>CM075806.1:18357407-18894907 GCA_037975025.1 Excoecaria agallocha | reverse complement strand
ACCTAAAGGTATTCTATTTAATTTATTTTGAAAAGTCGCATTCTAGAATTATTTATTTTATCATAAATTCTAATCTTTCTATTCTTTTACATAAATTGTAATTTTGAATTATTTCAAAATTTTCTACAAACTTTTTAATTTTATATTCTCGTCTTAATTGATTTTCTAATGCTTTATTATATTCTATTCTATTATTAATTCTTATTTGTAAATCAATTACATATTTTCTTAGTCTGTCTATTTTTAAAGTTTTACTAATTCTTTAAAAAGATCTAACATTAAATTTACTAATATTATATTAATTTCAAAATCTCTACAATTACATGTATTATTTTCATATAAAATATGATGATAAACTATAAGATAAACTTTTGATCTAGCTATTTGATTATTGAATTCACAAATTTTTTGTTTAACATTCCAAATTTTTTCATATCATTATATAAGCTTTCGTCTTTTTTGTTATCTATCCATTAATTAAAATATTTTATAGATCAAAAAATCGATCTATTGTAATATTTGGAACAAAATCAATTAAAATATTAACTAAATTTATTTTCTTATGAATATCTTGACAATTGCAAAATTCATCTAATTGAAAATCTAAATGAAAATTTTCATGCTCGAAAATTAAATGTTCTTTTAAACTAATTAATTCTTTTTTTAGTAAAAACATGTTTCTATCATTATCAAAATATATAGCACATAAACCATCTAAAAATTTATTAATACACCAAGACATAATTAAAATAAAATACCTGATGTATTATAATTTGATGATAATATGCAAGAAGGAGATTCTGATAAGGTTATAGGAGTACACATATAAGCTTTTGAAAATATAAGTTGTAGATCCAAAGTTTTATTACATAGGGAAGTAGAACTTGTAAGGGGTTTTTTTATTTTTCTCTCTAATCTTTAAAATGGTTTTTTGTGCTCTCGGTTGATCAATTCTAAGCTCATCTCTTTCTAAGGTTCTTTCATTTCAGGCTCTTCCTTCTCTTGAAAAATGTTGTCCCTTTATGTACAAAATATTCTAAAGCCTTTTCCTGCTTCAAATCTGACGAAGGTAAAGTAATAATTTCACCGTGTCTAAATTGTGTTCAAACCATGTTTTAGAGATAAAGGTTTTATTTTATATGATAAAGGTGTTAGATGGATATGATTTCTTTTGAAAATCGTAGGGTAAAGGTTTTAGCTTTGGATAAAAAGGATAAAAGATATTAAATATTTACTTTAGTGAATAGTATTTTTTATCGGGTAAGGATTTATGAAAGATAAAGATAAAGGAAAGGTAATCATAAAAGACTAACTTAAAGTTTTGTCAGGAGAAAGGCTTTGTAAACTTTTGTAGGAAAGTTTTAAGATTTTTACTATTACTCTTTTTAAATTTTGACTTTTTGCCTTTTTCCACTTTTCTTCTTTTTTTTTTTTACGTTTGCATTTATACTACATTACTCTTGCATTCACATTTACATTTTCTTTAAATTTGCATTACATTTATATTTGCATTTTATATTTCTATATTGATATAAGGGGCTTAAGAATCTTCAAATGCTCGATTGGGAGGCGGAGTGCTACTTCCTGTTGAGGATGCTCTTTCAGCTGAACTTCAATTGATAATTGAATTAAACTCTTCTTCTGATGTTGCTGATGATAATAAATTGACAATTTGATTTTTATCTACGATGAATCCTATTGATGGAGTTGAAGTTGAAGCTGATGAAATCTTTAGCTCAAAATAATTAACAATTGTTTGCCTATCTGCTTTTCTGACATCAAAACTATCCCACCATTTGACTGTGAAATCTCTATATAAAATTAGTAACTAATTAATTTGTTTGGCAACATGGTATGTCCATGAATCAATCCATGATACCTTGAATATTGCACAATACTTAAGAAGATTATCTGGTGCACCTGGATTGCAATAAGTAGTAAACTTGACACATGCATCTTTTATTTGAAATGGAGCTGCCTCTGGTATCAATCCAAAATAACTAAACCATCTGATGAACCAATTGGGAAGAACACCACCAAACTTGTGCGAAAAGTAAAAGAATCAAGAATGTTAAAAATTCCTTAAGTAAAATTCTTTGTACCAAGCTTATTGATAATCATAATAGCTATATACCAACCTGGAAGGATATCCTGATAAATTCTTCATATTATAGGGTCTGGATCCCCATTCTGATTGAGTAATCACATGGATAATTTTTACTTTACTATAACCAATCCGATCTTTATCATAATTATGCTTTATTTCCACAAATCCACTATCTACTAATATTGCTTCATAAAAATCTCTACTCTTACTCTGATCTTCCTCATGATAATTCCAAATGTTAGGAAACACATAATATATCAATCTATAAAAAATTTGGGTTTCTGATATGTTAAGTTCTTCTGGTTCTAATATCTTAATAAATAATTTATTTTGGTTTAAGAAATAAGGAAAGGAATTTTTTTGGTTTAGACATAGAAGAAGATGGTATAATAGGAGAAGAGGGAGAAAAAGGTGAAGCTAAGGCTGATGAATACGGTCAAGGAGGTGCAGAAGGTGAAAAGATTTGAGGTCTTTGGAGTGGAGGAAATGAGGGTGCTGGAGAATAGAAAGTTCTAGGTAAAGTTCTAATGAGAGAAGGTGTGACTGGAGAATTCTATTGATAATTTCCTGATAATAATGAAGTTCCTGATGATAATGTGGCTTTTGTTAAAACTTTTTTGTCAAAACTTATTTTTCCTGTAAAAATTCACGAGAAAAGAAAATCAGATAAACTATTATTTTTGTCGTTGATGAACTCAATGTCAAAATCAAAGTTGCTTAGTAAAGCTTGCCATCTTGCAAAAATCTATTTTGAAATTAAATTTTTAACATGTTTTTCTAAAACATATTTCGCTGATAAACAATCAATGCGTAATAAAAACTTTTCCATGTATAAATCATCTTTAAATTGTTTAATGCATAAAACAATGCTTAAAATTTCTTTTTTAATAGTAGAATAATTCTTTTGAGTTTGATTCCAACTTCCTGAATAAAATCTTACTAACTCTTCCCTATTTGACTCTTTTCTTTTTTGCTTTAAGATACCTCTATAGCCTACATCACTAGCATCTGTTTTTATTATCAAAAAAGCTTTTAGATGTGGAATATTTAAACATGGAAGACTTTTTAATTTTTTTTCTGTGATTTCTTTCACTATACTAGTATGTTTTTCTGTCCAAGGTTCGAGTTTCTTTCTTAATCTATTGTACAAAGTTTTACATAATTTTCCTAAATCTTTAAAAAACTCATGAACATAATTTAAACATCCTAAGAATCTTTGTAACTGATTCTTATCTTTTATCTCATTTGAAAATTCATTAGTAAATTCTAAACTTCTAGTTATTGGCTTTATAGTTCCTTGATCTATATCATGTCTTAAAAATCTAACTTTTATTTGAAAAAGCTGCATCTTTGGTGCAGAAACAACTAATCCATTTTGATGAATTAAATTGAAAAATCTTTTCAAATGTTTTATGTGTTGACTTATAGAATTAGAAAAAATAAGTACATCATCTATGTAAACTATTAAAAATTCATGTATTGGTCTTAATATATCATTCATTATATTTTGGAATTCTGAAGGTGCATTTTTTAATCCAAAAGGCATAACATTCCACTCATAATGTCCAAAGGGTACATTAAATCTAGTCTTATATCTATCTTCTTCATCTACTTGTATTTGCCAAAATCCTGATTTCATATCGAATTTAGAAAAAAATGTTTGCATCATATAACTTTTTTAATAAATCACTTTCATATGATATAGGGTATCCTATCCATTGTAAAACTGTATTTAAAGGTTTATAATTTATTACTAACCTAGGTGTCCCTTTTTCTATTTCTGTCGCATTCATAACATAAAAGGTTGAACATGACCAAGGTGATTTTGAATCTTTTATTAATCCTTTATCTTTCAAATCTTGAATTTTCTTTCTACAAAATTTCGCTAAGTCTAGTGTCATTTTAATAGCTTGTGCTTTCGTTGGAATCTTCTTTTTATCAAAGTCTTTGATATAAGGTAATTTTACTACATGTTATTTTTTATTCCAAAAGGCATTAGGAACTGGTGCACAAACTTCCTTTGAAAAGATGTTTTCAAATTCTTTGATTTTTTCTTTTATTTCTAGACTTTCTAATTGTTCTTTTATTCGTTTACTTTTTATTTCTTTGATAAGAAATTTAACCTATTTTTGTTTATTTTTTAACAAATTGATTTCTTGAATTTTTTTCTCACATGACTTATTTCTCTAGATATTATAGGAAATGCAAATTCAAAAAGAATTTCTTTGTCTAATATTGTTGTTTTAATTCCATTGTCACATACTTGAAAGGGGTATAACATGGTAATAAATGGTTTTCCTAATATAACTCCTAAATTCAAATTTTTGACTAAAACTAATTGGGTTTTAAAACAATATCCCTTATTACAAATTTTTACTCTTGATAATTTATAATTAATTATTAACTTAGATCCACTAGCAGTACCTAATCTTTCAGAAGTTTTTTCATAATATATAGTTGGAATTAAACCTTCCTAAATACAATCTTGATCTGCTCTACTGTCTATTAAAGCTAAAGTAGTTAAATGAAAATCATCATTAATAACTATGTCTAATTTTACATACCATTTTTGGTAATTTATTTGAGATATACTATTAATATATTCATTTTCTGTTTGCTTAATAGTTATACTAGATGATGCTATTCCTTTTAATTTTTTATCTTCCTGTGCTAAATTACTAAGGTTAACCTTTAAATTTTCTTCTTCTAAATTTTGAACTTTTCCTTTTAAAATGTTACCTCTTGTTTTAATATCCTAATTTGCTCTTGAAGATCTTGTATGGTTGATTCTTTCTTGGTTTCATATCTTTTATATACTTCTGCTAGATTATAAGACATAAAGTCTATTTTTTCTTTTGAACTTATTATCTCTCTTAACCTAAGTAAATAATTCTTTTTTATTTCCTGATCATCTATTTTATCTATAATTTCTAATAAGAATTCTTTTTCATTACTTAACATATTTATATTGTTGCATTGACATGGTCTTATACAACTACATGGTTCTATTTCGGAATCACTTTCTGAACTATTAGACTCATATTTTTCATCTATTGCATTTAAATTATTTTCTAAATAATCAGTTATTTCTTCATCACTACTAAAGGTTTCATTTATCATTATTTTAGCTATTTCATTTTTTAATTCTTCTGAGATATCTAAATTATTGATCCTTTTTTTGTTTTACAATCTCTTGAATAATGTCCTTGTTTTCCACACTTGTAACAAATTACTATGTCCTTTTTATTTGTCTTAGGTCTAAATTTTTTATATCTTGGTTTTCTCTTAACAGATCTTTCTTGATAATTTTGTTTCGGTTTATATTTTCGTTTCTTATATATATATTTTTCCTTTTAGGTTTTATTTTTCTTTTAGTGGCTGAAAGAGCCCTAATCTGTTGATAACCATACTATTCAAAAAATGATCCTAATTCTTTTCTTCCTACAATACTATCTCTTTTTAATTTTGCTTTTAGTTTTAAATTAGTACAAATTGATAATCCTTCTATGTAAACAATATTTATCAATTTTCCATATGTCAAATCATTATAAGGTATTGTACCATTATTTTCTCCTTTAATTCTATTCCTTACTCTTTCGGCAAATAACTTTGGTAATCCTGTTAAGAATCTTTCTTTCCAATAGGTATTATTACTATCTGATCTAGTTATTACTTTGGTTAAAAATAAATCTTTATACCATCTAAAGTCTTGTAATTTGGGACATGTTAAATTTTGAAGAATTTCTAAACTTTTCTCTTGATATAATCGAGGATCTCCTACAAAGTTTTTAGTAATAGCAAATATTAAAGTATTTATTACATCATCCTGCTCAGTCTCTATTTGCATATTGTTTTCTATTTTAATAATCCTTTTTATAGTTGATAATATATGAGTTTTATCTACATCTGCTACATAATGATCCCACCAACCTTTTAATTGGCCAGTAAATCCTGATAATAACATTTGAGCTACTGCTGCTTCATTATTTCTTTTTGATTTATAAGCACTAGCTGCTAGGGTTATTTCTTATAATAAATTTAATATATGATATTCTAAAAAGCCATCTATGTTCCATTCATATAAAGAAGTACCATCGTATCCTAACTGATATCTAGTTTCTTCATATATATGTGTGTGTACATACATATGTATACATATATATATATATATATATATATATATATATATATATATATATATATATATATATATATATATATATATATATATATATATATATATATATATCACTACAAAAAAGCTGCTAATTAGCGACGAAAAATTTCGTTGCTAATTACCAGATTTTCGTCGCTAAATTAAATTAGCGACACCACGACGAATAGTCGCTAAAAGGCCAGTCGTAAATATATTAGCGACGAAATTCAAAATCAGTCCCTAATTTAGCGACGAAAAATTTCGCTGCTAATTTTTTTTCGTCGCTAATTTATATTCCTAATTAGTAGCCGAATTATAATAATAATATTTAGCGACTACATTTTCAGTCACTAATTAAAAATTTACTATAAAATTTAGCGACGAAATATTTGTCGCTAATTATTTCTTAAATTCTATCTATTACAAATTAGCTACAGATTCCTGTCGCAAATCCGTCGCTAAATTATTGCATGATTTAATTTTTTCATTTGCTGTATTTTAAAATTTTCATCCTGAACACATTATAAATAATAATCTTATATTATAAAATTCATATATAATAGATACAAATTTAAATAACAATTTTATATTTTCATATATATATAATTTGTAATGAATTCATTACAAATAAAGAGTTAACATAAAAAAACAATATATAAAACAAAGTATTGTTTATACAATTCATTTCCCTAAAATTAATAGCAAATTAAATCTTTACAATTTCCTACCAAATATAGAATTAGCTCCTAGCTAAAGCCTAAATGCATTCCCTCTTTACCGATAGTCTATGACCAGAAATACGTGAACCTTGTTGGTGGTAGGTATTAACTCCTACAAAGCCTTCATTCTCTCAGCAATTCGCTCCCTGCGCAACCTTATCTAGAAGAGGAAAGAATAAAAAGCTTATACAAACAGCAATCATATAGAAACAGCTACCAAAAAATGTTGAAAAATTGAACGTATTCTATCATTGAAATAAACTACCTTTTGTTAAAGCTTGACAAATATTGAAACCATGAAAATAAGTTTCTTCAACTTGCAAAGTAAATGAAACTCTAATATTCAATTACATCCTATTGGTGAAAATGTGATGACAAGGTGCCGGCAAATAACTATTAATTATTATCTTACTCCAGTAACGACCTTAAAGTCATCCTCCAATCCAAGAGTGAATTGACACATTGAGCAATTTGCACTCATTCATTAATTATGAAATAAAGGGAGTAAAAAAAGTCAAACACAAACATAGCGTTCCAAAAGAATAGGAAATAAGTTGTCGCTGTCTGATCCAAGCAAAGATCATTATGCCATCCGTTAATATGCTAGTTTAAGAATTTGATCGACAACCCTGCAGCCATTAAGGCTCCGAACAGTAGGCTCATCAACATCATAAAGAACAAACACATCTGAAATGTCCAAGTTCTATCCACAAGACAGAAATAAAAATATAAGAGATATAGACAAAGAGAGTCTTTATATATAGACACAATTTAAAAGAAAATAAAAAAAAAAACTCATTAGCCTAATCCACTATATCCTAGGTAAAGAACTCATTGCCTAATTACTATCCTCAAACTAAAGATACGACAGTATCCCAATAGATGAAAGGACATGAAAGTTTACATCCATCGGTAAATAAACTAAGTATGCAGTTCTCCAATGTCATAAATAGTGAACAAAGACATGCTTGCATAGAGAAGGTCAATTGATATTCCGTCAAACTTGAATTTCATCACCGGGACGTGAGCATCTAGAATAGGTTGTAGCTCTAGTGTTAGACATGAACTTCAACTTAGTATATACTTGGGAAGAAAACTACGTTATATGCATACATAAACAATCAGTTGAGTTCTCAACTTTATATCATTCATATTTCATCTTACTCTACACTGAAACTAATATCATAACATCACAGTCTATAACCAACACTAAATCTCACTTAGTGTTTTCTCATTGCTAGTATTTATTATATTATGTGCTTATTTTAGGTCATACATAAACTCTATATATGTGTGTGTGTGTGTGTGTACACATACCCCTATTGGACTACCTATTAAACTATCTATGTTTCATCACATCTATAGTATGAACAGGCAAACCTTTAAGTTAGGTTTTATTCAATACATCCCATTCACTACTGGAATACTTATTGGTTCGGCGATATTTGGTTCAAACTTGAAATATATATTTCAAGCTTCCTAAGTATCCCAAAAAAGGGAATTAGAACCATATAGTTCTACTCATTAATTTTCTAGTAATATGTTCTACCATCTCAGATCATATTTTTACTTATAGCCTCTGTAGCTAGAGTATGTTTCAATAATAGTTGTTAATATCATATAACAAGCTTTGAAACTATTCATATATCTTACTTGTCATAAATAGAAAAAAATATATACTAAGCTGAAGTTCATGTCTAACACTATAACCAATTATCAAATCAGAGAACATATTGATTACCTCAAACAAAATAGAGCAAAAATAGACCTTATACAGACCAAAATATATTACTAACTAATAAAAAAATAAAACTAAACTATAACAAATTATATATAGATTTGCTAAATAGAATAGAACATATCATGTACAAAATAAAGATGTATTGAGCAAAAAACAAAGATTAATAAGTCAAGATAGGATAGAATAAGAATAACCCCATATATAGATTTGCCTACTAATTTTTGTAAGTGTGGATAATGGGTATTGGAAATACTCAACATGAGCATTAACTATATATACTGAAAGGTATCAACCGAAGGGACATGAGCCTCAAATAGTAATCATATACTGGAAAATGTTGAAGCACTAGACTAGAAAGACATAGGTCTTGAGACACAGGTTTCTAAATAAAGACATTGTAGTGCTAATAAAGCAACTGCAAATCCTTTTGGGCATGCTTTTTCCTACATCCAAGGCTTTTAGTAGGCCAAGATATACATATCAGGAGCTGAAAGATACCATGTAATGGTATCCATTGGAGATACCTTGAAAGGCATCACTGGAGAGACATAAGTCTTGAAATAATATTTCTAAATTAGAGATACTGAAGTACCAAGATAAAAACATTATTCAATGTCATTAGAGCAGTTGCAAAATCCCTATGGGCATGCCTATTTACCCACTACTTAGACTATAGTAGGCCATATTATCAAATCATATCAAAATATCCATGAACTATAACCATAATTCAAAATAGGAATATTATTCAAACACATATCCAAATAATCTTTTATAATAATCCCATGCTATGACGTTTACATATTCATATATAGATATACATATATATACATAATCATATTTCTCCCATTTAATTAATCATTGAACATGTTTTAACACATATTAGGCAAATTCTTAACCTATATATTTATTTATTGAAAGTACCATAGGCTTGCATCAATATTTATTACATTAAGACTCCTTATACATATTAAACTCAATTAACATGTATTTTAACATATTCATATCTCAATACATGTATATGTACTTATAATTAAACTTATATCATTCTTTTATATGCTTATATAAATATAAAATTGGTTTATAAACATAGTTATAGTATAAGATATAAAATACAAATACAAATGTAAATCTCTATATTCATGCCTAGTATGTTTCTTTATTTCAAATAATTATTGTTATTTCATATATATTAAGTCATATTATAACTTTGTTCATGTGTTTACAAATTTGATAGACACTCGAGAAAGTTCGGATGTGATTCGATAATATTTTGGTGAAGAAAATCTCACTTATGGGCTGAAATAAGGTGAGACATGGCTATACCCTAATGTTCATAATTGTGCTTATGGTCAAAAATGGAGTTTTAAGTGCAGAATGGATTATGCATGGTTGTACCCAAATGTTCACAACCGTGCAGTGGTAAATTCCCATATTTCTTTAAGATAGCTTCCTTAGTTCATATTATATTGCATTTATAAACAAGCAAATTACATTTATGGGCAAAGTGGGCTTTTAGAAATTTATTCCCCTATGTCTTTAGTTTTCATAATATCAAAAATTAAGTCATTTGGACTTCTAAATCACGAGATATTTATCAAATTACACAAGCTGCTCCAAAACAGGGGCAACATCAGGTTAGCAAATTCAATCAAATTTTCAAAGGCCTTAAAGGCATAATTGGGTCTTTATTTCTTCCACAAAGTTTTAGTTCTAGGTCTTATCTTTTCTCTCCAACTAGAATTACCCAATTTGGAGATCTTCAAGCCAAATTATAGCTAAATCCCTAAATGGGTTCAAGTGAACTCAAGGCAAAAAAAACTATTAAAACATAATTCCAAGCATAATTCGACCTAAATCATGCAAATTACTTAAAATCTAGCCATTAAACATCAATTCCATATCTAATTGATGCATATACTAGTTCAAATATACAAATACAAATAAATTCAATTGAGAGAAAATCCATACCTTATAAATGGTCCAAGTACTCTTTAAGTTCCTTTTTTATTCTTTTCCTTTTTCCTTTGTTGAATCCTCCTACTTAAGCATTTCAAACACCCTTTTAAACCTTTATGTGATTCCATAATTCCAGCTACCAAAGGGCAAAGTAAGAATTTCATGAAGAAAAGCATGTAAAATCACTTGCTTTCCTTTAATTAACTTAAAATGGATTCCTAAATGTGTTTTTGAAGAGAAAAGGAAGAGAAGATAAAGAGCAATAATCTGGATTTCAGCCTCCTTTATCCATCCCTCTCTTCTTCTTTTTTTCCTTTCATGCATATTTATCCTCTTTACCTTTTAGAAGCACACATGCCTCATTTTCATTGGCCAATTCTTTTTAACTTTATGTAATTATAAATTTTCCCCTTAACTCTCTTTTAATCTCACATTTTGCATGTATCTAATCTCTTTTACATATTAATCCATATTCCATTTCAATTTATGCATGCACATGCCAATACAAATAATTTACTGAATTGGTCGAATCTTTTAAACTAATACCAATTATGTCCCTTACTATACTTTAATGTACTCAACCTTTATTGTTCACTTGCTAATTTATGCTAAACGTATCAGAATACTATTAGGATATATTTTGGGATATTACAGTCATAACATCATTTTCATTATTATTTTGTTAATTTTCAAGTGATGAAATATCTTTAAGAATATTTGTCGTATAATAAAAATAATAATTTTATATTGAGTATTTCATTTTATTTGTTTAGATCTGCCTTTTTTTAATTTTATTTAAAGTCATTTTCCCTCAAATTTCATTTATTTGAGTATTAAAAATTAGATCTCGAGCAAGAAAACCATATAGGAAAAAGGGCAGGCAAGTGTCATTATAAAATGGCACACACCCCAATATAGACCTTTATTGTTATTATTATTACCCTTTTAAGCGACTAAGCTCATTTGCATGGATTTGTGACCTGGTGGTCATAAATCTGCGTGTCAAAATATTTTTCTTTTAAATTTTTATTTTTCTTATTAAGTTTCATTTTATTTATCTTATTTTATTTATATTTTAATGTTATTTTTATTATATATTATAAATATATTTATTTACTATTTGTGTTATTCATTTTATTTCATATGTTATATATGTATATTTTATTTATTTATAGCATATGTTTTATTTTATCACATATTATATATTGTCTTTATATGTAATCTTGTCTATAAGTGCAGCATGTCGAGCAGAATGGTAACCTCTTGTTTCCCTACACTTGGAATATTTACCACTTTAATAAAAGAATGTGTTAATATATAAATTCTCCTCTAAACTATTATCATTTATCAGATTTCTCCCCTGAACTAATTGCATGTTAGATCATCCCCTTGAACCTGTTGAAAATATCATATTACCTCCATGTAGAACACATGTCGGTTCACAAAAAGTGCATAAAAAACACGCACCAAACAATAATAAGGGGATAATTTGACATTTTTAACAAGTTTTAAGGGGATAATTTAAATTTTCAATAGTATATCGTGTATTTTTTATATTTTAAAAAAAATTAAGTGACTAATATGATATTTTCAATAAGTTTAGGGGGTTAATCTAACATATAATTAGTTCAGGAAAAAATCTGATAAATAATGATAATTTAAGGAAAATTTTATATATTATCCCTAAAAGAATTTGGACTGTTCGAAGGAAAATGTCATGTAAAATATTTATATTAAATAATTTGGACTTTTCATTAATAAAACAGGATTAATGTCCTAATTTAAATACCAAAAATTTCATTTGTAAACATTAATCTTTTATTAATGAAAAAGAATTTGTACATAATTAAATGATACGGGATGTCGTCCCTATCTTTAAAACTCACAATGAAATGCCTTTTCATGAATTGCATGTGAGGACTAACGTCCTCACCATTGGACAAGTAATGAACTAACCAATTTTTAGAGTTGGCCCATTTAATGCTTTAATTAGGGCATGATTTACTACTATCTTATGTGATTAGGTATGCTTTTAATTTACCATGCCATGATTATGTGTGTAAATAAGGGGATAAAATAATTAATTTAAAAGTCGTTATTTTACTTTATCAAAGGTATAAATAAGAGTAATGTTTCGAACTTTAAAAAAATATCAAATCAATTCATATTTTTGCTATATTTCATGATTTTTACTGTGGTGCAGCAGTTCCCATAATTACAAATGTGAAATTGCTCAAAATTTATAAAAAGAAATGTTCAGTCAAATTATCACAATAGTCAATTTGATTGCCAAAAATCAGCACTATTAGTGCAAATTTTTATTAGCCAGCTACTACATTGGCCTTGTACAAAAACCAACATGTATTATGCCAGTTTTAAGTCATTTTTTTATCTAATTTTGTGTGCCCATGAATGATAGAAACTGATAGCCTCACTGCCAATTTTTAACAGTTTCACATTTCTAAATATGTTTAATGTGGCCCCAAAATTCTAAATATGAAAAAATATATATATTTAAAAGAAACTATAATCTTGGAGTTTTAGAGAAAGTTTTAGAGTACCTAAAAGAAAGAAAAGATTACAAGTTCATATATAAGAGATCCAATCAATTTGAAGTGATAGAATTTTGTTGAATGTCTTGGTTGTAGATAGTCCACTCTTGGCTACTTATTTCTACTCAATGGAAAAATCATATCTTAAACAAGTATTAAACAGTCTATCATTGCATCATCTGCTATAAAAGCGAAATATATGGTATATTTTAAGGCCATAATTCATGCATTATGGTTTCAGAATTTTATTTCAGGACTTGGGGCAATTGATACCATTACCAAGCCATTGGAAGTTTATTGTGACAATTCAGCAATAGTAGTTTTCTCTAAGAATGATAAATATTTCAAAGATGCAAATCACATGGAATTAAAATATTTTACCATTAAGGAGTAAGTTCATAATAAGTATGTCTATACTTACAACTAAATATACTCAAAGATCATTTACATAATGTGATGTTTTAAGATCAATTAGGATTTAAAATTGACATATTTCATGTTTCTTATGATTTGTACACATAATTTGTTTGTTACTATTTACAATACAAAAGTCTTTATAAGATATTATCATAGATCATGATGTAATTTATATATCACTCAAGGACTTAGTGTACTAAGTTGGTAACGTTGGAGTAAATGGAAAGAAGTATGCGATATAAAACAATGTACAATCACCATAACTCACATTCACAATTCACTATAATATAGTAATTATGGTGAATATCATAAATAGCTATTATTCGCACTTTAATATTTGTGCTATTAAAGTTTATATTTATTTTCATTGGCTATGTAATGGCCCAAAATTTCATTTTTTTTAATAGTATTTTTCGGGTCGAGGTGATATCGGGATGAATAATACCACCCGAAATCCGTAAAAATATTTTTTTACCATTATAAATTAAGATGAGTCCATTGATATAATTTGAGATAAAATTGAGGTCAGATAGGCCCTCAAACTGGACAATGAAAAATTTATTGGGACCGTAAAAGGATTGAACAAACTTTGACTAGGCGAAAAATATTCGACAGATCTCCAAAAATTATTTTATTTATCTAGATTTACTAAAAATAATCCTAATTAACATTTGGAAGTGAAAAAATAATTTTTCTGACAACTTTAAATTTTTGAATTTCTAACCGATAAATTTTACGTTCAAAGCTAGAAGTATATTGAAAGGAACTCAGATTGACCTAAAATTTTAAACACACCTTAATAAATATTTTTCCATATGTTAGACCAAATTTTGGTGGAATTTTATGAAGGAAACATTAAAATCCAAAAAAAGGAAAAAAATAGAGGTTATTTAATTATTTGGGTTAAATGGCACCAACTCATACCCATAACTCACTAAAGGGTGTGAGTGACTCAAATCATTCACTTCCAAAAGGTGTGACTCAAAATGGGTAGAAATTAAGGAGAAGATGACAAGTGGCATGATGTGGATTTTTTTATTAAATAGTTAGCCATTCATAAAGGCATATAAATAGCCTAAAAATCAGAATTCTCTAGGGAATTCTTCCAACTTCATCTTCTCCATTACCCTTCCTCACACACCTACCATTTCTTCATTTTTCTTTCATTTTTTCCCAACTTAATCCCACCAAATTCAACCAAATTTTGTACCTTGAATACTTCTAAGGCCCTAAATTCATCCCTAGCCATCTCTAGAGTTTATTTTGAGTAAAAAAAAGTGGATGGAATTGTGAAGAGAAGTTTGAAGCAAAAATTTAACTTAATTTAGTGAAATTTTGATGAATCTAATGGATTTCTAGCTAGATTTTGATGTGGAGATTCATATTTTGTGTTTGTTTTGAATTATGGATGAAAAAAAATTGAGGAAATAATCCATGGGCCAAGGTGTATTTTTAAGAAAAATCAAGTGGAATCAAAAGAAAAAGGAAGAGAAATCATAGAGAGGGCATATAAAAATAGATATGTGGATACCCAAACTAATTTATTTCATATGTTTAGGATTATGTAAGTTAGAAATATTGTAATGAGTTGAGTAAAAATTTAATTAGCAATGCATAGATGAAATTGAATGTTAATTAATGAGATTGGTATAAGAAATTGCATGAAATTATGTTTAAGTGAGAGGAAATGATGTAGGAAGGCATTATGTTACTTCAAAAATTATGAAATATGAACTATAATTTAAATTAAGGTAGAATAATGAATTTAAATGTCAAAGAATTGAATTAGCATGAAAAAATGGACAAAAGAATGAATAAAAGTGTGAAACTAGTTTAAACATCTATTATGTAACTTAGAGAAAAATGATGTAATGTGAGCTTTAATTCAAATTAATGGTAAATTCATGCAATTAGATGATAGTTAAAGAGATATATGATGTTACAAGCATGAAACTATGATTAGAAATAGTACATTATTTATGTAACCTATTATGTAAGCATATGAATTCAAGGTTACATAAGAAATTTATTTGATTTAATATTAGAATAATGTTTAATATGCATAACAAACATAGTTAAAAAAGAGTTTTGTGAATTAACTGAAAATATATACACGTGGACTAGTATGAGCTGAATGGTGATAGATGGAAGAATGAAAGAATAAATCATGAAAACAACGGAATAAGGCTAAATGTATGTGAATTATGCTTTAATAGCATGGTATGAATGATATATGGCATCAAACGAAATATGGATGGAATAACAATATATGTGGCCAAATGTTTTTCTTGATTAGTTTGATATGATTATGAGAATTATGTACATGAAAATGATGTTACATGAGAAATAAATGAAAATGATGTGTATATTGTGAAATAAGATTGATGCATAATGTGAAAAAGTGAAAATATGTGTAAAATTATGCATGGTTTATATAAATGATATAGAAATAGTTTTTCCCTTAGTATTAATGGCAAAACCAGAGGTATAAGATGCATATGGCGAGCCATAGGACATTCATTGCAATAGCGAGTCATGGTGACTTGCAATAGTGGACTAAAGGCGGTTCCATAGTATGATTACAAGAAAAATGATAGAATGAGCAAAAAGAGAAAGAAAAATAGTATGATATGGTTGAGGCGCCCTCCATATGGCCACCTCAACTTATACTAGATATATGGGTCCATGTTCCACGTGTCTGACTCGAGGGTTTCGTTACTATATGAGTTACCAGGGGCGAAACTAAAATAATGGTGATGATATCATGAAAAATGGAAGAAAATGATAAATAATAAATAAATATGAAAATCTAGAATTTAAAATGGAGGAAATATGGAAGGATGGGTAATTAAAGGCAAAATGGTCAAAAGAGGATAAAATTGTAGTGAGAAAAGGTAAAATTGGATTAATTGAATAAATTTGGTAAATGCAGGATCAAATCATAATTTAGTGAAAGAGTTATAAAAATAGGGACTAAAATGAAATTTTGGTAAAAGAAATGAATTGAGTGACTAAAATTGAAAAAAATGAAAGTTTAAGGGTAAAAACGTAAAAAAGTGATGAAAAATACTTAAAGAGAAAAGGCTAGGGGTAAAATGGTAATTATAGCAAATTTGGGGATATAAATATCAATTTAGCAAAGGAAAGGACATAAACATCATTTTGGGAAAAAAGGGACATAGATGTAATTTTGGTAGAAGTAAGGATAAAATGGTAATTTTGATAAAAGATGAGACCTAAAGATTAATTTGATAAAAGTAAAGGACTTAAATGTAATTTCAACAAAATATGGAAATGAAAAGTATAATTTTCATGAGATGAAAATATTAGGAACTAAAAATGAAATATTACTCTAAATTAAGGCTAATAATGAAGATATGTATTTAAATAAAGATTTTTGTAAATAAAATAAATTAAATAAGGAAGTGAATTATATTAGGATTTGAATTAATATATTTAATATGTTAAAATAAGACCAAGTTTGTAAATGGTAATGAAATTAGACTCAAATTTGAAAATTATGATAAATAAAATAGTTAATTGGAGAAGGCTGGATATGTAAATAAAAGACAAATTATATGAAAACGTAATTAAATTATTAGTAGAGGTAATTACATAAATGAGTGAGGAAACAAGGGTAGAAATGTAAATTACACTATGCATATAGTTAAGACAGGTAAATAGTAAAAATGATGAAAATGTAAGAAAATAAAGTTAGCAGGGCCAAATGGCAATTTACCACTACATAAAAGAACGTGAAAGACTAAAATGTAAATTGAAAATGTGAAATACTAAAATGTAAATTGAGGAGTAGAAATAAAATAAAGAATATAAAGGAGTAAAAAAAAGTAAATTAGTGTTTTAATTAGTGAATTATGTGATATAAAGGAAATTCAAGGATTAAAATGTAGTCATCACCTAAATGATGAAATAAATATGCAAAAGATAAAAAAAAAAATAGTAGTAAAAAGGGATTAAAAAGTAAACAGGAAGGTAAGAATATAAATTTGAATCAAATAAAAGTGGGAATGGGTAAAGAAGTGAGTAATAAGGACTAAATAGTAATTTGCCATTATGTAAAAATACTAAAAGGATTAAAATATAAATTGAGAAAAGTAGATAAAAGTGAATAATACTAAAGGGATAATTATGTATTCAATGGCGAAAGACAATTGAAATTGTAAGTAATGGGTGTGAGTAACTTAGCTATAAATAAAGAATAATAGAAGGATTAAATTGCAAATAGGAAGGAAATGAACAATAATTGAGGAACCAATTGTGAAAATTAATGTAACCTAAATTGATTGGTAAGCAGAAAATTAATAAAGGATAGAAAAATATTATTTGAGTTAAACGAAAATTCTATGAGTAATAGAAATGAGAAAGACAAATTAATAATTGAAGAAATTAATATGTTAAATTTAATTTATATGAAAAGGGAAATAAACTCAAAAATGAAGGAACGAAGGGGAATGTAAATCAAAGGGGCCATAAAAGACTTAAATTGTAAAAAAAAAAACATTATAAGGGTATTGTGTATGAATGTTAAGATGAACAACAATTGGAGTATATTAGTACAATCAAACATAAGTAATAAATTAAGGAAAAGTAAATGATAAGTTAGGAATAAAGTAACAAATAGGAGATTAACAATAAATTAAAAATTAAATCAAAAACCTAATTATAAATTGATAACTAAGGAAAGATTTGAAAAATAAGGATGGAAGCTAGTATCGAAATACAAGCTAGAAACTAAATGCAGATTTTAGTGAAGATATAAATGTAAAGAGTTGAATTGAATTATTAACTCCTAAGACAAAAAAAGTATAAGAAAACAATGTGCATGGATAAAATAAGAATATAAAAATTTAGAATGAAATATTCATAGATAAGTCAAAATAAGATAATAACGATAGTAATAGAATCGGGTGAATATGGTGAAAAACAAGTTTGTTATTGTAAATACTCTAAAAGCAAATTGTTTATTCGACAAGGAAAGAAATACGATGATAACAATAATAGAACTGAACAACAACAATCAGGTCGTACAATGTACAGGAGAAAGAGATGATGTGTTAAAAATCAAAACATAAGATAAGGTACAGAATTAATTATCGATTAAGCATGAAATATGAAAATAAATTATTAGAAGTACATATGATATTAAGACAGCTACTTAAAGAACTAAAATAATTAAGTGATGGCAAGTAGGTATTAAGAATAAGCAAACAATCCGATGTAAAGAATTAAAATAATAATAATTAAACTAATAATAGTAAGTCAGTAATAATACAAATAAGAGTCATTAAATGGGTCATTAAAATGAATCTTGAGAATAAGAAATTAAAATATTGAGTCAAACGATGTAAGGTATTGGATTTACATTTAGGTAAAATGAAAACTTTAAACCTACATATGTAAAAATATGAAATTTGTTAATTGGGTATCTACCACTAAGCATTTGATGCTTAGCACGTAGCTATTTACTATGCCCAGATATTTAAAGGATATAACCCAGTACTTGAAGAGACAAATGTTGGATTTGGATGGAGTTGTGCAATAAAGAAGATAAACTTTGTGTTTTGTATGTGGCATGTATGAGTAGAACTGTATTTTATACGTGTATTATACTAGAATTATTGTTATATTACAGTGTGATATTTACGGTATATGAGTGTTACAAGCTACATGAAAGAATTGAAGATTTTAGCCTAAATTAAGGGTCAAATTTGACTAAAATTAAGTGGCCTGATTTTAAGGTAATTGATAACCCAACTTAAAGAAAATAAATTATTTACTTTAATAGGAATTAAATTCTATCCATCAATTCGATTACTTGCTGGATGTACCAAATTTGAAGTTGATCACATACATAAATTGGTCATCCCTCTGTCACACACATATAGATCTAGAAGTAGGATGAGTTCAATTTCGGGACACTTTAGGTCAATTTTTTTTTTAAGTTTTGGCTTTTCCATATGTCATTTTTCAATTGATTCAAATCGGATCTTAGGACACAGTTAGAACTGAAAAACTAGACTGAAATTCATAAGCAATTCAATATATTTGGTTTAACTTTTGTTTTAGTTGATTCGATTTAAAAATAGAAATTTGGTTCGATTTTCAATATCCAAAAACCATTAAAACCAAACTATTAGTAGAGTTACATCATTTTGTACTTATATATCATTAATCCTATTCTTTTTTCTTTTTATTTCTGTTTGTGTATCGCTTCTCTCTCAATCAGTAGAAAAATAAATAAATTAAACACAATTTTGGAACGATATTAAAATAGAAAGCTTTTCTAAAAAGAATGGAAAAGATGTCTCTTTGTAATACATCTTGTCTAACCAATTGAGAATCAAATAAGAGGCTCTGGATTTTGTGCTATTGAATACTTACAATACGAATTATAAAATTTTCTTTTAATTAAAATGGATGGTCAATATGCACCTTTACGCTTTTTCATCCAAAGGTTTAACAATTGTTTTCTATTCTTTTTTTATTTTTTTATTCACATCTTTTAATTTAGATGGCCAGTATCTATTTAAATCCTATCATATTGGCCAAAATTGAATCTTACACAAAAATTTTTACATACGCCAAAATCAAAGACTAAGATTAATTTTGCAACTATTACATCCAAAGGCCAATATTTTTCCTTTCTTAAAAAAAAAAAACTCCTCATTTAATATTTTTTTAATTGAAGAGCTAAAAATATTTTTTTTGCGCTATTTAATCCAAAAATTCTTAATTTTTTATTTTCATTATTTTTATTTTGAATGGTTAGGATCACTTCATCAATATTTTATGTAATGTCTCATAATCTCTCAAACAAAAAAAAAATTATATTTTACATTCAACTAAATCAGTGGCCATGATTGGATGTATTACTATTTGATATAAGTGTCATCAAAATTAGGGCTGAGCAAAAATAATCGAAAAAATAATTAATCAAAAAAGTGATCCAAAACCGAATCGATTTTTCTATTAATCGAATCATTTCAACTGGTTTTTAAATATTATTAATTTTGGTTATCGATTTCGGTCCACACTCATAAAAAAAATCGACAATTTTGATTAACCGATTGGTTTACTATTATTTTTGGTTCGATTTTTTATTTTAGGTTTTAAGATTTTGTATCGGTTAACTAGTGACTAACGCTTAATTGGTTCATATAAATATATTATATTTTTAATTTTATGTTTTCAAATTTTTTATTTTTTTATTTCTCTTTGAAATTTACATAGAGTAATATTTTAAATTATATTTTTTAGTTTTATACCTTAATTTTGTTTTGTATTTTCCTATCAAATTCATATAATTCTTTAAACTATATTTAAATTATGTCATTCTTTTTAGTTATATAAAATAATATTTATATAGAGTAATCAATTAACTTTTATATACATTATTTTTTTACCATAATATATTGTATCTAAATTTTACTTAATAGTATTTAATTATATTTTTTATATTTTAGAATATATTTTTCAACATTTAATATTATCCAATTTTTTTATTTAGAATTAGGGATGCTAATTTCTAACATATCAAATCCATTTTATAATATTAGCTATTAATTTGTTGAACATGAATTTTGATTAGTATATTATATTTGTTTTGTAATTTTTATTTTGAATTATTTTGCACATTTAAAATTGAATTAAATTTTGTCTAATTTTTTTTAATAATTGTATGTTATAAATTTTAATGGTTAACCCAAAAATATTAGTTAACCAAACCAAGAAAACCGAAATAGATCGGCTGATTTACCGAATTTAATTGATTGGTTAGCGACTAATAATTTTAAAAAATTAATATTAATAGACTAATTAATTTTTTTACTCATAGACTAATTAATCGGTCCATCCCTAATCAAAATTCTCCATTTTCATTTATTATAATTTAATTTTCTTTGTAAATAAATTATGAAATTATTTATAAATTTTCTCTCAATTTAAAATACATAATTGACATTATATATAACTCACTATATTAGTTGGTTTGTCTTTTTGGATGTCATAGGTCAACTTTGACTCTAGGTCAAATATGTCACTACTCACTGCGAAATTGTGACTTGGGTTTTAATTTCAATTTTTAAAACTTTAAATGAACTTGTTTTCATTTAAAATTTGACCACCGAATTTTTCTCAAATGGCAATATTCATAGTCCTAGAAAAAATACTATTTATGTCTCAGGTGTAACTATTCATATTTAGAAGTAATATTCATGGTCCAAATTGTATTATTCACAAACTTAAAATTTTTTGAGCCTTACACTCTCTTCCAAGTTTAAGATGTTATGATTTGATGAAAAAAATTGAATGCAACAATGCAAGATAGTGGATGAGTTATAAGCAGCAAAATAGTAGTGGATTAAGACATGAAGTGAAGAAATATCGAATAAGAAAATATATAAATAATGGAAATAACAAAAAACCTTATACTATGTACCCTCTTAATTATTATTTTCCTTTTTTTTTCTTTTATCTTTTACCGCTCAAAATTTAAATAATTATACATTTTTTTCTCAATTAAGTCTAATTTTCATATAAAACTTCAAATGGAGGATTAATAAAATAGTATAGTGTTAATATATATATATATATATATATATATATATATGACATAAAAATTAATTAAAAAATTGAATTATGGATTTGGATTAAGTAGAGTTTCAAATATTTTCGAGTAGATTTTTCAAACTCTAGCTTCGGATCAGGATCGATTCTAAAATTTTATGATCCTTCGAATCTGAACCACACAGGTTATTATCTTTGGATGGATTTAAATTGGATAAAAAAATGCAATTTAAATATTAAGAAAGACAAAGTTAAAAAGTTAAGGTGAACATAGACCTGTTAACCGCTTCATGAGTAAAAAAAAAAATAACCAATCCATTAATATCAGTTTTGCAAAATTATTAACCAATAATCAATCAATTATATTCAATTAACTAGTTCATTGGTTTCTTTTTTTTTTTGGTTGATTAATCAATATTTTTCGGTTAACCATTAAAATTTATAGCATACAATTATAAAAAAAATTAAACAAAGTTTAATTCAATTTTAAATGTACAAAATAATTCAAAACAAAAATTATAAAATAAACATAATATATCATTCAAAATTTATATTCAATAAATTAATAGCTAATATTATAAAATAGATTTGATATTTGTTGAAAATTAGCATTCTTAATTTTAAGTAAAAAAATGAACAATGTTAATTGTTAAAAAAATATATTTTAAACTATAAGAAAATATAATTAAATACTATTAAGTAAAATATAGACACCAATATATATAATAAAAAATAATATATATAAAAGTTAATTGGTTACTCTATATAAATATTACTCTATATCATTAAAAAGAATGAGATAATTTAAATATAGTTTAAAGGATTATATAAATTTTATCTAAAAGTGCAAAAAATTAAGGTATAAAAATAAAAAATATAATTTAAATATACTTTAAAATATTACTCTATGTAAATTTTAGAGAAAAATGAAAAAATAAAAATTTTTAAGGCATAAAAATAAAAATGTAATATATTTATATGAATCGATTAACCGTGAATTAAAGGTTAACTGTTATCAAAATGACGAAATCGAAAACCAAAAACTAAACTAAAACCGAAAATAATAGTAAATGATCAGTTAATGGAAATCATTGATTTTTTAAGAGTGTCAACCGTAATCGAAATCGAAAAATTTTAAATTTATAAAATCAAAACTGATTAAACCGGTTTGATTAACTAAAAAATCAATTTGATTTTGAACTTATTTTTTGATTAATCGTTTTTCTCATTTTTTCTCAGCCTTATTAAAAAAAGTAACTAATATTCTCATGATTTATTAAGAACACCAATTATGGGGAAATGGAGGTGGAAAAAAAATTCTGAGAAACAGTAAATCAAAAAATTGATTTAAAATGGCACATAAATTTTCAATTAATTGGTCAACCAATTTTGTTTCACATTGCTGATCTTTTTGTTAGTCTTATGAGCAACGAGCATGGACTTTTTTATGAATAGTGTTTTTTAAATTTTTATTTAAAAAAATAGGGTATTTTAAAAAATATTTGGAGGTTTGAGGTGTTTTTATCCTTGCAGCTAAGTTTTACAGAAATAAAATAGTAAGGCTCGTAGAAAAAGGATTGTTGGAATGTCTTCTGGAAATGGAAACACCATATGTAAATATATATATATATATATTTGTGGTGTACACATTGCAAAAGTAATATTTGAAGAATCAAAAGTTGACACAAACAGTGAATTAGTCAAATAAGAGCAAACAAACATAAGCCATAAAAGGATTTTAGTATATGGCCAATTTCTAAATTCCACTTCTTCTTGCTTATAGGATGAAAAAAATATTCTGCAAAATGATTTTGAATTTAATTAATATATATTATAATCTTTAATTTATAACTAAATTTCTCCCAATTTCTCATCAAGATATTTTTCATAATTTTCTTGAAAATCCTTATGTAAATTGAATTTTTCTTTTTGCAATTTTACAATTAGTTTTTTTTTTATTAAATTACAACAATAAAAACAACATTATAAAAAACAACATTAATTGCAATTTTATTGTTGTAATTTAAAAAAAAAATTGCCACCTACTATCAATACAATTAGTTTTACAGTAATGTTATTTTTATTGTTGTAATTTAATAAAAAAAAAACTAATTGCAAAAGTGCAAAAAAATTTCAATTTGCATAAGGATTGTAACACTCTTAATGAAACAGTCATTTCAGATATAGAACTAAACAATTTGGCCGGATATTTTTTTATATCAATTACCAAACTTATTCAAATTCAAATCATTAATGTATCAAAATTTTGGCAGCATAACGACTACCTACTACTGACCTCCTGAAAAGTCAAACAATAACACAGCCTCCAAAAGGTACAATAGAAGAACACAAACAACATATACCGATTATTTAATCATTCGCATACCAATAATATTCATTTACTGTTATATCAGTAATTACTATCACAAAATAACAGTTAAACAAATACAATCAATTCTCACTACTATTAGCTGAGTATATACATGTCAAATTACCTAAAAGTACAGACAACATTTTCTTCAGATTTCAGGACGTTGTGTACTATGCTCTAGCTCCCTTTTCAGAACCTGTATGCGGTGAAAACTACGTGCTGAGTACTAAATATATTCAGTGGTGACTACCAATTCTAAAATTTTCAATTAAACATAATTATTATATTTATGTAAATTATTGCATTGTCTTATCAAAAGTTACTTTGAATCATTTTCACAGACTTTTCAGACCATTACCAACACTTTGGTAACTTTCTACTTTGATTTAAATTTTTTGTTTAATTCAAAATATTCTCTCTTTGCCGTTCAATGGTAAAATTAACATTTTTATTTTCTTATTTTTACTTTTACTTAACTTTTACGTATGACTTGACTTTTCAAGTCAAATTCTCTATTTAATTAATTCAGTACAATCTTATTTTGATGAAACAATTTACATAATTAATTGCTAACGTAATGGAAGAATTTCAATGCAGTGCTTTATGTCTTCATTAATTGTAACATTATTCTTTTAATAGCAAAAATTTTAATTTCGCTGTTTATTCTTTTATTTCACTCGAACTTTTTGAACTATTTGTCAGATTCTAATATCAAAGTTTTTAACATTTAATACAAAGTGATGTACTTAATTAGAAACACTTTGCAAGTAAGTCTTTAATTCCTCCCTTTTTCTATACAAAGGTTCTTTTACCTACTTATAGCAAACTTGGCACTTTTCATTTCTAATTACAGAATTGTCATCTATTTACTTATTTTTACCTTCAGTTAACTTTTAGCTTACAAAAGTTTAGATCAGATTTTGTTTGAATTTTTTTCATATAACATATTATTATTTTAATCCATAATTTTTAATTTTGAACTAATCACTTTTCTTTTACAGAAGCATATTTTTGGGCTATTTAATCACTAAATTACTATTTTACCTTGTAAAATAATCTCTTTTCACCTTTATTTATTAATTTCAAAATTTGGGAAAAACTTACATTTTTATCCTAGAACTTTTTTAATTCATTCAAGTAAGTTCTTTTATTCAAGACTTTTACATTCAGTTTACTTTTATAAATTCTGATTTATTCTTTTCAATATGCCCCTAATGCAATATGATAGGACTCTCAGATAGGATACGCGGGACGTGGATCCCATAGGGCTACAACAGAGAGAGAAATGATCCTCAAAGGACCATTTCTCACAGAGCAGAGAACAGAGACAAAGAATATCATGGTAATTAGAGATTCAGTCCATAGCATAGCAAGTTACTATGACTTGCACCGCGGTATAAGGTGTCCCTATGGCTAGCCATTTATATCATGTGCAAGACTATTACTACCTGACTATTGCTAAGGGCAAAATCAATCAATTATTTTAAGAATACTTTTCAGACTGTCAGAGTATTTTACTTTCTTTCTTTTTCTTAAACAATATATTTTTGTCAATCGCACTCGTTTTAGTGTTCTGACTATTCGGTTACATTTTTAATCTTTTGATGTAACTTTTAAAATACTTTTCAAGTATAAACAATTGCAAATTCTTTTCTTTGAATCTGTACAATTTATCAGTCATTCTTTTCAAAACTTTGACTATTCAAATCATTAACTTCCAATCACTTTATCTTTGTTTCTTTTCAATCACTTTTTATGAATTATTTTACAATAATTCACCATAAGTATTTTTTACTGAAACTTTGCAGAGATTTTTAACTTTCTTAATTCATTTTTCAGATTAGTACATTTTGTCATTCAATTCTTTTTCAGTACTTTTATACAGTTAATGAATTATATCTTCATAATTCACTACGATTATCATGCATTAACTTTTCAAAGTCTTTTCAATTCATTAATTAATCAAATATTCTTTTAGCATCTTTTTACATACTTTGTGAATTATATCATTATAATTCACATTTACTTGGCACTTATTGAATTATTTCTCAATAATTCAATATTTTATCCTTTTATATCCACTTTATTTCTTTTTTTGATTTTTAATTAATTTCTTACTTTTTCGGTCTGAATTTACAATTATTCAGAATTTGAAATATTTTTAATACGATATGTGAATTGTTTATAATAATTCACCATTTTATTCGATTTATAAATTATTTGATAATAATTCAATACGGCTATTTACTCACTGTACTTTTTATTTTTTGAAAATTCATCCTCAACCCTTTCCATTTTTTTATATGACATGTAAATTAATTTTACATTAATTTACTCACTTGTACATGTTTATTGAATTATTTTTCAATAATTCAATATTTTCACTTAAGCATGTTCAATATTTATTTTTAAAATATACTCATAAATCACATAAATTCTATAAAAATTTATGTGAACATTATTTTTTAATTATTATCATTTTTACTCATTTTATGAATTATTTTTTCCATAATTCATCCTATACATTATATATATATTCTTATACTTAACTTAAAAATTCTTGAATAAATTCCATAAATTTTCTAAAAATTCATGGACCTTATATTTCATGAATCACCTTATTCTATTGCTTAATTGCAATAGAATACTCAATGTACACATTCTTTTTCTTTAAGAATATGATTCGGCCATTAAATAATTTTTACTTAAAAATTTATTTCGATTTAATTAAGCTCACATTTAAGCTTAATTAGTATTCAATTACATTATTTTAAGGGCAATTTCACTATACATACATTTTTCAATTTTTTTTCTTAATTACATATTCAATAAATATTTCAAAAATATTCACATAATTTTTATAAATTTCACAAAAATTTATAGATGTATTATTTCATATTTACTATCAAATTAAGGTTTAAATTCATTATAATACTTAACATACAAAATTGTTTTCTTCAACAAGAATTTTGGCCACCATAAACAAATTTTCTTATAAATTTTTTTTATTCAAATTAAACATTATATCATGCTTAATTAAGGGCCAATTTTACTATTATGAAATTAATTTCAAAATTTATCAATTATACAAATTTTTCCTTAATAAACCCTAAGAAAAATCATTAAATTAAATGAAAAATACTAAGATTTAGTAGTCACTAACCTCATACTTGCCATTATCCTTGCACAAACTTTATTTTCCTATCCTTGAACCCATGAAAATCATTATTTCTTCAAATCACCTTTCATGGATGAAACTTTCACCTCTAAATTCACCAAGATAAACATCATTTTAGCTCAAAATAATCACAAAAACATACTCTAGGCACCTAAATCTAGCTATAGGTGCCTTGAAATCAAATTAAAAACCAAATATTCATTTACCTCATTTTGACCTCCATGACTTTAACCCTTATTTTTCTTAGCTTTTCTCCCTTCAATCTCTAGTTTGATCTTAGATCTAACAACTAGAGAGGCTAAGAAACATTTCTTATGCTTGGATTAAGGTAAGAAAGTGAAGAAGAAATTTTGAGAGAAGGGAAAGAAATGGAGCTCGGCAATAGAGGAGAAGAAGCTGGCCAATTTCTGGAAGTGTCCCACATTTTTCACTGTTCCTCACTCCCTTTTGTAGTGTTCTTAAGTGGGTTTGGGTTTTGGGCTTGATTTAATTAACCAAAGCCTACTAACTACCCAATAACAAATTTTAATTCATTTCTTTCACTTTCCAATTCTAAATCACTTCAAAAATGATTTCATAATTTTTATCACCCTGAAAATAGGTTGCACGCAAATTTTTAGCTCAATCGGAGTCTATTTTCGATCCGATTCAATTAAATAGGTCTGATCCAAAAATACTGATATTACAGAAAAATTTACTTTTTATAGCCAAAATAATCTAAATATTATTTTAGGCTTAACTGCAATTTTTGATAATTTTTGAAATCCGTTTGCTATTTTTAAATATTTATCCAAAGTTGAGTCAGTTTTCCTATAATAGAAATTGACTTGCTACATTTTTCGTATTTTTTATTTTTACAGACCTATTTGACCTTAATTTCACTTCAAATTTCAACCACGGACTCACCATGACCAATATTTTTCGATGGTCTAAGAAAATATTTTTCACTTCGGGATGTACTTTCAACCCAGAAAATACTATTAACTATCGAAAAATTCTGTTCAGGCTAACCCGGTGTTGAGGTCATTATAAGGATTTTCAAGAAAAATTATGAAAAATATTTTGATGAGAAATTGGAAGAAATATAGTGATAAATTAAAGATTATATATTAATTAAATTCAAAATAATTTTATAGAATTTTTTTTTCATCCTGTAAGCAAGTACAAAGTGGAATTTTGAAATTGGTTGTTTGCTCTTATTTGGCTTATTCCCTATTCACGTCAACTTTTGATTCTTCAAATATTACTTTTTGTGCAATATTCATATCTACTTCTTTTACCACCAAATAACACAAATATATATATATATATATTCTTGTAAATATGGTGTTTCCACTACTGAAATACATTCAAGCGGAAATGAATATGAAACGGTCTTTTCTCTGTGGGTCCCACCATTTTATATTTGCAAAACTTAGCCTCGAGAATGAAAACACCCCAAACTTCCAAATACTTTTTAAAACATCCTATTTTGCTAAATAAAAATTTAAAAAATATTATTTATAAAAAAATTCCCTACGAGCAAGTGAGCAATCATCATGGATAAGATATTAAGTATATTTAATTATATTTCACTCTCTAATATTTAAATTCAACATATATAATTTTGTTTACTTAATTTATTGGCACTTTTAGCCATATTTTTTATTTAGAATATAAATAGATAATATAATTCCACATACATATTCAAAGTAATTATTATTCTGTATTTTATTTTGAATAATTATTTGTAATTTATTTCATTCCTTTATTTTATTTCCTTACATTGTATTTGCATAATTTTATTAGTGACAATATTTTTAAGATTTTTATGTATTATTAAAAATTGAAAATTATAATTAATTTGAAGCATAAAAATCAAACTTGATTAATTTTTTTAACTCATCAAAATTGATTATTTATTCTTACAAAATAATGAATAATTTTATGCTAAGTAATTTTTTAAATTCGATAAAAATAAAATATTTAATAAAATAATTGTACTGATTAGGTAGGGGTGGCAACTAGGCAGGTTGGGCGAATTTGGGTTGCGCCATAAATGAACGGATCATAAATGGATTCGAAAAATATAGACCCATATTCAAATGAGTTGGGCAGGTTTGGGCCAATTCATGAGTTTAATGCATGGTTCTTTAATAAAAATGTATTAAATTTAAATGGTTAGTAGCGGTAATTAAGCTTACAAATCCATTCACCGTATCTTCCTATCTACTCATACAATATATATCAATTAATTTAATTAATTGTTTAATTTGCAGGAGTTATTCAACGCAGGGATAGACACTAATAACACAACAATAGAGTTGGTAATGGCTGAGATTCTTAAGAACAAACAAGTAATGAACAAGGTTAAAGAAGAGCTAAACAGAGAAATCAACACAAGCACAATCTTCCAACACTAGAGTTATGCTTACTCTTTTTATCTCAAATGAATAGATATATCTCTTTATATGCTAGCCTAATAGCATAATCCTTCAGAGTTAACAAGTAGTAGGGCTACCTGCTTAAACATATTTACTATTTGAATCACATAATAAAAAACACAAAGTTCATAAAACTATGTAAATTGACAATATGAGTACCTACAGCTTTGTAAGAGCATCTTCAATGTTACCCCTAAGAAAAAAGAGTAGCTGTAAACCAACATCTCCATCATAATGTTCAAGTACCTAGTCTAAATGGAAACAAAAGCTAGCATGTGCATATGATTCAACAACTCATTAATTTTGCGTCTAATGATAGAATTTCTATTTTAAACATAATTATTTTCATTTCGAATTCAAATTGAATTATGTGGTTATCAAATCACCACGAAGTACTAACATGTATATCAAAAAATTAAAAAAAAAATAAAGAGTACAAAATTTATGCTTTGAATTACTTCAATTAATTTCAGGCTTCACTGCTTCACAAAAATATAGCATTCAACTCAAACAAAGCACTTTACAGAATGAAACTCTCCAAAAAAATCCATTCTCTACTTTGTCCATTAAGTGCATAACAAATTAAATTAGAGATAAATAAATGTCAAATTCAATTCAAATGAAGAAACCTGAATTTGTGAAACACTGACCTTATCAGCAAAATTCAATTTTTTATTAGAATAGGAAGCGAAATTAGAAATGAAATTATCAGAAGAGGAAGCGAGAATCTAGGTCTGAGATTTTTTAGGGTTTGAAGCAACAGAAGTAGAAAAAAGACGGGAGAAAGGGAAAGAGATAGAAGAGAAAGGAGAATAGTTATGATGATGGTCAAAAGAAGAGAGAATCCAAGAAGGAGGAAAAGAAGATGAGAGAAAAGAGGCAAAGGCTACCATTGATGAACAACCTTTAGGCTTCACTCTTTTTTTCTCTTCTTCTTTCCTCTCGGCGTTTTCTTCTGCTTCCTTTCTCTAAAGTCAAAATCAGAAGCTTTAAGCCACAAATTTGCAAATGGATGCAAAATTAATGAGCTGTTGAATCATACACCCAGCTAAGCTACTAAAACCCCAAATAACCCAGCAAAATGGCTTACCAAATTCAAGGACCCAAGTGTTAATAAGTATCTGAACAAAAACCCATGAGATCCTAACACAATTAAAATTAACAATTGAACAGTGACATCTAAAAACTAACAAGAATACAAGTGCATGCGAATCAATTTCACAAGTCAATGAATAAGAAAATCATCCATTAAGTAAACACAAAGCAAAAATGCAGAAAGTAAACCAAAGCAGAAAGAAGCGAAAATAAGTGCATACCAAAATAGAATTGGAGGCCAGTGGCGACGGAGGCTGTGATCAACGGATGGCAACGAATTCATGTTAGAGGGGGACGGAGGGTGGAAAGGGCGGATGGGAGGTCTAGATGGAGAGAAAAAGAGAGGACCAAAATAGAGAGAATCATGATTTTAAGTTATTGGGTCAGAGAGGGCATAAGTTGATTTAGATGTAAAAGCCCATTGGGTATTTTTAACAAACCCGTTTGGGTTAGCTTTATATGGGCAATTATTAGGTTTGGCCCAATGGCCATTTTATGGGTTTGGGGTCAATTTGTTTGAACAGAATTTTGGGTTTGGGCAAATTTTAACAAGCCTAATTAGGGGTATGCATTTATTGGATTCAATTTAAAATTAAATTGAATTGATAAATGGAAAGTTGAAAATTAAAAGAAGCCAGCCTGAATTCAGTTTGGTTCACAGACATAGAACTAGGTGGTTTTTCAAATTTTGATGTGTCCAATTCTACGATTGGGATTTGAATTAAACCGAGTTGATTAAACTCAATTTTATATGGGACAATTTTCTTAATAATATTTTTTAATAAATATTTACTAAAGTGGGATGGGTTAAAAAATAATTATGGAAGTGGTGTTTTTATCCGAAACCGCTGATAGGTGGTGTGGTTTCGTCAGCATGTGGGGCTAGAATAGGAGGACAAATTCTGCTGAAACCGATGGAGGGGATAGTGGCTTCAGACCTGAAATCGCTACTACTGCCAACGGTTTCTGGTCTGAAATAGCTGTTCCCTCCAACAGTTTTAATGAGAAAAATTCGGCCCCTCCCAGCATGCTTCAAAAAATTTTTCTCCCCCTTATATAAATGTTGTCTGATCATTTTCGTTTTCTTTACAACCAAAAATTATAAACTGTTGTGGTTCAATTTTTCTTCATGTATTTGCAATTGTTTAAGTAAATAATATGTTTATTCGAGATCAAAAATAATTTCTACAGTATTATCGTGCAAGGTTAGTAAATATTTATTAATTTTTTTATTTATAATTATATATGTTCAATTTTATATTAAATGTATACTAATTTTTATTTTATTTAATAAAATGCAAAAGTTAATCTAGATGCCCAACCAACAAACTCGAAAAATAATAATTGTGTAGCTAATTAAAAAATGTGATTTATTAATTCTAGTGTATTAATTTTTTTGTTGTATACTGTAGATTTAGACAATCATTAAAAAATTAAAATAAATAATTGCTGTCATTATTATTATTATATATAAGTAGTATATTTGCGTTATAATATTTAAACAATATTATTAGTAGTTTATTATTTTTTTGTTATTATCAATATTATTGTTGTTTCTGTTATTGTCGCTGTTGTTGCTGCTCATTATAATAATAAATTTATTATTATTATTATTATTATTATTATTATTATTATTATTATTATTATTATTATTATTATTAATTTGACTATTATTGTTGCTGATGTTGTTGTTATTATTATTATTGTAATTGTAATTGTGGCTATCTTAATGATGATGATGATGATGATGATGATGATGATGATGATGATGATGATGATTATTATTATTATTATTATTATTATTATTATTAATTTGACTATCATGGTTGCTGATGTTATTACTATTATTATTATTGTTATTATTATTGTAATCATAATTGTGGCTATCTTAATTATTATTATTTAATAATTATTATTATTATTATTATGCATAAATATAATAAATAATTATTATTTAAAAAATTAAATTATATAAATTATCTAACAAAATATTTTAATATTTTTTCACATATATGTAATTGAAAGATGTCGACATGCACTGACTTTTATTTACACACCGGAGGAGAAATAAGTGTTGGAGCGTCAGGTTTTTAGTATAATATATCTAGTCCAAATGCCGTTACAAGGAGAATGAGAGTTAAAAATAACTCGACTCTTCCTGAATTAGTTTATAAAATTCACGTGAAATTGGGATTAGGTATGAACGATGTAATTTCTATAATAATTTATAAAAGTCCAATGTACAATTACGGATCATTATGTTGGATGTCTGTGGATCTGGCGGATGACAAAAATATATATGCAATTTATGATAATTTGAGGAGATATGATGATTACAACTTGATGGAATTAATAATTGAAGTTGGTGAGGGGGGTGCAGGAGCTAGTCGACCCACTTATAGACAGGGATATCATTATACAAGTGAGGCATTGGAAAGAGAAAATATCTGGGTAGGTCATCAACAAATGTTTAATGAAATCAGTCCTAGTCAGCCTACACAGACATGTAGTCGACAAGATATTGAAATTTTCTCTCAATTTAATTTTATTTAAGATGCATTATAAAATTTAGACGAAAGTGTCCAGCCACCAAAGAGATGATATTTCCAGTCAGCTAAGACAGTCTGTAACTCGATGGGATGGTGAATTAATTGGAACCTAGGTTAGTGTCAATTCAAGACAAGCTCAATTGCGTCGATCAGTTAGCCAGGTTTCTAATGCAAGGGTGAGTCAACCCAGGCAATCAATTAGTCGAAGGGTTGGTGATTTTTATAGTAAATCACTTTTTGAAAACAAATCGGGAAGTTGTTCTAATGAGAGAAATTTAGCTGGGGGAGTAGTTGCAGAGCCAAGTCATGTTACAGAAGCCGATAGTCAATGACGTTCGATTTCTCATGTCACAGGTGGTAGTCGATGGCATTCTATTTCCTATATACCTGATGATAGTCAACAACGATCTATTTCTCATGTTTCACCTGATAGTCAACGCCATATTGTTTCCCATATTTCTGGTATCAATCAACAGCCTTCTGTTCAATAGGTTACAGATATAGCACATAGTCAGCATGGACAATCCTTTAATAGAAAAGATATAGATTTACTTTGTGATAGCATTTTCGGTAACATTTAAAATATAGATGTAATCAATAAAACTGGCCATAATGCCAACATTGCAGATTATAGGAATGAATCGTCAATGGCTTTGGGAGAGGATGATGATTTTGAAGATGTTCCAATGTACAATGATTATGTATCGCCTAATGTAGAGACTAAAACAGTTAACATGATTGCAGATAGTGATGGCGAGGATTCTGATTACACTGAATATGCCAGTCCACTAGCATCAATGCATCCAATAAAGGAGATAGGCGAGGTTTTTAACAGTAAGGATGAAGTGAAGTATTGCATGAAAAAGTATTCAATAATGACAAATATGGATTTCAAAGTTGTTGAATCTAAGCCAAATTATTGGATTGTGCGATGTGCAATGGCTGATGATGGATGCAGATGGAGGTTAAGAGCAATCAGAAAAAGTAAGTAGTCCTTTTTGGACTGTGACAAGATTTAGGGGACCACATTCATGTCTTGCTTGTAATTTATCAATAGATCATCGACAATTGGGCTCTCAAATTATTCGTAATTACATCATAGGCATTATAAGTAAACAACCAACCCTACCTATTGATGTTATTGTTGAGGCTGTCAAGCAACAATTTAATTTTGAAGTATCGTACCGCAAAGCTTGGTACAAGAAGATGAGAGCAATAAAGTGTATATTTGGTGATTATATTGAGTCCTATCAAAGGTTGACAGGATTCTTAATTACCTTACACACGTACAATCCTGGTACTATTTATGAGTTTGTGGTTCAACAAATGGAGGACCAAGCAGTGAAGCAATTTTAGCAGGTTTTTTTGGAGTTTTAAACCTACCATTGATGGATTGGCTGTCTAGGATAGTCAGTGGTCCGTCTATCAATCGCACCAACAGCTCCTAATATACCCTCAGACGCCAAATGGATAGCAACTTCTGCATTGGACGATGAACCAATGTCGTAGTGCTTGATTTGTTCGGCGTAATCAGCTTACATGCAAATAAATAAACTTGTTAATAAATATCAATTTTATTATTTAAATAATTAAATTAAATCATACCGATGCACCAATGGAGGCTCCAATCTGGGTCATCCACCGTTTGGTGCGTGATGCAAACCATTGCATATATTGTGACCTTGGATGTAAAGGTGTACAAAGAGGACGACCCATAACAACGTGATTATGACTATTATTCCACTTATGAATAAAACACGAAAATTTACCTTCACAATCCTGATCCGTATGCCCTCTTAAATCGAACGAATGCGTTACATCATCGTACTATGGGGGCTATGGAATTGACTGGTCCATTTCGAATTGCCTAAAACATCAATCAGGGTGGTGCCACTCGATAATATGAAAACATACTAGTGGCACAACCGATGTTCAAATCGTATTTCCATTAGTACAAAACTATGGTAGCAAATGCAGTACATTCTTGTAGGGCTCCCAAACCATCTGCAAATAAAAATAAAAATTTCATCCTCATATGCTAAGAAAATTTCCTCACTCTACTATTAAATACTAAAAACATTATGAAAAATTCTAATTAAACCTGGTCATCACGCTATAAGTCCAAATCGAGCTGGTATTTAAAAATATCTTTCATGTTACTTTTACTTAGATCCAATTGGGATTGCCATTTGATAAATATCAAGAATTCGCTGTCAGTCAATATATTTAAATGAACAATCTTAAATATTAAATAATTTTATATAATATATATATATATATATATTTTAAATGGATAAATTTTACCCGTATCCATAAGGCATAGACTGATCGAGAATATATAGGTGGACAAATTCAGGCTGAATATGAGGTAGTCTTTCCCATGCCCACATTTGTAACAATTGCAGATAACCACTAAGTGAATTGGCTGTATCTTTGGTTTCATGACATAACTCTCTGTACAACTACGCAAGAACAACATATCCCCAACTGTACTCCCCTGCAACCTGTAAATTCTCTAGCAGTGGTAGCCACATCAAATAAATGTAATTATTTAATTATCCTAGACATAATAAGCCACCAATGCACCTAAGTATCCATGCTCATGCACAACATTGTATCTGGTAATCATTTGCATCGTCTGGAAAGATATTAAAATTTCTCCCTAACCATGACATTTTTACACTATTTCTCCTGAATTCAGTTTTTAAAGGAACCTGACCCAAAACACGACCACACCACATACGGCAATCGTGGTATAGATGTCCTGTCACGCGACGTCTATCGATAGGTAATCTGGTCAGTACAGCAATATCTTACAATGATATTGTCGCTTTGCCAATGGAAAGGTAAAAAGTGTGCGTATCTGGTCGTCACCTCTCAACCAGTGCAGTTATGAAATCAATATTCACATTCATCACACTTATTGTGATACTCCATAAAATCCTGCTAGTATTAAATATGAAATTATTCGATCATCAATGTTTCTATAATGACTACTCACGGAGGCTCTGCGTGTTACCAACACATTATGTTCAGCTTGTGACAAAATTTCATAAAGTATGATTAATATATACATAATTATATACCTACATTTAAGATATTTTAAGTTAGAAAATTTAATTACCTGTCCGTTCCAAATAGCATCTGTTTTATGTTTGCCTCCAAGCATTAGTAGATCATTTATGATTGGTCCAGGATTAATGTATTCTTGGTTTCTAAATTGATCCATCTTTTATTACCCTTTTTGTCAATTCGATAATAAATATTATCTGTATATTGTCAATATCTTGGTCATAAATAATTACTTGTATGTCTATATCAAGTAGTATTCCATATAATAAAGCAATTTAATTAACATAAATTAAAAACAAAAAAAAATATCACATGATTATCTAGGGACAATTTTCTATATAAATATGATTCACAATTTTAAATAATTGATAAAAACTAACACGATTAATTTTTTACTATAATCAAAATACATTCCTCTTATAAAATTACTGAAATAAATAAATAACCGAACCCACACATATTCCAACAATAGATAATGCATGGAATACATTATTATTTTATAATTGCACATCAATTTAAAAATTATAACAATATTGATAATTAAATGATTATTTTATTTTATCTATATACAAAAAAAAATTAATAAATTAATTTCAATATTTAAATTTATTATACATCTGACATTTTTTTCCTGAATCACAATTTTAATTAACAAATTACAGCTACAAATTATATTTTCAAACAATTATCTACAAAAAATTATCATGACTAATACAATTAATTTTTTTAAACTTTATTGATATTTTCATATAAATTAATAATTAATCACCAAAGTATAGAATTACTTGTCTTTTTTTCGCAAAACCATGAATTTGCCAATATTTACATAAATATTTATAATATATTCAAATTTTAAATGCAATTCACATCTGACCTTATTACTTCACACGTCGTGGTTTAATTAACTGAATATAGCTGCAAATTAAACATTACGACAGTTAAAAATCATGTTAAATTTTTATTATAAAATGCTACTCCAAAATTTTTTATACACATCTAATGCAATTAATTTTTTATAAATACATTGAATTCTAATTAATCAGATAATTATACCATATATATATTTTAAAATTATTTAATAAGTTGCTTTTTTTGGATACCAATACCTTAACTTATATATAACACAGGTCAATAATAAAATAACAACATTACACTTATATTTAAAATTTAATTATGCAACTAATTATTAAAATTACAAATTAATTTATTCACCTTCATTTTTAACCTTTGATATAAAATTAACAATATAATGTAATTAAAATAACATATTATAAAAAATATTTGTATTAAATATTTTTCAATTACAAATAATAACCAAATAAATATAATTACCCTACTCAATCTTTATTATTGTGATTTTTAAATTTAACCCCAATCTAAACTAATTTTACTTACAATTATCTACCAATTAATTATTAAAATAAATAAAAATTATATCTCTCTTTCTAACTTATCAATTAAAAATATTAACAACTTTTAATAGATAATCATTTTTTTACAACAACATTATAATTATAAACTATAACAACAGATAATTAACCAAAAAAAAAAAGAGTAAAAAAACTTACTTGAAATTATAGAGGAAGAGAAAAGGGAGAGCACTCTTTCATTTTTCCTTCAAAATCGGCAATTGTGGTTGTGGGTTTCAAAGGGGAATTGCCCTTATAAGACTTGAAGATTTATTTTTCCCGGAGTCAACGTGAAATGACTAGATAGGGTAACTTTTCAAATTTATGCGACAGCACGTGGATCGGAGGGGGGCAATTTTTGCGCGTCTGAAATCGCTACAGATTGCAACGGTTTCGGTCTTGAAAATCGCTATAGTCTGCAGCAGTTTCAGATGCTGCAGACCCTGCCTCTCCTTTTGCGTTAGCTGACTGATTCTAACGAAACCGCACCACCTGTCAACGATTTAAAAAAAACTCCACTTCCGTAATTATTTTCTAACCCACCCTACATTGGTAAATATTTATTAAAAAAGTATTATTAAGAAAATTGTCCTATATTTATATTGAATATATATATATATATATATATATATATATATATATATATATATAAAGGATAATAAATAAACCAAATGATATAAGCTTGGGGTTTAGGGATGATCACGGAGCGAAAAAACCCCGTCCCCGACGGGGACTTCGACCTGAACGAGGCAAAGAATTCCCGAATTTTTCTTCCACGGGGATGGGAATAAAAAAATCCCCGTTTATGATTTCGGGGCGGGGAATGGGGTATCCACCCCGTGGGGATCCCCGCCCCGAAAAATATGTATAAAAGTCTTTGATTTTCAAGTTATTTACATATATATATCATTATATAAATAGGTAAAACTTTAATATTTTCATTTTTCTTATCCTCTTCCTACATTCCTCTGTTGTTTTCTCTTTTTACTCTTCCATCTGCAGGCCGAGATCATTATCAGTCCTCACTAGATCTGTAGGTATTTTTGATATTGCCTTCTTCCTCAGTCTTTACCGCATCTTTCTCAGTCCTCACCGCATCTTCCACACTAGATCTGAAGTTTTGATTCAACCGTCTTAGGCATTTGGACAACTTTCTCACTGGATCTGTAGGTATTTCTGATATTGCCTTCTCCATTTTTTTTCTTATGCTTGATTTTTAGTTTTAGTGTCTTGCATGTAAACTCATGATTTTCTTCTTTGATCTTTCTCTTGAGGTGTGGATGATGACTAATTGTGGTGCTTTTGTGTTTTGATTTGTGACTCTTTTTCTAGTTTGTGACTCTTTTCTCTAATTGGTGTTTGCTCTTTATTTTTGTGTTGATATGGGTGCAAAAGAACGATTTCCTGCTAGTGTTTTAAAATAATTGTTGTGCAGAAACAATTTTTAGAGTTACTGATGAAGGCTATGAGTGATTATGGTGCTTTGAAGTCATCTATTTCAGATTTTCAATGGAGTCAGAACTTCAATGAGTCTCCTGCGGTATGAGGGGGGGGGGGGGGGGGGGGGGGAGGGATCTTTGTATTTTATCCAACCAGATGATGAAACTTAATCTAATATAATTTAATGAACATTGAAATGAAATTGGGACAAAAAGTTTGGTGTGTGCAGTGGGCAAAGGCAAGCGTGTGGAAGTATGATTTGATAGGATTATGTAATGTAATAATATAAGAAAAGGCACGTGGATTTTATCAGTTGTTGTTAGCTATTAAATGCAATATTTACCTTTTGCATTCTTTGTATTTTTATCTCTCGCAATTTAAGAATTGCAGAAAAATTCTGAATTGTATTATTGCTTATGTTCCTTAATCTTTCATTGTCACCAAAACCTGGAATAACTTCAGTAAAATTGTGCTTGAAATCCATGCGAAGTACTGACCAAAGTGCGTTTAAAGTATCTAGATGCTTTTGAACCTACTTCAACCGATCACTCTGTAGAGAGAGAAAATCAATTAGTTTAAAAGGTAAGCAGTAACCATTGAGTAGGAAGGAAAATGAGAATGACAATAAACCTTTTCTTTTTGAAGTGTATGCAGCTGTCTATGCAATTCTTCAAGTTTTCTCAAGGACAGATAAGCTTCATCCAAAGCTACACACAATCAGCATATCCATGTATTTCATTTGAGGTGTTCTGTATTTCTTATATTCTTTTTTATGCAAAAAGCATTATTACCACTGCCACTAATCCATCTTTCTCATTTTATTTCTTAGTTTTCTCTTTCAAAACAATAAATCATGCTGTCATAGCTTAGTTGGTGATATTACTACATCTTTGGCAATATTTAAAATATTTGAATATGTAAGTAATCATATGTTTAAGCTGAAGTAAATATAGATATGACCAATTATTATTTCGCAGGTATAGTCTATAATTTTTTATCATGATCCAGTAGTAGACAAGTATTTTTTTTCGGTGGACATGTATAATTATTATATATAAAGTTTCATCATTAAAATTACTTCAAGGAGCTAGTCTTCAGTAACCACTGCATACTGACCCCACCTGGAGCACTCCAACCCAGTGCATCATCAAATTCGATGCAAACCCACCCATGGATACATACTGAGCTCGTGCTGCTAAAACCTTACTAAAATCAAACCCGACACAAAATGGACACGGAGAGAAACATGGAAGAAAATGGGCAAGCTGCTATAGAGAATGGAAATGGAGCTGAGGGAGATGGAAGCTTAAACATGGGAAATTTAGGAAGGTGTTTGAGCAGCTTTATCGATGAAGGTAGTCCCGAAAGTCACAAGTACTATTTAGCTCGGAGAACTGTTCTTGAGATGTTAAAAGATAGAGGCTTTTCTGATCCAACCTCTGAAATTGATCTCTCTCTCCAGCAATTTCGAGCTATTCATGGCCAGGTCCCTGATCCTGATCGTCTCAAAATTTCCGCCACTCACAACTCCGATCCCTCTAAAAGGGTATAAAAAAGTTTATTCTTTTATTGTTTGGTTGCTGGGAATTCTAAGGAAAATAAAAGAATTCTAGTTTCTTGTTTTTTTTTTTCCTTGAAGATTTGAGGGAGGGGGTGGATCTATACTTGCTGTTGCTTGCATCTTCACCTGAACTTGATTCTGCTTTCACTACTATTGCATGCGATTGGTTTTAATTGCCATTGACTTATTCGATTATCAGCACTCTTTTTGTTCTATGCATTTATGAAACTGAAATATTTTGCTTTATTTTCTGAAGTAAACTTTCCCAGTTGATGGCTGTATGTGTAGTTTCTCTTGGAATTCTGACTTTTTTGTTCAGGTATATGCCCTTTGTAAATTGTAAATTGTAAATTTCTAATTTGCTTTCTTTGTTTTCTTCTTGGGTAGAAAGAAATTGAAAATTAAAATATTTATAACATCAGAACATTTACAAAAAAATCTCGGCAAGCACCAAAATTTAGAGACCTGTTTACTTACTAGAAAACAGTTGCTGTTTCAATTTCCAGTTTTTGAAACCATTTGTTTATTAGTTTTCGGCCTTATTTAATGCATGTTTAGAGTCCATATTATGCCTGGTTATATTTTGCTTTTGCTAACTCAAATTGAAGGGTAAGATTGTTTTCATTTTTTTCGCTGCGAAATGGTAGTTTTTCAGAAAGTTTTCTGAAAAGCTGACAAATTTTACATAGAACTAGAGAACTGGCACTTTCTTGTTCAAATGTAACAATCTTTTATGTTCCTATAAAATAATTTATTCAAACACCAGTTTTCATTTGAGACTGGAAATGACTACTTCTGAGTATGGGGTGAAGGCTGGAACTAAGTCACAGAGTTGATGAAGCCGGGAAGCAAGAGACTTGCCACTCCTGTTAGTGAGAGTTGATTGACTTTTGTTTGGAGATGTTATTTATATTTCGCTGGCAAGTCATGGATCCTCCTCTGCGTATGGGTTCGGCAGCACCTTTTTATGCCGAATCTTTTCCTCAGCTAAGAAGATAGGCTGTTCAAACAAAATAACACGAAACAAGCTCCAGAGGTGGAATCTTCTAATTCTTCTTATTTGACCCGAAACCGATCGATCATAGATATGTTGATGATAGAAAATAGGGAAATGTGTTGCTTACTATATTCCTTTCTAAAACTGAATGGTTTCTATTTGTTTTCCATTTGAAAAATATATACAAATATCTTTTTCTGCACAATCATCTTATTATCTCTCTTGTTGACAACATTAAAAATTTAGACCACCTTCCCTTTGTCATGCACTCCAACGCTACAGCCACTTCATTATCATTAGGATTTGTCGCCATTGCCACATAAGTAGCCAGCTATAGCCTGCCTAAGCCGCCTTAATAAAAATTGCTAACAGTGACACCGCTGCTAAAACTAGGAGTTCTCACCACCACTACTCTTATAACCACAATGTGATGATTATTAGTATTTTACCTATCACTGTTGGTCTTGTTTTTGTCCTGATACTTTTTGAGTGCTACAGCTTTCACCATCTATCACCGCCAATGCCACTCCATTCTCATTACCACCAACTCATTATAGCTCTAATTGCTACATTTAAGCAACAACTGCTGCATTTTCTTGTGCAATCACAATATATTAAATTAATCAATGTATAAGCTAGAGATAAACATGATTTATTTTCCAATGATTTTTGGGTAATAGGAGACAGAAAATTGTTTAGTACAAGTAGATTGCTAGAGACTTGTTGCATTTGCACAAAAACTTCCAGTTGTATTTTTATGTAAAATTTCCCAGAAGACTGCTTTATTCTAACTAGTAAAGAAGCCGTGGGAATCCAGACATGGAGAACAGAGGGTCCTTTCTCAAAGTTAAAAGTCTTGTATTGTCTCCAAAAGCTGTCTCAAAAGATAAAAGTGAGAGGTACCTAAGATGTTTTCTCTCTTCCATGAACATCAAGAGAAACCTCTTACTCAGCCTTCCGATCAAAACAGCAAACCTCTTCTGATTTACGTTTTCCACCATGGCTCTACAAAAGGATTTCATCACAAACTAGCCCTTTTCAATCCTTTCTCTGTAGCCTTAATTTCTCTTCCATATTATTGTTTGTCTTACATGCATGGTCACAGAAGTTTGCTAAGCTTTTGAATCCCCAATCATAGGCGTACCTCACAAAAGGCATATAGAAACTAGAACTCCCCAAAGCCAATTGCTTGCAAAAACATGGCATGGTATATATTTTACTCTCAAAATAGAACATTCAGGGAATGAAATATTTGGAGAGTGCGCTACAGCAAATATCATGCAGACAAAATGTGGAATTCTCATTTTCCATACCAAAAATGTATTAGAGAAAGTAGTCAACTCATCCATTGTCTTAAGTCAACATACCGTCCTCCCACAAGCTGATACTATCCCCTGAGGGAGCATTATTGTTAACACTGAAAGTTCAATTTGAAATATGGGATTTCTTCATCATAAACCTAAGAAAATATGTGTTTTCCTATCATATTTTTCAACTCTTCACTTGGAAAAGCTTTATTACAAGTCATAGGAGATTTAATACCTAAATCTCCCTTCACTTACATCTTATTATGGTGCAGTTTCTCCTTGCTGTATTTGCCATAACTGGCATTATTTATTTTATCAAGAATTTCACATCTTTATTACTGAACAATTTTTTTTTAAGAACAGTGTCATTTTGAGTAGTTTTTTATAACTTGAAAGGAACCTTTTAAAAGAATTGGTTTAAAATTGAAAATGTTTTGCTATTGTGTGTTCTGCAGATTTAAATATTATACCAGTATTACATTTGGCTTTTTTTTTGGCTTTCTTACATATTGAAGCTGATATAAATTAACCAGCGGTTTATATATCAAGCTCACAGTTATGATTGATTTCATTCAAAGCAAGTATGAAATGCTTGTTCAGCGGTGATCTGAATGAAACTAAATGCAATTTTCAAACAATGTTACTGCATGGTATTATGTATCTTTGTGATGGAATTTCCAATGGTTTGTCTAGTTATGATTTTGTTGATAAGCATGCTGCTTGACTACATATTATTCATTTTGAGATAGTGTTGATGAAATTAATATAACTGCAGATGCTTGTTATCTTCTGTGGGCCGGGTGTGATTAAAGTTACTACAATCCGCTTCATTGCTGCTCAGATTGTTAACAAAGACAGTTTAACTGGCCTGATTTTAATCTTGCAAAACCAAATAACAAACCAAGCCCTGAAAGCTTTGGATCTTTTTTCGTTTAAAGTTGAGATGTTCCAGGTATTTTACATAGTGCTTTGTTTGTTTTTTTAAAACTTGTCTTTTATACTTTCTTTCTTTTCTTTACGTTAACTTACTTTGCACTATTTGGTTATAACACTTGAATGAATTGGAAATTAGTTTTGGTGTTTGCAGTACATGAAACAAACTAATTTTCTTTAAGTAATAAGATGGTGAGGGCATTTGACCCTATTAAACTTGTATCAGTTTCTCATTTACAGTTGAATAGGAGAGAGAAAAAAAAATGATGTAAATTTTGGTGGTCTTTATGTACCAATAAGAGTTGGTGATGGTAGGTTATGATCAGTGAAGCTCCGGTGTGTGCCTTTGTGATCGATGCAAGGTCATTTTTTTCAGTACAAGTAATGATTTATAGTATGTTCAACATTCAAGTGACCTGGAGCATTTTGTTTATCAAGCTTATTACTATCTGGATTATTATGTGAGGACACCAAACATGAAGAGTTAAAATTTTGTAGCTTATCAAGATTGTGACAACTTTAATTCTTGGGCTATTAAGCTATGAGTTAGTCAGGGAAGCCAAGAGATCAAATGGCTATTCTGGCATTATGCATCTGAGACTAAATGAAAACTTAGCTCTTGATTATGAGTAGAAGTGTTCAATTATGATTAGTTACTTGACAATGCTGTTACCACATCAATGATTTATATAAGTCACACCTTAGGGTCAACGCTCATCGTGCTCTGATCTCAGTGTATGAACTTATGAAAGACAGGCTCTCCTTACAAGGCATGTAGTTAGGCACTGAGGTGTGCACCTCAAAGTCAAGCACAAGGCACAGCAAAGGCCTGTCTCGTCAGCATATTGCTCTTGTATTTTTGTTATTATTATTATTTTTTTAGATTTACAGGTGGCCCGTACCATTGATTCCAAACATGAAAAACAAAAAATTGTCACGTCCACCACTATGCCTGGTATTTGGAAAAGGCAAAAGCATCTTTTCATTCCAGAGCAGATACTCCTATAGTGCTTATATTGGAGGAAGATATTGATTTTCAAGAAGACTATAAAAATGATGACTAAGAAGAAGAAGAAGAAGAAGAAGAAAAAGAAGAAGAAGAAACGGGAAGTGATAAGGTGGATATGATGATCATGATGATGGAGAAGATTGTTGTGAATTTGGTGATGATTATATGTTATGATTGCTTTAGGATATTTGATGAAGATGCTGATCCAAGCAATGATGAGCAGGCCCCGAGGCCCAAGGTGTGGAGGGTGTATACAAGAAGGAACAGCAAGCCCAATAGGGAGGAAAGGTCGGCTGAGCTAGCAGCAGGCAGTTATGCATGAAGAGAAGGAAGAGAGAATAATTATAAAGGTTCTTTTGATCATGAGGGGAGGCATGTTATGTTTTGAGAGTAAAATTTGGAAAGGGGAGCAGAGGGGGAAATTGTTTCTTCCTGCTTCAGGGGGCAAAGGGTTTGGTGCCTTTGTCATTCTAGTCTTCTTAATACTTTTGTTCATTTTATGATTGTAAGAACCTCAGTATTATTATTGAGGATTTCCTTTGTATGAGACAGATATTCCTTTCAATAGAGTTCATCTTTCATTAATCTGGTTGATTGTTTGTGTGGAGTTGTTGATTGTCTGCTTGAATTACCTTGTTAAATCTAAGTTTGTATCAATTGGTCCGACCTGCCGGATTCGACAATGGAGACCCGTCAACAAATCTTGCAAAACAAACTTGATGAACACATTCAACAGATTGGAGAAATCAAGGGAAGTATAAATGCAATTAACAAATCCATTACTGAGCTTAAGATTGATAGAGAAAAAGACGATGAGTTCAAAGCGTTTGTGACTAATTGGATTAAACGACTTGATAAACAACCTCAATCATCGGCAGATGTCCAGTCACCGGGAGAAACGGCGGAAGAAATTCAACAGGGACAGACTTCTTTTCCCAGAATGCATTACCAAGTCAACACTAATTATTTCGCTGAACCTCATCCCTCGCTTAGGAAGATTAAACTTCCTATGTTCAATGGATTTGACCCCAGAAGCTGGATTATTAGAGCCGAGATGTATTTTCGCATCAATCAGATTCCCCCAAAATTACGAATCCGGTTGGCTGAAATATCGATGGAGGGAGCGCCCATAAACTGGTTTCTAATGCTTCTTGATATTTACCCAGATTTGACTTGGGAACAACTCACGGACGAAATGATGAGGAGATTTAGTACTACCTACTCTTCTAGTCCATTTGAGGATTTGGCAGATCTGCAACAAACGGGTACGGTGGAAGAATACATTGAGGTCTTTGAGAAGGTAGCTGCGACAGCACCTGGGCTACCCGAACAACAGTATATTGGCTACTTCGTTAGTGGCCTGAAGGAGGAGGTTAAAGGCTGGCTGAAAGTTCATCAGCCTGTGGCACGGGTGGAGGCCATGCGTCTGGCGCGCTCCATTGAGGCAACGCTGCAGTGCAGCAAAGGCGGAGGTCATCGTTCATGGTCGGTTGCTAACAAAGACAGAGACGGGGTAAGTAAGGCTCCCTTAACTCCTTCTAGTTGGACTGGGCTTGGTCGTTTTGGGCCAGTGAGTCCAGCTAGTCTCCCAAGCCCAACTCAGCACAAGTCTCCCCCAAATGCTCCCATTTCACGACGACTTCTGCCTGCTCCTTCACCGGAATCGCAGCGATGGGGACAACGGCGAATTGGGATGCGTCAGATGACTAAGACTGAATGGGAAGAGCGACGAAGGAAGGGATTATGTTTCCAATGCGGCCAAACATATTCCCCCCAACACAAATGTCCTCAAGCACAACTGAAGATTATGCTGCTGGGCGAAGGAGAGGAGATTGAAGACGATGAGGAGTATTATGAAGCCGAAGCAGAAATGGAGGAAGTTCGGGCAGATGGGGAGTGCAAGATTTTGGAGTCACAGAGTGGTGGAGAGCTAATGGGAACGGGAGTATTGGATAATGCCGGGTTGAACACAATCAAACTGTTAGGAACCGTTAATGGAGTTCCCACATTGATGTTGGTGGATAGCGGCGCTACTCACAACTTTGTCTCCAGTCAGTTAATTTCCATGCTGGCCATTCAGGTACGTTCCATTGCACCTTTAGGAATTAAGTTGGGGGATGGGCATTTGATAGGAATTGATAAACAATGCTCGGGTTTAAAACTTGAACTTGAGAATTATGGGAGCACGGTAGCAGCACTGGTGACTGATTTAGAGGGACTGGATGTTATTTTGGGTGTCGAGTGGCTCAGGACATTAGGTGACGTAACAGCAAACTGGGCAGAAGGCAAATTGAAATTCTTGAACCATAATCAGTGGGTGGAGCTGAAGGGCATTACCAAGGAACAGGGTGTCATTCATCCTCTTCAAGGGTGGGTCAAGGGCCATTTGAAACAATTAGTTGGTGGTAAGAAAAGCAAGGGAAGGGAAGCCTTTTCGTGGGAGTCATTGAAACATTTAGAAGTAAACCAACAGAGACAGTTAGCCTCACTCTGCCGTCGGTTCCAAACCATCTTTCAGGAACCCGAAGGTTTACCCCCCAAGCGAATGGTGGAACATAGAATTCTCCTACAGCCAGAACAGGGACCAGCTTGTGTCAGGCCCTACCGCTACCCACATCATCACAAGACTGAGATTCAACAACAAGTGCAAGATATGTTGTCCAAGGGAATCATCAGGCCCAGCCAGAGTCCCTATTCCAGCCCTGTGATTTTAGTGAAGAAGAAGGATAATTCGTGGCGCATGTGCGTCGATTATAGAGCCCTTAATAGGGTGACCATACCGGATAAGTACCCAATACCGGTGATCGAAGAACTCTTCGACGAACTGAAGGGAGCCAAATTTTTTACTAAGCTGGATCTCAAATCGGGGTACCACCAGATTCGGGTCTTTGCAAGGGATGTGGAGAAGACCGCCTTCCGGACTCATGACGGCCATTACGAGTTCTTGGTAATGCCGTTTGGGTTGACTAACGCTCCGGCCACTTTCCAATCCGCGATGAATGACATTTTCCGGCCTTTGCTCCGCCAATATGTCTTGGTTTTTTTTGATGACATACTAATTTACAGCAGAACGTGGGACGAACATGTGAGGCATGTGGAAACAGTCTTCCAACTCCTTGCCACCCACCAGTATGTGGTCAATCCGGGGAAGTGTTTTTTTGGGCAGACTTCTGTGGAATATTTGGGGCATGTGATTGACGGCGCTGGAGTACATGTGGATGCTAAGAAAACCGTAAGTGTCAAGGCCTGGCCAACTCCCACTATAGTGAAGGGGGTGAGGGGATTCTTGGGTTTGACCGGTTACTATCGCAAATTTATCGAGGGCTACGGGAAGATAGCCAAGCCTCTTACTGAGCTCACCAAGAAAGGGACTTTCAAGTGGACTGATGCAGCACAGGAGGCTTTTGATCACCTGAAACAGAAATTAACATAAGCCCCCTTACTGGTTTTGCCCGATTTTTCAAAACCCTTCGAGATAGAGTGTGACGCCTCAGGGTGTGGAATAGGTGCAGTACTAATGCAAGACCGGCAGCCCATTGCATACTTCAGCAAGGCTCTCTCAACCAGGAATCTACTTAAGTCTGCCTATGAGAAAGAAGTGATGGCAATAGTGCTTGCCATTTTGCATTGGAGGCCTTACCTTCTTGGGCAGCATTTTATTGTGTATACCGATCAGCAGAGTATTCGGCAACTGCTTCACCAAAGAATCACAACGCAAGAACAACAAAACTGGTTGGCCAAGTTGATGGGGTACAAATTTGAAGTCCGCTATAAGCCCGGTAGAGAGAATAGTGCAGCTGATGCCCTCTCCTGCTTGACTTATCCTGCCGAGCTCCAAACAATGTCCGTGAGTCCCCGCTGGATAGGAGGGCAGGAGTTGTTGCAAGGGGTAGACAAGGATCCTCAAATTCAAAGTATCTTGCAAGATTTGAGCAAGGATCTAACTTCCCATCCGGGATTTTCGGTGCATCATGGGCGGCTCTACTATAGGACACGATTGGCGATTCCCTCTACTTCTCCCTGGATTCCTCATTTGTTAGAAGAATTTCACACCAGTCCTTTAGGTGGTCATTCCGGGTACTATAGGACGTATAGAAGGATGGCAGCCGTGCTCTACTGGTTTGGCATGACCAAAACAGTCCAAAAGTTCGTCCAAAATTTTGACGTTTGCCAACGTTACAAGGCTTCCACCTTAGTTCCAGGCGGGTTATTGCAACCATTGCCAATACCGGAACATATTTGGGAGGAAATTTCCATGGATTTCATCACGGGGTTGCCACGATCGAAGGGGTTTGATACGGTATGGGTGATAGTGGACAGGCTGTCCAAATACAGTCATTTCATTCCTCTTAAACACCCCTACACAGCCTGAGTCTTAGCTGAGATTTTTCTTTGCGAAATCATTCGACTTCATGGGCTGCCTAAGTCGATATTGAGTGATCGGGACCCTCTGTTCATCAGCCGTTTCTGGCAGGAAATTTTTAAGTTACAAGGAACCAAACTCCATTTCAGTTCAGCATACCACCCACAAACGGATGGGCAGATGGAAGTTGTCAATCGTTGCTTAGAAACTTATCTGCGTTGCTTCGCCACGGATCAACCAAAAACTTGGTCTTACTGGCTTCCTTGGGCAGAATTTTGGTACAACTCCACCTTTCATCACTCTACGGGTACTACCCCCTTTGAGACTGTGTATGGAAGAAAAGCTCCAACAGTTTTCTAGTATGTGGCAGGAGAGATCCAAGTAGCTGCTGTGGGTAGAGAATTATCAGATAGAGATGAAGCTTTGCGCCAACTCAAGGTCCATCTAGCTCAGTCCCAAGCCAATATGAAGCAGCAGGCGGATCAGCATCGCCGTCATGTTGAATTTAATGTGGGTGACCATGTGTTTGTCAAGCTACGTTCGCATAGGCAACTGTCAGTCACTTCAAAGATCACACCCAAGTTGGCCCCTCGGTTCTATGGGCCTTTTCCAGTGCTACAACGTATTGGCACGGTTGCTTACAAGTTGGATTTGCCTCTTGGAGCCAAGATTCACCCTGTTTTTCATGTGTCCTTACTCAAGAAGGCACATGGATCTGCATCAGAATCAGCTGCCCTTCCTGCTGGGTTGGAGCCGGATGAGGTAAGTAGTCCACTTCCTTCCTGTATTCTTGCTCATCGTACAATCACCAAATATGGCGAATCTACTCCCCAATGGCTGATCCAATGGCAAGATAATGGGCCTGATCATGCTACTTGGGAAGATGTTTTTACTATCTGCAACCAATTTCCCAACTTAAGTCTTGAGGACAAGACTCTTTCTCCACCCCCCGGCAATGATGAAGATGCTGATCCAAGCAATGATGAGCAGGCCCCAAGGCCCAAGGTGTGGAGGGTGTATACAAGAAGGAACAGCAAGCCCAATAGGGAGGAAAGGTCGGCTGAGCTGGCAGCAGGCAGTTATGCATGAAGAGAAGGAAGAGAGAATAATTATAAAGGTTATTTTGATCATGAGGGGAGGCATGTTATGTTTTGAGAGTAAAATTTGGAAAGGGGAGCAGAGGGGGAAATCGTTTCTTCCTGCTTCAGGGGGCAAAGGGTTTGGTGCCTTTGTCATTCTAGTCTTCTTAATACTTTTGTTCATTTTATGATTGTAAGAACCTCAGTATTATTATTGAGGATTTCCTTTGTATGAGACAGATATTCCTTTCAATAGAGTTCATCTTTCATCAATCTGGTTGATTGTTTGTGTGGAGTTGTTGATTGTCTGCTTGAATTACCTTGTTAAATCTAAGTTTGTATCAATATTACTACTTCGGAATAGGATTGTTGTTTTAAGTCTAAGTGTAGTCATTTAACCTTGTTACAAGCTGTAAATTAGCTGTAATTATTCTGTTTCCTTTTATTCTCTTTCCTTGTACAAAATAGGAAGTTTAGGGAGTTTCCTAGTTAGGGTTTCTACACTTGTATAAATTCTATATTCCTCTTTCATTTCAATATACAGAAAATCATTCTTCAATCTATTCTTTTACATGGTATCAGAGCCTTCTAGGCTTGATCTGGGGTATTTTCTAGTTTCTTTTTGGGTTGGGTAACTTGTTCCAACCGTAGGGTTACTGTTTGGGTTGGGTGTCTACTTTCCGGTGACCATCTCATCTCACCGCCGGCATCAGAAGAAGCGCAAGGTGATTTCCGGTCAGTGCCCAAAATCCGGTGTCCTTCCGACCGGCGAGTGGTCCTCACGCGCCGCCACAAGTTCACGCCCTTCCCTCACGCGCCGGCGCGTGGAGGCGCGTGACCTGACCTTCGATCTTCCGATTTCGTCTCCGGCGTCGCCTGAAGATTTCCGGTCAACTTCTGGTACTGTCTTGGCTTGACTCTCTCTTCTGCTGGTATTTTTTGTTTCCCATAAGGTGTTGTCCTCTGTGTTATTCAATCTGTTGCTGGTTGTTTGGACTGTCTTTTTGGCTGGGTATTCTGAGTTCTTATTGGCTGCGTTGATTGTTTTTTTGTTCTGTGCGGATATTATGGCTGATAATAAAGTTAGTGAAACTGTTAGTGAAATTATCCCTTTATCTAAAATTACAGAAGAAAAGTTAGATGGATCCAATTATCTTGATTGGAGTAGAATGATTAGAATCTATCTTCGTAGTATGGATAAAGATGATCATTTAACTGATGACCCTCCTACTGATAAAATTGAAAAGCAGATTTGGATGAGAAATGATTCTCGGTTAATTTTACAAATTCGAAATTCAATTGAAAGAAATGTGCTTGGCTTAATTTCTCATTGTGAACGTGTAAAAAAGTTAATGGATTATTTGACTTTTTTATATTCTGGAAAAAGAAATGAGTCTCGTATTTATGATGTTTGCAAAGTTTTTTATCGTGCTGAGAAGGAAGCAAAATCGCTCACTACTTACTTTATGGAGTTTAAGAAAACTTATGAGGAATTGGACATGCTTCTACCTTTTAGTGTGGATATTAGAGAGCAACAGGCTCAGAGAGAAAAAATGGCAGTAATGAGTTTTCTGGCTGGTTTGCCATCTGAATTTGAGACAGCCAAATCTCAGATTCTTTCTAGCTTTGAAATTCCTACTCTTGAAGATGTGTTTAGTAGGTTATTGCGTGTTGATAATGCTTCATCTAGTCAGCTCAATAGTGCTTTTGTTGTCAGAGAAAGTGGAAGTGATAATGGTAAAAGGAATCTGTCGAAGGGGGGAAATAGATATAATGATAATCGAAATGCTGATGTTGTTTGCTATTATTGTAAAGAACCAGGTCATATAAAGCGCTACTGCAAGAAATTGCAGAATCGCAATCAGAGGTCACAAGTTGCTAATGTTGCGACTTCTGGTTCATCATCTGAGCATAATGTCACTATATCTGTCGAAGAGTATGCCAAGTACCAGGAATTGTTAAAGAGATCTTCAACTTCTGTTATTACTGAAGCAGGTAACACATGTCTTATCTCCTCTAGCAACAATTGGGTCATTGATTCTGGTGCCACAAATCATATGACAGGTAATCCTGATACTTTCTCTGATTTTCGATCCCATAAAACCCCTTTGCCTGTTACTATTGCTGATGGGACATCATACAACATTGTGGGGTCTGGCACTGTCAAACCTACTCCTTCTATTACTTTACCCTCTGTTCTAAATCTGCCTAACCTAGCTTTTAATTTGATATCTGTGAGTAAACTTACCAAAGAACTCAATTGTTGTGTCTCATTTTTCCCTGATCATTGTCTTTTTCAGGATCTTATGACGAAGCAGATTTTTGGTAAGGGACATGTATCTGGTGGTCTATATATTCTGGATTCTTGGGTACCACGACCTGTTGCTTGTTCCAGTGTAATGTCTCCTTTTGAAGCACATTATCGATTGGGGCACCCTTCTCTACCTATGTTAAAGAAGTTATGTCCGCAGTTTTATGATATATCTTCTTTGGATTGTGAGTCTTGTCATTTTGCTAAACATCATCGTAGCTCATCTGGTCCTAGAATTAATAAACGAGCTGAGTTTTCTTTTCAACTTGTTCATTCGGATGTTTGGGGTCCTTGTCCTATTATGTCCAAAACTGGATACAGATATTTTGTTACTTTTGTGGATGATTTTTCCCGTATGACTTGGATTTATTTTATGAAGAATCGTTCTGAAGTTTTTTCTCATTTTTCTGCCTTTTGTGCTGAAGTTAAAACCCAATTTAATGCTTTTGTGAATATATTGCGAAGTGATAATGTTAAGGAATATATGTCAGATTCTTTTCAGCGGTATATGTATCAACAGGGTATCCTTCACCAGTCCTCTTGTGTTGATACTCCTTCTCAAAATGGAGTTGCTGAAAGAAAGAACAGACATTTACTTGAGATAGCTAGAGCTTTATTGTTTCAAATGAATGTTCCTAAGTGTTTTTGGGTTGATGCTATTTCTACAGCTTGTTTTCTGATCAATCGGATGCCCTCTACGGTGTTAAATGGTGATATCCCTTATAATGTGTTGTTTCCAAATAAAATATTGTTTCCAGTGGAACCCCGGATTTTTAGCAGTACATGTTATGTTAGAGATGTTCGTCCTCATGTTATCAAACTTGATCCTAAGGCATTGAAGTGTGTGTTCTTGGGATACTCGCGTCTCCAAAAGGGATATAGATGTTACTCTCCTGATCTGAAGCGACATTTGGTTTTCGCTGATGTGGTATTCTCAGAAGATAAACCCTTCTTTTCATCTCCATCCAATCTTCCAAGTCAGGGGGAGGAAGATGAGTGGCTCATTTATAAGGTGACATCTCTTCGAGAATCAGCTGATTTTTCTACTACATCTTATACTGAGCAGCTAGCAAGTGATGATCCTTCAACATCAACAAGACCACAGATTGTTCAGGTCTACTCTAGACGAAGAGACACTAATGATACATGTCCCGCACCAGCAACTTCGTCATCTGATCCTGCTCCTACTGATCTCGATCTTCCCATTGCTCTTCGTAAAGGTACACGTAATTGTAGATCCACTTATTTCATTGTTAATTTTGTTTCCTATGATCACCTGTCTCCCTCGACATGTTCTTTAATTGCATCTTTAGATTCTATATCTATTCCCAAGACAGTTAAAGACGCTTTAAGTCATCCTGGATGGTATGATGCTATGATTGAGGAGATGAATGCTTTGGATTCAAATCATACTTGGGAGTTGGTGCACCTACCAGAGGGAAAGCATGCTGTGGGTTGCAAATGGGTCTTTACAGTCAAAGTTAATCCAGATGGTTCTGTGGCTCGGCTGAAAGCTCGACTTGTTGCTAAAGGATATGCACAGACTTATGGGGTGGATTATTCTGATACTTTCTCTCCAGTTGCCAAATTGAGTTCTGTTCGTCTTTTCATTTCTTTGGCAGCTTCTCATCATTAGCCCTTACATCAACTTGACGTCAAAAATGCTTTTCTTCATGGCGATCTTCAGGAAGAAGTCTATATGGAGCAACCACCTGGTTTTGTTGCTCAGGGGGAGTATGGAAAAGTTTGTCGTCTGAAGAAGTCTTTGTATGGATTAAAGCAAAGTCCTCGTGCCTGGTTTGGTAAATTCAGTGAAGTTGTCCAAAAGTTTGGGCTAAAGAAAAGTCAGTGTGACCACTCGGTTTTTTATAGACAATCCCAAAATGGCATTATTCTTCTTGTGGTTTATGTTGATATTGTGATTACAGAGAGTGATTCTGCAGGTATCTTTTCACTTAAGTCTTTCTTGCATGGTAGATTTCATACTAAAGACTTGGGTCAGTTGAAATATTTCTTGGGAGTGGAAGTCACGAGAAGCAAGAAAGGAATTCTTCTATCCCAAAGAAAATATGTTCTTGACTTACTTGCGGAAACTGGAAAGTTAGGAGCTAAGCCATGTAATACTCCTATGGTTCCCAATATGCAACTTACAAAAGATGATGGTGATCCAGAGAGATATCGAAGGTTAGGTGGAAAATTGAATTATCTCACTGTAACTCGTCCAGATATTGCATTCGCAGTAAGCATTGTCAATCAATTTATGGCTGCTCCTACGATTAAACATTGGGAAGCTCTAGAGCATATTTTATGTTATTTAAAAGGTGCTCCTGGACTGGGTATATTGTACAATGATCATGGGCATGCTCACATTGAGTGCTTTACAGATGCTGATTGGGCAGGTTTTAAGATTGATAGGAGATCAACAACAGGCTATTGTATATTTGTTGAAGGAAATTTAGTGTCCTGGCGAAGTAAGAAGCAAACTGTAGTATCTAGATCTAGTGCAGAATCCGAATACAGAGCTATGTCACAGTCTGCATGTGAAATTTTGTGGATCCATCATTTGCTTGATGAAATTGATATGAATCCTTCGTCTCCAGCAAAACTTTGGTGTGATAATCAAGCTGCTCTTCATATTGCTTCTAATTCAGTGTATCATGAACGGACCAAGCATATTGAAGTTGATTGTCACTTCATTCGTGAGAAGATTCAAGATAACGTTATATCCACAGGATATGTGAAGACAGGAGAACAGTTGGGCGATTTGTTTACAAAAGCCTTAAATGGCTCTTGGGTTGATTATTTGTGTAACAAGCTGGGCATGATTAACATATATGCTCCAGCTTGAGGGGGAGTGTTACAAGCTGTAAATTAGCTGTAATTATTCTGTTTCCTTTTATTCTCTTTCCTTGTACAGAATAGGAAGTTTAGGGAGTTTTCTAGTTAGGGTTTCTACACTTGTATAAATTCTATATTCCTCTTTCATTTCAATATACAGAAAATCATTCTTCAATTTATTCTTTTACAAACCTGTATTCTGAACTTAAAGGAACTTGATGCTAAGTTCAAGAACATCATGTCAAAATTAATCAGTAGCTTTTAATATGTCAAATTAATTATCATACATTATGAAATTTGGCCCTCTCTTTTTTTCTCATGCCTTAAGGTTATAGGGCATTTGCCTGGGCCTTATGCTTGAGTCCTAGGATCCTTGGCGCCTTTAATAGTTAAGATCACCTTGCAGATGATATTTTAATTTTTTTAAGAGCTTGTGATTGAAACATGCAGCTCTGGAAGGCGTAGATCCATGTAATATCCATATTGATTGACTTCTTCAGTGTAATCAAATAGTAGAAACTCTGCTGGAAATCTGGAAATTTTCATGCTAATATCTAACTAGTGTTCTGAAGCTTCTATATTTGAAACGTGGCTTAAGAAGTTTTCCTATTTGCTCTCCTAATGTCTCTCCATGATTTGGTTTGTTGCAGATAACGGACTTGATTGTTAATATCACAAAGCACATATTAAAACCAAAACATCAGGTTCTGAGTGATCGGGAAAAACAAAAGCTATTAAAAAAATACAGCATCGAAGAAAAACAGGTTGGCTCAAGAAAACCTCAATAATCAGTGTCTGCGAAGTAATTCTTGTTTGCTTGCTTATATGGTTCATGCTGTTCTCACTGTCTACACACAAGTATGCACATAAATAGTGCCACGTGATATCTAAAATGTCCATCTATAGTCTCATTTAGGACTAAAGGTAGAAATTTTTTATTCATGAACTTGAACACTAACATGAGAGCATCCATTACTCTCAGTATCTCTCTCTCTCTCTCTCTCTCTCTATATATATATATATATATATTGGAAAAAAATAAGTGTAAGAAGCTCCCTCCTTGAAAAGATAGCATGACAGATGAACTGAATTTTATATCATATGGTTGTGATCGTGCATCTAGATGAATTGATGAAAATCTACAGCTAAAAATGAAAAATTATTTGGTAATTTTGGTATGTACCAGGAGCTTATTTTCATGGTTGCTTAATTAATTGTTTATAGTGGTATGAATTCTAATGTCAAAGAGTGGCTCACAAACTTGGCCTCTACTTGGTGATTAAAATAAAAATGATATAAATGATTATTGTATGACACTGCCAAGACATTACTTTATTGCATCATTTAATTACTTTTGCCAAGTATGTGCATCTCGATTTTCATCTTATTTCAAAGCTCTATATTACAATCACAACTTGTTATTTTGATAGCTTCCTCGAATATTAAGGAAAGATGCGATTGCGAGATACTATGGTCTTGAGAAGGGACAGGTGGTGAAAATTACCTACAGTGGCGACATAACTGAGTCGTATGTTACTTACCGTTGTGTCTGGTAATGCACTTGCAGCTCTTTGTATCACCTGCTGGATGCTGTAGAAATTTTTTCTGTCTCATATCTCTGCAGCTTCATCTATGGGTTGTTACTCAGGATATTATTCTTTATATATATATATATATATATATATATATATATATATATATATATATATATATATATATATATATATATATGTATCTCCGGTAGCTACCTCCTCCTGATTTCATTTCATTTTAACTGTGGAGTCCTTGAAGTTGTTTGAGCATATTCCTATTTTCAATCCAGTACCTGGAAATAGCTAGTCATGTAATGCAAATTTATATGTCAGAACTTAATGTAATGAAAGTTCTTAGCAAATTAGTAATCTCTCTGTCGTTTTTCTTTATCCATTACATATTTTATCAGTTACAACTAAAACCTGAGACACAGATATGTGTCCTTAGACATACAATTAGCAGATGGATTGAGGATAGGTAAAATTGCTTTTGTCGGTTCGTTAAACAATTCATGTTTCTTAAATTAAATGAATAATAACAAAGATATATTCATGATGTTATCAATATTAAAAACACATTATTTATTATTATTGTCCTGTAGCACTTAAATGCATTTTAACTGGAATTTTTTTTTTTTTTTGGAAAATGCTTTTCAGACTTCTAGATTTGGAAAATGCTTTTCAGACTTATCTAATCTAGAAAGCGAAAATAACACAGCACAGAACTAAAACAATTCCAATTGCTATTGTTACTCATAACCCTTGAGACAGTTAAGTCAAAATTATTAACTAGGATTTACATTAAAACCTCATCAAAGTTGGTTTCATGCCCTAACTTCCTCATTTTTGCATGAAGAAGGTGAAGTAGAGAATAAACAAGATTAGACTGAGAATGAGACTTGTCATGAGCTAAAAACACATGAACCCTATTCCCAACTTCTATCCAACTGCAACCTGGCTGCTTCTTCAACCCCTTTTCCTTCATTTTCAACCTCACTCTCCTTGCTTCTTTCCATTTCCCGCTACATGCATACATATTCGACAACAACATGCAAGTACCTGCATTTTCCGGCTCCTTCAATGATAGCTCTTCCGCTGCAAGCTTCCCTATCTTCAGATCCCCATGGACATTACATCCGCCAAGAAGAGCCCCCCATATCAATGATGATGCCTTACTCCCAAGTTGCTTTATTAAATTATAAGTATCCTTTAGCCTACCTGCTCTACCGCATAGATCCACCAAACATGTGTAATGATCTTCTCTTACCTGTATAGATTTGTCTTTCACAAGCTCATTGAAGTATGATAGTCCATCCTCCACCAAGCCAGCATGACTGCATGCAGAGAGCAACCCCACATAGCTAGCACCATCAGGTTTAAACGCTTGAGCTCGCATTTCACTAAATAATTGGATTGCTTCCCTTCCACATCCATGGTGTGCATAGGCTGCAATCATGCAGTTCCAAGAAATCAAATCCCTTTTCCTTGTCACTCCACCATCGAACATCTTCTTTGCCATTCTCAATTCCCCGCATTTTGAATACATATTTATGAGTGCAGATACTACAAATGCCATATCTTGATAAATTGTTTTAACAATTATCTGATGAACTTGTTGTCCCTCTCCAAGACCAGCCAAGTCACTGCAAGCACCCAATACATTCACAAAAGTTCCTTCATTAGGCTTCACTCTACCATCTCTTAACATTTCCATAAAAATCCTCAATGCTGCTTCACTTTCACCCTCTTGGAAATACCCAGTAATCATTGTGGTCCATGACACCACATTCTTTTCCGGCATGTCATCGAACATTTTTCTTGCTTGCTTGAGCTCCCCATTTTGAATAAAGCCTGTGATCATTGTATTCCATGATGGTAGATCCTTCTTAGGCATTTTCTGAAACAACTCCAAAGCCTCCACCAACCTCATATTTTTTGCATACCCAGTAATCATTGCATTCCATGACACTACATTCCTCTCAGGCATCTTCTCAAAAATTTTCCTAGCCTCATCAACCCTACCATTCCTAGCCAATGCCGCAACCATTGCCGTCCATGAAATCACGTCTCTTTTGGGCATTTCGTCGAACAGTCTCCTCGCCTCCTCCACCCTCCCATGTTGTGCCAGCGCTGTGATCATAGTGTTCCATGAGACCACATTCCTTTCAGTCATTCTTTTGAACACCTCAAAAGCCTTATCAACTTCCCCACATTGAGCATACCCATCAATCATTGTATTCCATGAGACAACATTCTTCACTGGCATCACCTCAAACAACCTCTCGGCTTCAGTAACCTTATTCAGTCTCACATATCCACTAATCATAGCAGTCCAGGTCACCACATTTTTCATAGCATCAGCTCTATCAAATAATCGCCTGGCTTCAACAATTAATCCACCTTTTATATATCCTGTTATCACAGTTGTCCATGTAACAACATCCCTCTCAAGCATTTTATCAAACATTTGGCGAGCTTCTTTGATTTTTCCTTCTCTGCACAACCTGGTTATAAGCCAATTGGACTGAGCTATGTTGGAATTGGCACTGTAATCTCTATCAGGTAATGATATCTTAGGAGTTACTGCTAAGTGGTTTATCGAACGACAGAACTGGAGATTACATGGCAAGGGTCGTTTGTTGGGTTTCATCGTGTGAGACAATGCGATTGATACTCTGATCAAAGACTGCATCTCAAGAAAACCTCCTTTGTAGCTGTAAAGAAGTTGGGTTATAAGCTTAGTAGCAATTTCGTAATCCAAAATCACAAAGTTCCATAATTTATAGTAGAATAAACAAGCATGGATTATTATCTTTCATATGCCCTTTTCCCTATTTATACAAGTTTCAGTACAAATGGGCACAGACTTGAAAGAAGGCAATGCAGGTAAATAAACCAAAACATCATTCAATATGTCAACCTTTATCTTCAGTGTGGACAAATCTATGTACAAATTGCAATTCCAATAAATCTAGCTCAGCTTTATTAACCCTCTACACTTCACAAGCATTTGGCATTTCCATCTGCAAACCAAGTGCATTTGTCCGAAACTAAGGTGGTTTTAGAGCTCCAACTTCCAATCAGCAGCATTCTTTGTACTTTTTGTCGTCACGATCTGCATAAGGGCATCACACTGAATTATAATCTATGATTATGTAAATAAGCAAAGTGAATACAGCACACATGACAATCAGATTGGTTATACAAGACGACCACATCCTCAATATGAATGATTCACATGGACGAGAAAGCAATAAATATTCACGTGTTACCAAGACCCATTTTGACAAATTAAAATCTTCAAGGTAAGCATCCAATTTAGCACGGTAAAGTGATAAGATAATTAATTGGTATAAAAAGTTTTTCTTTTCCTTTCTTTTTTATACAATGCAAAAGAAGAACATCATAGAATCCTAATAGTTAAATGGCAACAAATGAAGGCTGTGTACAACACTAAGTGACAAGAGCTTGAGTTTGCATACAACTAAAATAGAGCTAATGAAGAATTGGTCTCCTTTTGAATATCCATTCTAACCTTAAGCACAATTCATGGTTAAAACACTTTAAACTTCAATTAGAGGTAAAATTAGTAAAGTTTTGAAAAATAGACGAACCTGAGACAAAGGTATCTATAATACTGAATGCTAATAACCGAGTTGAAGAAACTTATTTTGAGAAGACACAGCAGCATATCTAATAATTTAGAGAAATAAAAGATATGAACCACCAGAAGTAAATTCAAACAGAATGCAATAAAGCAATACAGCTCAAGGAGAATTAGACTTTTGCTCTCTACAAATCATTTCATCCGGCTGCCTACAAAGAGAAAGACTGATAAGCTTATGCACATTTAGATTGTAACAGACCATAAAAGCTATGCAAATAATTCATCTATCATACATTCTATATCCTCTATCAATTAGATTTATAACCACAGTCCATACAAGGACTCTTTTTTCCTTGTTGAATAACTTTCTCCTAGGCTCACTAATTTAAACTCACTGGCCTGTTTCTCCAAACATAAATCCTAAGTCACCTCAACATGATTTTCCAATATACCAAGAAATAGGAAATTTACATAGTAAAGTAAATATCAGTTAAAGCATTGTAGCACTCTTCCTTGCCTTCTTTTCAACCTGAGATGCTTATCCATTCAAAAGCTTGAATTGCCAGACTTATTTCCAATCCTATAGTATACGGCAAGCTAAATCTTCATTATTCAATTATTTTGGAGTCACTATTACGATTTTGCCAATAGCTTCACACTATGTAAAGAAGCAAACCGTAATATTTGGTTTCTTTTCTTCCATGAAGTTGTCACAAGAAAATCAGGTACATTTTCTTTCAAAATTGAATATGTCCTCGTGTAAGAGATGTCGGAAACAGATATGGTCACTACAGAAATCCAATGCCAAAATAACTCCAAATCTGCCCCTGAACTCTTACAGCCCTGACTAGAAATCCTATAGGCTGATGCTCTGTGTGCTTCATACAGAGTCCACTTTGGATTTAAAGCCACATCAAGTACACTTATGAGATCTACTTGTACATTGGATAGAATGAATATAATGCTTGCACAAATGTTTGACACCAGTCACCTCCATTGTTTGATGAAGAAGCATTCAATACTTCCAAAAATTATTGGGGAAAGAAATAATAAATTAATAATTTGCGCCTACTACCTCAATTAGCTGTTCTTAATCGGTTGTCACTATCTTAGAACATTAAAAAATCAAAACATAATTATCAGAGAAATTCTTTTTTCCTTTCTCTCTCACTAATTTTCTGATGAAACAAACACTACCCAACCACATTACTCACTCTCAGCAAGTGAATGCATGCTGATGCAACCTTCCAATCCTTCTAAGCCTTCTTACATTGCCCAGATTGAGCAGATTGAATATGACAGTCAGATGCTAATATCAAGGTTCAGGTCTGCTGGTATTACCACCTAAATAAGGAATTGACTGGCAGCCACACGGCTCTAAAGAGGTGTTTCTGTCTGATCTATACAGTATACAAACTACAACGCATCCACACAACTAAAGCCACATATACAGTTGTCAGAATTAGGATTTTTTTGTGTTTTGAGTACAATTATTTTGCTGGGGCTTTCAATCCTGACAGAGAGGCCTTGTAATTAACAACTTCGAAAATCATATCTAGTTGCTGTAGGCCTTTGGTTGTGCAGGTTTATTTCCATTCCCAATCTCTAATTTTGATTAATTAGCACCTTTAGTGATGTAATCTTGCTGATATAGTCATATAAATTCTATTTGTTGCAAGGCTTTGGATGTCCATTAATGGGTTTTCTAACACTATTAATATTGTTCACGTGTTTGAACACCAAATTCACCTCTGCAAAGAGCAAAAGTAATTGAGTCCTAATTGTATACTCTTGTAACAAGAGACCAGAAGAACAAATTTTGCAAGATATATATGGACACACTTGGAACAATGAATCTTGTAAGGGTTCTTACTTTCGCTGGTTATGTTGCAATGTTTCCATTCACTTGTCAACTTTTTCTTTTTCTAGGAAATTATTCTTGCTCTGCTTGCTTTAAGATCCCCTGGCTTCATGAGATCTCCAAGTAACATATGGCATATAGAGGTTTCCTCTTGTAATGAAGAATTTCTCAATTTCAACCCTACTACCCTCTATACTGTTGCATGCTCTTTGCCCATGCATTAACAATAGTCTTCTGGAAATTTATTTTTTACATGCAACATTCTCGATATCCCCATAAGTTGGTAATGATCCCAATATACACATTAGGAAGGGGACACTCTACTTTCTACAACCTTTCCTTACCTGTATAGCCCCAGTAATTTCATTATGCATCCGATTTAATGATCCACAAATGTCTTAGCATAGCCATTACTTCATTTCCTCATTGCTCCATCATTGAGGCCAGAGATTTTTTCCAATTCAAGGGCATTGTCACATAAATTCTTCTTAGCATTTCTTTCTTCCAATGGTTAATTGCCATAATCTGTGTGTGTATGTGTGTGTGTGTGTTAACTCATATTGAAAGCTGAAGTTCCCTTAAAAGTTCAATGACCAGTTGAGCTTTATCCATTGGCATGTGGCTTTCATTTTATGAACTTATAGTTCATTAATTGTTGTTACTCTATCCAACTATTACATAAAATATGGAGACCCAGTTTTTGCTACACTTGGTGAGCCATGTGCGTGTGTATGTATATATATATATATATTTGCGCCAGCCCAAAGTCCATTCATAGGCCTTAAGGGTTTGGAAAGGATCTTTAATTTGAAAAACAGAATATTCCTTTGTGATAAATATGGAATGAAATTATTGAAAAATCAGGAAAATTATGATGCGATCCTAACTTAATTAGAAGTCTTTTTGGTTTGGGAATATGAAGAAATTGCTTCCTAATTGGACTAATGCTCTAAAACTATAAATAGGAGGACTAAAAGCTGAAAAAATTGCTTACCCCTGTGGTCCAGAGTCCAGAGTGCTTGATATTTGGTCACAACCCCATTTAGAATCATCATAGACTCTCCGAGCAGTCTCGCCTACCTTACTCTCTTTAATAAATATAATTAGATTTTCAGTCTGAGTCTTTATTGGGGTGGATCATATATAATCCTTTGGGAGACCTTTTGTTGATAAAAAGTAGGGGTTTCATAAGATGAAGCATTAAACAATTCTTTTGGAGTGACATGTTTAATAGATGTATGTGCTAAAAATTCTGAATGAACAAATTTTTTGTTGGCTGAAATTATTTTGTTTAAAGGTATAATAAGATCTCAGGTTTTTGTTTCTACTAATGATTTCAAAGGGAATAAATGTACTGCCTAATTAGACAGGAAGGAATTTTACTTTATAACTTAGAGTTTGTTTGGTTTGTGTGCTGGGGTTCTTTTAGAGGCATATTTTCTTGTAGGATAATTGCTTTCTTATCCTCTCACATCTGCAAACTCTTTGCCTTTGCCTTTCCCTCTCTTAACATAATTTTCCTTTTCTTATCATGAGGAAAAACATATACATGTTAACTGCATTCTCACTATTCACAAACATTCCTGAGCTCCTCAAATCAATCGATAAAAGCTAGAAAGTACTTAACATACAATTCTCACGAATCAGTAACAATCAATTCAGTGGAGAAGCTTTGCACATGACTTGGCTCAAGAACCTCAAACTTATCATGCCAAAGACTTAAACTATTAGTAACAAGAAAGCCTCTTATAATTAACACAATCAACATGTAATCATCACGTATTTGATCACTGCAATTCTCATGATAATCCACCAAACGCTAGAGAATATAGCAAGAAGTAGAATTTATATGGTCAAATGCATAATATGAGGCTAGATAAATCTTGACTCAAACAAAAATATAAAAAAAGAGAAAAAGAGAAACTTCTTGTCAATCAAATAATAAGGGCAAATACATGAAGTGAAAAGTTTTCCAGGTTAAAAAGAAGAGACTAACCAAATTCAATCAGCCAACATGGAAAGGGCCAATATCTCCAGTTCTAAGAGAGACAGCAACTTCATCAGCCACACTCAAGCAAGAAGAAACCCATCCACTGAGAGCCAACCAGACCATCTTCATCATCCACAGAGTCATGCCCCATGGCATTGCCATTTCCCCTCTTCCTACACTTCTATATTATCAAATCAAAAACCCACTTCCTGTTCCTGAAAATCAAATTCGAAAAGGAATAAACCCATTTTGTGAGGAGAATAAAGACCAAACCTTTTATAGAGGAAAATGAAGAAGACAAGGAACTAGAGAGGCTGAAGTCAAAGAAAGGACAAGCAAAAGAAAAAGGAAGAAGCCTTTGAAGAATTTTCAGTTTTCTTCTGCCGTTTTAAGAAAGTTTACTTGTACTTCTAAATTAAACTTTTCTAACAGCCGACCCGCACCGTATCACACCAAGAAAAATCACTATTTGGATTTTTAAAATTTGTAATCTAAAAAATGATGGATATGACTGAAAAAATTAAATTTATTTTCTGTTAAAAATGGGTACCATAAATTAGGGATGAGCAAAAATAACCAAATTTAGATTAACCGAAAAATTGATCCAAAATTTAATTGATTTTAAATTAATCGAACCGAAAATTTATATTTATGATTTTTACTTAAAAAAATTAACGGTCAACCGAACCGAACCGAACCGTTAATCAATTTATATACATTTTATTTAATTATATTTTAAATTTTACATTTATATTTTTCAATATTCATGTAATTTATAAATATTATAATATATAACTTTCTAAAATATTATTAATTAAAATATTTTTAATAAATAAACATTAAAATTATCTTATTATTATTATTATTATTATTATTATTATTATAATTAACACTTTATTGTTAGTTTTATATTGAATATATTTAATTCTTATAATTAATTATGAAAAATTATTTTTATTTTGATTCTTCTAATAAATATTGTATTTAATTTATATTTTTTCATTTTTAAAGCATGTTTAACTATTAAAAATAATATTGCAAATTATATAATTTACTAAATTTATATATTAAAATTTTTTAGTGATTAATCAATAAATCGATATAAAAAACCGAGTTAAAAACTGAAATCGATATAGCGATTAACCAAAATTAATAAATTGATTTAATAAATTTGTTAATGGACTGATTAATTGGTTCATGTTCACCCCTACCATAAATTTATAATGGTCAAATATATAAAAATTTCTTATACTAAACTGATAAACATAAATTATAACCAATTTTATGTTATACAAGAATACATTTAAAACATCAATTATGTATAATATTTCAACACATTTTCACACACATATATAGACACACAATTATTTTTAATTGATTAAATAATTTACTTATATTGAAGGGACTGAAAAAAGATAAAGAATAGGATTAAAAAGCCAATGAAATTGATGGATCCATAATCTAATCTGTTTGGACGATCAGCAAGTCAACTCAAATTTGCTTGATGCAATTAAGACATTTAGCATCTAATTTATTTGTAATATGTTTGTTTATGACTCGATTTAATCCCATTTGCCACCACTAATTCGGACTAATTTTATTGATTTAAAGATAGACTGATATAATTTTTATAAGAATAATTTGCCAAAAAAATTATTTAAGTTATAGTTGCGCTATTTTGAAGAAAAATGACGGGTAAATTAGAGCACCAGACGGGTACTGATATTTGGGGCAACTTGTATTCTCTGGTTGTAGTACAAGTTGATAAAATTACTAAATTTCTTGGGCTTATTAATCCAATAATGTAAGTGAGTTGCATCAGCAATTCATTCGTTAATCAATTAATAATTCATTGTTTTATGTTCAACAGTTTTAATGTAATAGCTAGTAAATATTTGTAAATCTTTATCATTATTTTAAAAATTCAAGTATTTTTAAAGTTAAATTTTGTAATTGTTTAAAAAATTTGGACCAATTCGGTATAATTTTTTAAAAATTTTATAAAAATTAGGTTTGATTTTTTTGATATTGAACAATACAATATAAAATAATTTAATATTTTGAATAATTCAATTTCTTTTAAATTCTAATAAAATAAAATATATTATTAACAAATATATCTAACATATATAAATATTCTACAATCCAACTTAACAAAATATATATTAGTTCAATTATAAAAATATAATCTTAAATTAATTAACCAATACTTATTAATGCTATATAAAAATATTTGAAATCTGATGGTGCAATAATAGATTGCCTACAACTTTCGAACACAAAATAATTGACATATTATACACGGGAAGCGCCACTTTTCCAAATATTATTAAACCAATACTACTTTTCAAATATTTTTTTGGAGCGTAATTTGGTGCGTGGGTATACACATTGCCAAATCAAATGAAGACTTTTGATTCAATGATATATATGTGCGTGCATCAAAATAATACAATAATATGTACGGGCATAACTCGATTGATGATTTTTTATATATTCGTTAATTATTTGTTTTTAAGAGCTTTGCTTATCCTCTTGTACAAAAAAAAAAAAAAAGAAAAACATTTTGAGATCTTTGCACTTTAACATTTTTTTTCCATTGAATCCATGTTAACATTGGATTAATGTAGTTTTTAAATTATTCACATTAATTTCAATTTAGATAAAATTAGTGGAATTAAAATGCTTAATCTATTAATTTCATATAATGTCAACTTAAAATAACTGTTAGATCCACTAAAACATAAAAAATGAAAAAAAATATACCATTGTTTCAGACATGCACAATATGATGAGTTGGCTTTTTCTTCATTTTAAGTTAACCTCGCTAGAAATTAATAAAATATGCATTTTAATTCCATCAATCTCATGTGAATTAGAGTTAATGTGAATGATTTAAAAAATACATAAATCTAATGTTAATTTTTTAGAAGATATAGATATAGTGTCAAAAAACGTTAAAATTTAAGAATTAAAATGTGTTTTTCCCAAAAAAAAAAAAAATCCCATCACGGCAAGCCGTCATACAGTCAAATCTTATCCAACATTTTAATCATCAATGGGGGCAATTTTCGGCATTTCAGTCCCAAGTTTCTTACACAAAAGGGATTAGGTGTAGGATTTTCTGGTGTTCATGACATGCAACAACATATAAAAACAATCCAAATACAAATCTATTTGTGTCTAAAATTTATATTCGATTTGACCTGTGAAAAAATATCAAAATATACGTTTCATGCTTGTTTGATTAATAGCAATAAAATTTTTCACTATCATGTTCAAAATAGCTTATTTCTCTATTGATGTTAATTGTTACAAGCCTCTTGAATCTTCTATTATCCATTTTGATTTTTAGCATAAAAATTTATTTGTATGTAATGTAGCCTTATCATTTTGTTATTTTCTTTTATTTTTTATAGGATTTTAAATGAGAGAAAGAAGTGATAAATCCTTTTTTCGACTTTAACTCTCTTACTCCAATTATTGCTTTTCTTTCTATTACTTCCAAAGTAACTGCTTCAACTTTAACCACTCAAAATTTTGATATATATATATATATATATATATATATTTCTCATTAAATGAATGACATCTTCTTTTTATATCTTAAAGGTCAAATTGAAATGTATCTGTAGGCAAATATTCGTTTCAAAATTTTTTTGATAGTACAAAAACTCCATTCATATTCACACCAATTGACCTTCGCTATCAACTATTTGACCAATGAAATCCACAAACAAATTGAATAAAAACATAGTGCAAAAATTTTCTCCCAAAATTTTAGTCCAAAACAATTAAATAGACAAAAAAAAAAAATTTCTTGATGATCAATTTATTATCTCTCAGTTCAATTTTTGCTTGCTGCAGCAAAAACTTTTTTTTGATTAATTTTTATAAAACTTCATCCTACTTAATTTTTCACTACCAAAACGCTTGACGTGCATATTTATATTGCACTCTCATTATGATTTCTAATTAGAACAGAAAAATACTTTTTCTTTTCAATGTACAATTCTGCACACTCCAATTCTAAATCGGAATGCATTCGCACGGTGTATGTCGTGCGCTACATGGACTTAAAATGTATTTTTTTTTTGTGCTTTGATCCAATTCTTGATTAAATCTTTTAATTAAGCTTTTTATTAATATTTATTTATATATATCTCCATATATAAATAAATATTAATTATAATTACTAATAAATCCTAAGATGGTAGAAGTTTGGGCACGGTTCATATTAAGTCTAATTGAGCACAACTGATTAGACTCCATCTGAACCAAGCCAAGCTTCTGCCATTTGAGAATTTATTATTTGGTACTTTTGTAAAGAGTCATATGGTAGATCCTAGGGGAAATCCAAGCACAAACAAGATCACATAGGCAGTTGGTCAACTAGCTATGGTGACCCAATGGTGAATGATGACCTAGCCATAATAGAAACTATGGTCACCATGAATGCCATTTGCCTCCTAATCTAAAGGTTAATTGAGAATATGAAGTCTAATCTCTTTAAGGAGCTCAGGCTCGAGCAACGCAATGGAGAGAACGATGCAACATTTAGGAATGGGAAGGATAAATACATATAGTTTAGATCTCATTCTATGACCTTAAGTAACAAATCTAGAATTAGATGTTACAAAAGGCCCAGAGAGAATGATAGGGATGATCATGGGGAGGGGCGGGGTTGGGAAAAGCATCCCCACTCACTGCCCCATTAGGGGCGGGGATTTTCTATCCCCGTCCTCGATTGAATTACGAAGAGTGAATTTCCCCCGTCCCCGCCCTGCGGGGATCCCCACCCCCCATGGGGAACCCTATCCCCGTGAAAAATAATTTTTTTAATGTTAAAATACATATTTTATAATTAATTATAATTAAAATATAACATTTAATGCATAAAAAACCTAAAATCAATTACAAATTATCAAAATACCCATAAAGAATTGACAAATCTTTAAAAATTAAGATTAAGATAATACCCCTTCATAATACCCATAAAGAATTAACAGATCTTTAAAAATTATAATATGAGATAGTCTACAAATATCCAATCTAAATCAAAGAAAGATTCAATCTCCATTAGATATTGAATTCTCTTTCTCTATCATTTGGAATTGACAGGTGGAACAAATTTGTTTTTTGACCATCTTCCTTTGCATCTGGCTGTTCTCTTTTCTTTTTTTTTTTGTTTAACATTTGCATTTATCTTTGGAAGCTGCATAACTTTAAGAAATATGCTGAACTAGGATATCAACTAGAATGTCGCAAGAAGAGAAGAAATACCTCAAATGAAACTATAACAACTTTCACAAGAGAAGATATAAAATGGCCAAAATTATATTAGCAATAGATGATTTCGTAGTCTAAACTGACTTTCTCTTTGCATCCAAGTACCAAACCCGTATCTCCTTCATGCAAGAACAACATCGTTTTATAGTTTTCATGGTTGGCAATAATATTTGAAAAATTGAAAATGAAAATAGTGAAAACAAGAAAAATGCATTTCAATAAATGTAATAAATAAAAAATATGAGATTATATTTTTCACCATTAGCGCCGATCTCTTTTTGAAGCTTTTTTAACAAAATAAAATCATCCACCATTAGCAAACAGAACCTCATAAGATCCATTTAGATCCGTTCAAATCTGCTTTCCCTTATTCTTCTTCTTCTTCTTATTCTTCTTATTCTTCTTCCTCTGCTTCTTCTTTTAATCTCTGCCTCTTCTCTTTCTCAAAACTGCTTCTCTATTTATTTCGCTTATGCCTCTATTTCACTAGCTTAATGCATGTCCTTATCGGTATGGAGAAGAATGACGATTGAAGAATGGATGCCTGGAAGGGTAATGGTGGATTGAATGAGAGTGAGAGAGAGATAAAGAGAGGAGCGGCTGTGAGGGAGAATAGAAGAAAATAGAGGAGAGGAACGACTGGAGTAAATAAGCTAGGGTTTTGAGCTATTTATATAAGATGGCACATATGTAAATAATTAGAAAACTAGGAGCATATTTGGTATTATGCTTCGAGGTTGGGGATCCCTGCAGGGAGAATACCCCATTCCCCATTCCCACCTTGAAATTAAAATCGAGGATTTTTTTATCCCCATCCCGCCTTCGTGGAGGAAAAATTTGGGGATTTCCCGCTCCATTTGGGTTGGGTCCCCATCTAGGTCTGGTATTCCCCGCCCCGTGATCATCTCTAGAGAATGACGAGTAAATTAATGGAGAGTTAGATAAGTCCAATCCAAATATATAGGAGCACGTCCTGAAGATCGTGAAAAACTATAAGATTAACTACCCTCAAAAGCCTGATTATGAGGGAAACATCGATAGCTCATTCGATAAAGTCATTCATATAACTCCTCTCCCAAGAAACTTTTGGGAGATTAAAATGAAGCCTTATAGAGGTTGAAGGATGCATAAAAACATATATACCAATATAAGACTCTTATTCACATGAAAAAAAAGTTCATTGACACACTCATCTACAAAGCCATCCAATCAACTCTGGTCGATAATGCTTTAAACTAGTTTCACGATCTAACCCCAATATCCATCTACAACTTTAAAAATTTTTCTAAAATGTTTAAGATAAGATTTGTGATACAAATGTGAACTAAGAGTATTGTGATCAATTTGCAGGCTATAATTCAAGGGAAGGAAGAGAACCTTAGAGATTTTATGGAACATTTATAGGATATGGCATTAGACATCAAAAAAAAGGTTAAATAGTGAGGTGTTAATAGTCACCATGATCAATAATACTTGCAACACGTAGTTGTGGAACTCCTTATTGACTACTCGACTAGTTAATTTTGTCTATCTAATGGATAACACCAAGAAGTTTATCACTTTGGATGATGTAAGCCGACAACTAGATGATACAATCCAGACTTGCATACCAGTAATAAAACCAAAAATGTAAAAAAGGACCCAAAGTCGCACAGAAGCCTAGAAAGAAGGATTCTAGAGAAGAGGAAAATAAGTCCCAATTGGAGGCATTCCTTGAGATAGAAGAAAGACAAGAGCCAATATCCAATTATAGCTAAGGAATATGCTCTACTTAATTCTAGTTCTAAAAAGGTCTTCCTATATATTAAAAAAACATGAAAAAAATGAATTGGCTAAAGTAGATGTTATATCGAACATTAGAAGGAAGGGACAAGAGAAAGTTTTGTGAGTAGTTTACGGCGATAGATAAACTAAGACACTACATTATGGTTGAATAGGCCATAAAGCCACATATTTTGATGTAAGGTACGAACCTTTTTCATCTTTGAAATAGCAACTACTAGTTAATTTTGTGGCCAAGTTCACTTGCGAAAAATGATGGCGGTATGCCTCTCTATTAGAATAAAGTGACTTGGACTTTATATGTTGATAGGGCTTCAAATGTTAATCTAGTTGGTGAGGAATTGTCATTGACCGGTGTCTAGCAAGTGTACTAGATCGGCTAGTAATATAGGGAAATATAGATTAAGACCCCAAATATCGTACCCAAGGGAACATGGATTGCTAAGAATAATATCTATATATGAATGAAATTAATCCGAGATTGTTTCCCAAATGTTTTTGATTCAAAAGCAAAAATTAAACAAAATAAACAATTAAACAAAACAAAAGCTAAAACATGAATTAAAAACAAAACAATAATTGGAATTCTCTTGCTAAGGAAACTATCCACCTTAACTTTCATTGTGATGACTTAAATTCAAAGAATAACACCAGTGATTATGGAAAAACTAGTAATAAACCAAGATATCTTTATTCAAGTATATCATTCTTAGTATTAAACTCATAGACAAATCTAATACATAGCATGCAAATCTAGTTTTAACTTCCTAAATATTCATTGAAGCCTTTCTCAAGTGATTCAATTCCAATTTATTCTTGATTCTTCCTCTCTTAGTATTAACCAATAAAATTCGTACATAATCATCTCATATTTCGGATAATAATCATGCATAAACATTAAAGAGTTAATCCAAGAACATGCAAATCATTAACTATGTCAAAACCAATTCTTAGTTATTTATTCAATAAACCAACAACCAATCTCAACACAATCAAGGATAAGAATATGTTTAAAACCAAAAAAATAATCAACCGATATTGAAATGAAGCTCAAAATAAAGTCATAACAATGAAAATATAAGATTTCAAGAATCCATTAGCAAAAGAAGAAAAATTACTTCTTAAACATAATTAAAAACTAAAACAAAGTTGAAAGATTAAAACAAAATTGAAAGAAAAACTAAAAACAGAAAAACTAGAAAAAACAAGTAAAACTAAAACTAAAGCAATTAATCTCTTCTAAGCCTTCATTCCTCCTTTCTTTGGTGTTAGAGTTGTCTATTTATAGGCAAAATATGTTGTAGAAGCCTTCTAAACTTCCCAAATTGGAGTTGGAGAAGAATCCTTCTTGAATTGGAAAAATCGGAATCCTTCGCTTCATGGGAGTCTTCATCACGTGGCCATGTGTTCCCTAGTGTTAATTCACACATGGCCATGTGTTGTTGTTTGAAGAAAATCACGTGGCCATGGTTTTTCTTCTTGCTCTTCTTTATTTCTTCTCACATGGCCACGTCTCTACTAGCTTTGTTCTTCACGTGGCCACGTGTGAGACTCTTCAATGAACTCACGTGGTCACGTCTTAGGGCTCTGGCCTGGACGTCAACTTGGCTTACATCAATTCTTCATATTTGCACTTTTGGCCCTAAATTTTGCCCTTTTTACACTTTAAGTCCTTTTATGTCAAATTAACCCTGAAAATCAACCAAAATTTACAATTAACTCCAAAAACATAAAACTAACAAATTAAACTCAAATCAAACCTAATTAACACAAAATTAACTTAATTAAATACCTAAAAACACACTAAAAATATCATATAATTCACCATTATCAGTCATCAAAGTACATCTCGTATTTGTCATTGGAGTATGCACCTAGGTTAGAATTTAAAGCATTTAATAACATGCATGGTTGAATAGAAGCTTTGATTGCAAGAATTAAAGTCACGAAAGAAATTCGACCTGAGATCTTGATCATTAAAGGTGATTCCTAATTAGAAACAAACTAGATTTGGGGAAATTATGAGGCTTAAGAAGAGAATATGTTGAAATACCTTTAGTAGGCCAAGTCTATCCTTTAGACCTTGGAGAAAGAGGGTAGTAAATGGTGAATTGAGAAAATTCCTTGTGAGTAAAATATGGAAGCTGATCAGCTTCCAAAGATAATAGCTTTAGATAACCATGTAATAGACATGAGGCTTATAATGGAAGAAAACGACAAGCTTGCTTTCAAGTGTGTCAAGGTGATGGAAGCAATGTTTTCAAAAATAGATCGGTTGTCAACTCTGTATACCAACTAGTTTATGGTTCGATTGGATTTACTCAGGTTTTTATATATTTTTTTAAATATTGTAACATTTTATATCCAATTCAAAAATAAAATCGGATACTGAATGGTAGACACATTCTTAAGTTCATAAAATTATGAATTAGAAAATTTCCTATTGAAAATCTAATTATTCTACCAAATACTATTCACTTTATAAAAATTTTGATAGAATTTTCTCATTATTTTTTAAAAATTTCTGCAAGAAAACTTAAATATAATTATATTTTATTCTACCTTACCATCCATCTCCATATCAAACTCCATCCTCTATAATATTTCAACTCATCTTAATCAAATTCTAGATATAACCATGCACATGTCAATTATATACATAAATATATGAACTTAGCTCTTTTAAATTTAAATATTCTCATATATCCAAATTATTATTTACATCCATAACTTTAACATATGATTCACAATATATTTACACAAGTTTCTTCACTTCTATATGTATATATGCCATAGCCAAAAACAAAATATAATTCTCTAGTGAATTCACCTCAAAGTATTACACAATCCTCTCTGTAAGTTTAGACTTTGCAATATATCTACTACCGCTTTGCTTTTGATTTGTTCAAAAACCTACTCATGGAAAGAAACCACGTGCTGAGCTATATGCATAGTGGTATTTAAGCAATCCCATTTCTCATCTAATTTAATTCATTCAAATATAGTTTGCATAGCATATAATATTATTTCTTTTTTTCAAATATAAATATCTTCATTTATTTATGAGCATAAATAGACATTAAAATTAATTTATGGAATTTAAGCATGTAAATAATTACACCAATACTTATCAAGTTACATAATGTTTAATAAATCTTACAATTTAACTTACAATTAATTACTACTTTCAATTAAAGTTCTTTAATTATTAATTATGCATTTATTTATTTTCTTTGTAATTGCCTTAAGTATAACCCGATGAAATTGTACCGAGTTAAATAAGCAGGATTTCAAATATGGAATTGAGTTTGCGAAACCATTTAGTCCATTTACATATCACATATCATTACTCAATTCTTAATATTCACATATCAAGATCGAGCTCTCGAAGCCATCAGTCTAATAACATATATCACGATGCAATATTTCTAAGTCCCTAATTGGCATGTCAATCTTATCACATTCATCCAATTTCTATCTAATTTTACTAGGGGAAAATCTAATTAAATTTTAAATTGCAATTTAATGATATAGTCTCACTATATTTCTTAACTACAAATAATAGAGCTAATTTCCAATAATTTCCTTCCATAATCAAATTCATTTCATTCCATTTTTCTTAGTCATCATCAAATCATAACATAGCATCATTTGTCATTCATCAAGCATCAAAATAGCCAATTCAAGCTATTACATATTTGAACATCATAAGTACATTTATTTTTCATGATCAAGTTTTCAAATGTCATAGTGTTCAATCATTAAAAATTATCAATTAAACATATATTAACAACTTAAACCAAGGATTTCTCTATCCTATATAATTCGGCCATGACAAACTTTCACACCTAATGTTCCTTGAACTTAATGTCTTAATTAAGTTCTTATTATACCCAAATACTCAATTGTCACATCAATTAGACAAACCAGTAGGAATCCTAAAGATTCAAGAATGTATGTACATGTAGTAATTAACAATTTACATGTCATAAAATCAAATCATACATGCCAAACATCATATTTAGTCCCTAATTTAATTATTGTAACATTAATTTCATAAATTCCAAATTTTACCTCAAGAACCCTAAGGTACATAATACACAATGTTTAGAGAAAAATGAAATTGCATGAACACATACCAAAATTGATGCCAAATTCTTCAATTAAACTTTCAAGAACTTCAATTTAATCATTATATCTTCATTTCTTTCTCTTTCTCTTTCTCTTTTATCTTCTTTATCTTCATAAAAATGCTAAAAAATTCAATTGCAATAAAAATCACGTACTAAAAATAATTAAAACTCCATTAATTACCTTATTAAATTTCAAATGTTATTCATCCAAGAAACCCATCTACTTTTTCTTTATCTTTGTCCTAAAATTCTTGTTGGTATGATGATTTTAGGGACCCTATTTTGATGATTTAGTGTTTAAATGTTGATTTAGGGGATAAAAAGGGAGAATATAAGCTTGAAAATGAAAGAAAATGGGAAAGAGACAATAGAGGGCTATTCTTTTCAGCCAAAAGGAAAAGAAGGGACAAAAAGTGGCAAAAATATTATTTGGCCCCTTCCAAATTTCCTTAAAAATCCAATAATTAGAATAAAAAGGAACTTGATCTAAGAAATCCAAAACTTTCACTCTTTTATTTTATTTTTCAAGGTCCAAGATTAAATTTTAATTTTCATTCATTAGTTGGATTTAATCCCACTGAAAATATCTTTTTTAATAATTTTAAAATTAATAGCAAAACATAACTTGGATGCTATTTAGTTTACAAGTCCAAAATAACTCCGTTAAAACTTATAATTTTTTTTCTTCTTAATAAATAATACCTATTAAAATATCAATTTCACATAAAATACCTTAATTAATATCATTTATCTTCCACTAATATTTTAGGATTTGATTTTCACCCCTTTTTGGATCAAACTTTGACTTTTGGTCAATTCTAACAATTTTTGTTTTAAACTGTAACTTGGATTTTATTTTACATTCTTAATTTCACCTAAAAATCATATTTAATAATATTTAATATTCATTAGTGCCATCAGATTTGACCATTAGTTTCCCGAGTCAAACTTTGACCATTAGTAAATTTGGGTCAAACCTATCACTATTCACTACAAATCGCTACTTAAATTTTAATTTTATTTTTTTAACCTTAAACCCATTTCAATATCAAATTTTATCCTTGCTTATTCTTTGAATAATACTATCCAATACCAAATAAGTGCAATTCGGGTCCCAAATGACACTATTCATCTCAAGATGACTATTCACTGCTCTAAAAGTACTATTCTTGAAATCAAAATTTTATGGCATTGTAAATATAATTATTTATAAAAAAAATATGATATGTAAAAATACACGAAAAAACTATTAGCTATCAAACATCAATCTAAAAATATCAATTTTAAATTCAACAAAACTTGCAAACATAAAAATTAAATAAATTGTTCAAACGTGAATTATCATAACCAAACGCAAGTATCAAATATATAATAAATTCAGTTAACATTTAAAACAATCATTTAGATAAATCCATTTAACATGGTGATAAACAATCATCATTAATTATCAATCTTCATATTTATCTCCATTTCCATATATTTGAAATTCACTTAAATCATGCTCTATAACATCTAAAAAATTTAAAATAAATATGTAATTAAATATAACTATACACAATTTTCAATATTCTAAACTAAAATCATATTACATAAAAGAAAAAAACTTTGCACACTTGAAGGTCTATTATCTTTTCGATGTTCTTCCTCAAGCATTCTTTTAAGCTCACCAAAGTCAAAGTCTCCTTTTTCCTCTTCCTTTTCCATAATGCAAAACTCGATTTTTTCAATTAATTCATAATCAATTGAATTATATTCTCTCTTAGAATTCATTAACCTAATAATTATAAGCAATGGTAACTTTATTTTAAGGCAAAGAATAAAATATAAAGAAAATCTTATGGATTAGGAACAACTCACCTACTTTTCAATCTCAAGTTGTAGTAAACATAAACAAGATCATTCAGCCTTTCATGTTCCAATCCTTTTCTCTTTTTAATATGGATGCATTCAGACACATTTCAATTGTGCTTGCATCTAGAAGAAGTAGTTTGGCTGAGGATTCTTCTCTCTCTCTCTCTCTCTCTATATATATATATATATATATATAATGAAACTGATGCTTATCAATCAAGTGACTTTGCTGTAAGCAAGTGCCATTGGACGAGAAAAGCGCATCTAATGCTCTAAAAAAATTCTTAACTCATTAATTATCGGTGTGCTGGTACTATTAAAATCATCCTCTATCTTATCAATCACATTCAATATACCATATATAATCTCAGACTCCTTACAAAAAGAAAAAGATTAATCATATATAAAAAAGTGAGATTCAAATAATATGTTATTGTATGAAGATCTTGTCACAACATGCAATCCCATCCATTATTTATAATCTTGATGTAGGGCTTTTACAATTTTTTTTTTAATTTTTAAATACATTCATAATCTCTATACATGCCTTCATAAATATCTCCTAGATATGATTTTTCTTTAGTGTCATAGATCCTTAACAAGCGTATTAATAGAGTCATAATTCTCACAATCATCAAACAATTTTTCCAAAAATCTTCATCCAACACAATTTGTTTTATTTGTTTACCCTTTTACAAGTTCACAATTTTTCAACATTTGTGTAAATATTAGAAGCATCAATCGATTTAACAAATGAAATCACTTTTGGACAATAAACAAAAAAAAATCAATAAAAGACCTTTGTCTATTGTATGTCCATCTATCTTCCATTATTGTGCAACCAATGTTAGCGTAAGTATTTCTAAAAACATCAATGATCAATTTAACATACATTTTAACATCTTTCAAGAAATATACTCGTAGAGCATGATAAGAAAGATGTTTATATCCATGACCTATAGTGACTATTCTATCAATAACATATTGAAGATAAGGTGAGTTCACAATATTATATGGATTACATGCATCATAAAACCATAATGCAATTTCTAAGTCAGTCTCATTGTACTTATCGTTACTTTGCATACATCTTTGATAGTAGGTTGAGAGGAATCACTTACACCTTTTCTGAAATAACATTCAATGATAGCTAATGCTTTCCTTTTTACTTTCAAAATCTCTTTAGGAGAAGAAAAAACTTCTATATCATCCATTTCCATTTGCCCTTTCTTTTCTATTGTCTTTTGTAAATTAGCATTTTCAAATTGAACCTCATTATTAACTTTTTTGCACCCATCAATGTTCACTTTAGATTGGCAAAGTGTTCTTTTGTAACACCCTTATCCTAATGAGGAGTATAAGGCATGCAACTAGACATCCAACATAAACACAATTATACATGAGTACCATGATCATGGCCTCTTATTCATTCATACTAAATATGAACACACACACACACACACTACAACTTTCATATAATTAAATATAGTTTACAAGTTAATACCTACATATGTAATGTATTACATATTAATTATAACATAAAAGAATATTCTACATAAAAGCTATAAAATGAAAAGTCTTATTTAGCCTTGCAATTGTCCCGAAAAAACCGACACAGAGAGAATAAACCATCGTGCTAAGCACAAAGTCTAGTAAGGTAAAAAAAGTAAGCGGAGTGACTACTTATAGTAGTCAAAATACTATATATGAAATGAAAGAAAAGAATAAAGAACAATATAATAAATAATTTTTGAGGTAATATAAATAACTAATATAATAATTATAATACTTACCTTTAGGTACACTTAATGTAAATTTCATCAAAGCACACAAGATATAACTCTATGCATTTCATTCAAAATGGCTTGTTATAGTCCGTAGTTTATGGGTAACATGATAGAATACCATAGGTATCAAAACAGAAGAGGCATTGCCTCAAATAAGTAATTCAACTGATTTCATTAAATAGAAAAGACATGGTCTTAACGGAAGACATCGAAGTGTTAGATAGAATAGAAGCAGTTACAACCCTTCAGGACATGCCTATTTATCCATTGTTCTAACTCTAGCAGGCTCTTGCTTAATGATACACCTTGTATGATAACTTTGTAAACTTTATATTAAAAATTATTATGGATAGAATATAATAGAGTTAATTTGAGAAAAGCTTAAATGCAAGATCTCAAGCTTCCATTTTGTTTGAGTCATTTATTTTTCATGAAGTAACTCAAGTAATCATAACTTAGGCTCAAGAGTAAGACAACCAAATTATTACAGTCATTTGAAGTTATTAATCAAGCTTACAACTCATTTAAAGAAGAATAGGAGCAAGTGAAATTTTCCATATAGCAAAGGGAGCCATGGTGGTCACAGATATGTGCCCACCGTAAGGCCCTTGCAAAAAGATTACTGTTTAAATAGAAGCTAGGGTCACAGTGGTCATCATATCCTGCCCACCATCACCTACCAGAATAGAGAAGGGTCACTGTGCTCACAAATTTGTGCCCATCGTGAACCCCTTAATTCCTAGCACAATAACCATCCAGAGAGCACCCTCACCATGGTCACAAAACCCTGACCACCATAATCCTCAACATAATTTAAACTCCCTACAATAGCTTCTCTATTGAACTTTGCATAGCTTATTTGACCTAGTTGCACTCAAAATTAGCCCAAATGGTCTTTTAAACTTATGTTCCCACATATATATAGTTTCCATTTATACAAAAATTAATCAAAATGGACAATTAGGTTAAGAGAATTTCCTATCCAACCATAGACTATCTAGAATGTCAGGGTAGTCACCATCTCCCTCTTTGAAACTTATTTTTAATGGCTTTATTGTTAAATTCACCAGATGGTCTCTTCATATAAAATGAAGATCTATATGTTTAGGTTAATAACCCTTTAGTCTTATGGAATTTAGATACTTACAGCTCCTATTATGACAAAAATAGTGTCAAGGGGTCTTGTTGATCTTATACTAACCATTCTCATTTCATCACATATATAGCTAAATTATAATCAATTCTACCTCTATAACAATATTATAATCACAATTAAATTGTTTAGCAATAAAAGAAAGAATTATGCTCACAAGCTAAGAAATTAAACCCTTACTTATTTTTGTTTCCTTGATGTAAGCCAAAGCTCCTCAAACTTTCTCCTTCCCTTTTTCAATCCCTTTATCACTAGCTAGCTCCTTGAAACTTAGCTAAATTTTCTCCTTCAATCACTTCCAGTAAAAGAGTGGTATTTAGAAACATGGTTCAAGAGCAGTTAACTCATTTTCCTGTGCTCTCCTTCAAAATTTTCCCTTAAATTGCATAAATACTCATCCATTTCTAGAAGACTGGATGCAACATTTAATTGGTCCAACTTTAGCCTTTTGCCTAATTTCCTACTTAATCCCTCTACTATATTTTAACATAAATTACCACTCATTCTTCAATATAACTCCCATTATTCCCGTATTACATGCATTATTTCCTAATTTTACAAAATTGACTAATTTATCCTTAAACACTAATACCAAATATATCCTCATAAGTAAATCAATATAATCTTATCAAGGTAAAATATGGGGCCTTATAATTCTTTCCCCTCCTTAAAGAATTTCATCCTCAAAATTCATACTTGAAGTGAATAACTGAGGGTACTGAGATCTCGTTATAGCTTTAGGCTCCTAGGTAGCTTCTTCCATTCTATGATGATGCCCCAATACTTTTACCAGTGGAATTTGTTTATTTTGGAGTTGTTGAACTTCTCTAGCTAAAATAGCTTTCACTTGAATATCTTAAAACAAAATTTTATGTAAATAGTTCGATTAATACCTCCTCAACATGGAAACATGAAACATATTATGTAGGTTGGCTAACTCTGATGGAAGAGCCAATTTGTATGCCATAAGTCCAATTTTTTGCAATACTTTATAGGGACCTATATACTTTGGACTAAGCTTCCCCTTTTTCCTGAAGCACAAAACCTTTTTCCAGGCAACACCTTTAGAAAGACTTTTCTCCTACCTAAAACTCAATATCCTTCCTTTTCACTTTAGCATAGGATTTCTGCCTATCTTGGGTAGTCTTTAATCTATGCTGAATAATTCAAATCTTTTCTTTAGTATTCCCTACAATATCTGATCCAATTGCCTTCCATTCATTTAGTTTGGTTCAACATATGGGAGTCCTACTAATACTTTTTTGATACCTGTTGTTATAAGTAAATTCCATTATAGAATGATATTTATCCTAGCTACTAGAAAACTCTAGCACATAGCGCCAAAACATGTCTTTTAAGACCTGAATTACCCTCTCAGACTGTCCATTTGTTTGGGGGTGGAATGTCATGCTGAAGTTGAGTCGTGTACCCAAGGCTAATTGCAGACTTTTCTAAAACCTTAAAGTAAACTGTGGGTCATAATAAAAAATAATAGATAATAGTACCCCATTCAATCTCACTATTTCATTCATATACAAATCTGCTAGCTGATCCATAAAATAATCAGATCTAATAGGGAGGAAATAAGTAGATTTTGTAAGTTTATCCATTATAACCTTGATGGCTTCATGCATCTATGATGTGAGATAGAGCCCCGATACAAATTCCATGGTAATATTATCTTATTTTCATTGTGGAATCGGTATGGGATTTAACAAACTAGATGGAACTTGGTGCTCGATTTTAACCTATCAACAACTCAAACACTTAGACACATATTCTACTACATCATTCTTCATACCTGGTCACTAGTAATATTGCTTCAGGTCTTGATGCATCTTATTTCCACCAAGGTGCATTGTAAAAATAGTATTATAGGCTTCACCTAACAAATCTTTCTTTAACTTATCATCAACTGGAATACATAATCGATTTTTATAATACAGACCTTCATCATTTTTCACCAAAAAGTTCGATTGTTTTCCCTCTTAGACTTGTAACTTATAGTGTTGCAACTTATCATTATGTTTATGAGCATTGATAATTTCTTGTCTTAAACTAGGCTTGGCTTTCAATTGGGTTATTAAAGCCCTATTAGCAGCTATTCTCTATGAACTCTATTGCAAAATCAAGGCTAACACAGTCTTCCTATTTAAAGCATTGGCCACCATATTAGCTTTACCCCGATGATAGTCTATAATGTAGTCATAATCTTTGAACGATTCCAACCATCTACGCTGCCTTAAGTTAAGCTTCTTTTGGGTAAGCTAATACTTTAAACTTTTATGATCAGTAAATATCCAACACTTTTCACCATACAAGTAGTGTCGCCAAATTTTTAAAGCAAACACTACTGTAGCTAAGTCAAGATCATGGGTAGGATAATTTTGTCCATGAGGCTTTAATTGCTTAGAGGAATATGCAACCACCTTACCATCTTGTATCAACACACAACCTAACCCACTTCTAGATGCATCACTAAACTTAACATACTCTTTCCCAGATATTGGTTGAGCCAACACATTAGATTTTGTAAGCATTCTCTTTAATTGGTCAAAACTTGCCTGACACCTAGCAGACCATGTAACACACTATACTAGATTGTTAGAACGAATATCAAAATGTCATAACTATCATTTTGCTTGACTATATTATTAATTAATTCCTTTTTCAATCGTCTCGATATCAATAAATATCTTTCATATTCAATAATCAACACTATACAACTCAATGTCATTTCACGAAAATGCACATATAAAATCTAAAATGTCATGAGTATAAAATCACACATTTCTAACCCGACTTCATTAACTTATTTATCATACATATACATGCCTGATACACACATAAAAAAATTATCTTCTTTGATGTATGACTTTTTGGGTAGCCAGTGCCTGTCCTTTCAAACTCCTATATGTTCCTTCATGTACCCGCGCGCTATAAATAACTACATGCTAAGTATAAAATGCCTAATGGTGGATACTTAACTAATAGATTTCACATATGTGCACACACATATATTTAAAATTTTCATTTTTAACTAACTTATACCTATTGTCTTAATTTGTCTCTATCAATTTTCTTTATTCCTTATTTCCATATTATTATAGGCCTCATTCAATTTCCATTCAAGCATAGATTTCTTAATTTCCTACTAAATCTTATTTATGTCTTCGGTGCCTTATTTATCTTTAATTATTCCTTACCAAATTACTATTCTTATTCATTTTAACTTTATTCACATATTTTTCTCTTTTTTTTTCATTTTCTTTATAAATATGTTACTCTTATCTCATTTTCTTATATCGATTTATTAATTTATTTCTATGTACATATCATAATTTAATTATCGTTTTATCATTATAGCAGCATTTTAGACCCTTATTTCTTTTGGCTATTGACTTCTCTATTTTGCCATTAAATTACGATTTAACCCTACTTCTTTGTTTTAATCTCATTTACACCACTTCAATTCTTTTATTTATTACTTAACTTAAACCTCACTATTTAAATTTTTACCATTATTCTTTATCGTATTTCGCCCCTGCTAGGTGAATACTTTTCTCTAGTGTCATTGTTATAATGGATTTAGTCCTCATCATACCTATTTGATATTGTTATTATCGTTATTGTTTTAATTTGGTTTAGTCATCAAAATCCCACCTTAATCTTTACTTGTATATTTTATATGTATTTTGCTTTCTTCCTACACTTTATTCCAAATTTAACATTTCTATTTTATTTGTTTTTTCATGTTTACATTCTGAACTTCTATCTATTACTGAATTTCTCAACATTGAGCTACTTCACTAGCTATGCGATAATAATTTACTATTATAATAATTGTGTCATCATTATTAAATACTTAATTTGTTTATTAGCATTTTACTTGTTTCTATTTTGAATCGTACTTTTAATTATATTTCAATACCCTTAATTATTCATTAAGGATTACACATTTAGTCTATTGCCAATTTGTTCTCATTTTCATTATTGCATAAGAACAAATCAAATTTAAGCTTCTATCCTTTTCATTACTTTTTATTCCTATTGTAATTTTTCCTTCATCTTTCTCTTAAAGAGTTATTATTTTTATCAAATTACAATCTAGTCCTCATAATTCCCATTATTTCTTTCATTTTCTTTTAATTCTCAATCTATATTTCAATATTGATTCTTATACTTATTTATGAATATCTCTTTTATTCTTACTTAATTACCATTAGGCCCCTAATTTCTTTATTCAATATCTAATTTACCATTTTGTCTTTCAATTTATTATTTTATTTTTAAATTACCATTTGCCTTTAATATGTTAATAAATTCCAATTTCACTTTCAGGTTTAATTTTCATATATAATAAATTCCATAATATTTAATTTTTACTTTTAGTCCTTATAACCCTTTCTATTTACATTTTTAACTTTTTAAGTACTTATGTTTGCCGATGTTCCTTTTTAGTTCTTAACTTTTAATTTATTTCCAATTTCAACCTTTATAATCCAAATTTTACATTTTTAATTTCCAAATTGCCTTTTAATCCTTTTTAATACTTATTTCTATCTTGTACTTATTTAATCACCCCTATCTAGTTGAAAATTTCATTTTAGTCCTTAATCTTTTATTTTATCACATATTTTACTAATTACTATACAATTTATTTTTTCACTTTTTTCACTTTTATTTTATTTTTTGTCCTTAAATTTACATTTTAGTCTTTATAATTTTCTTATGTAGTGACAAATTACTATTTAGTCCCTGTGAACTTTATTTTTTTTCATTTTCATCCTTTTTACCATTTTACCCCTCTTAACTATATTTTTAGCATAAATTTACATTTATGCCTCTATTTTATCGCTTGGTTACATCTTTTCCCTACCAATCACTTGACTATATTTTTCATAATATTTATTCTTTTAGTCTTTTTTTCTTAATTACATATTTACCACTATTTATCCACTTATGTGCACCTTTATCTATTTTTATCCTTTATCTACATTTATGTCATTCACAATTATTCATTTACATATTTATTCACTATTTACTATCAATTTACATATTTGCCTCCTTTTCATCCTTTATTTATATTGTGATGTGCATTGAAGCTATGCTCAATATCCGATTGGGTTTTTGGACGCTCACTTTTAGAGTCTAAGACCAAACAAAGCTCACTATAACTCATAAGTTGGTCACTTCATAATAAAAAAGGGCTAGACCTAAATTATTATTAATAGTCAACCTATGAAGGCATATAATGTGGGCTTAAAGAGGTAGGTGTCATGAAGTCGCCACCTAATAAAATATTAGGAAATGAATCTCGACCTTTTGATGCCTAAATAGAGAATGGTGTTCGAAACATCACTCTTACTTGGCACCTTGGTTGAGTTTCATTTTATATTTGATTTTTAAATATTAATCCACTACCTCTCTTTTCTCATAATGCATTGCGATAAATAAACACTTTAATCACATAAAAAGCAGTAAATAAATAAAAGGTCTTACTTAAATTATTACATAAGAAAATCATCCCAAAGAGAAAAATAACATACAAAATAAAATATCATCAATAAATCGAGAAGTTAATTGAATTTTGCAAACATTGGTTCCCTCATGCATGATTTTACAAAAAGGATAAGAGCCTTTATTTGATTTTTGATGAAAAAAATATGGGATGAGGGAACTAATGTTCTTAAAATTCAATTAACTTCTCGATTTGTGTATGATATTTTATTTTGTATGTTATTTTCCTCTTTGGGATGATTTGCTTATGTAATAATTTAAGTAGGATCTTTTATTTATTTACTACTTTTCATGTGACTTGAGTGTTTATTTAATGTAATACATCATGTGAAAAGGAGGTAGTGGATAAATATTTAAAACTCAAATATAAAATAATGCTTAACTGAGGTGTTAAGTAAGAGTGATGTCCTGAACACCATTTTTTATTTAGGCATTAAAAGGTTGAGATTCATTTTCCAACGTTTTGTTCGGTGGCGACTCTATGACACCTACCTTTTTGAGCCCATATTAGACACGTTCATAGGTTAACTATCAATAATAATTTGGGCCTAACCCCTTTTTATTGTGAAATGGCCAACTTATGAGCTATAATGAGCCTAATCTGGTTTTAGACTCTAAAAATGAGCCTTTGAGAACCTAATCGAATATTGAGTATGGCCCTGATGCACATCACAGTGGTGAATCCACTGAGGATTAAAGAGATTTTATTTCTAAAAGCATCTCGGTTAAGTTATTTATAATTAAGTTTTTCTAATTAATCATATTTCTTTTCAAAATTGCATCTTCTGTATACATGCTAAAGCCTTAGAATTAAGTTAGGCATCCTTTTACAACCCTAATGCTATCCTAAAGCACGCTCTACATTCACTCAATGTAGAGAGGTGTCAAGGAGTCCCACCAGCTTAAGTCTCATACCAATTAGTATATAAAATGGTGACCTATCATTCATTGTGCTTGTGATAAGCTAGTTCTATTAGCAGGGACCATGCTTAGGTAACCCCAAAGTTTTATCACCCTGACTCAAGCCCATGTAATAGCAATAGTTACTTCCTTTAGGTTATATAACCATAATAACTTTTGCTTGCTATGTGGACCTTTATGTATTGACCAAACTCAGACAAATTAGGAGGGTATTAGTCAAAGGCTGCCATGCCCCAACGGGCCCTACCCTATTTATATGAGTTGGTCCAAAATATATAATAGTCAGAATCTATACGCTTGTGCTTTCGATTAAGAGAGGTTATGCTATCAGTTTTTTGCCGTACACTATACGTGTCCATTAGGTACCTTGTTGACCCATAGGCTAAGCCTACCTAAGAAAAAGATTGCACAACCCTCGATGTGGGAGTAATAAGGTTAAAAGGTTATTGTTATACTTGTGTATGATTGTGATTAATGTCTAATGAAAGTATTCATTGCATTCATGCATTATATATATCTGTACTCATATATCATCCATTATGCATCACCCCTAACGTTTGATTCTTACAACCATTATAGATTCACTTAGGTGGTCTAGAGGGTCAGATGGTTGCCTTATTCAGAGATCGATACCTGAGTTGCCTGGATCAAGATTGAGTTCAGTGTTGGAATCAGAGGTCATTTTAGAGTTGAGTTTAAGCCAATTATCATAAAGTAGTAAGGAAACAAGATTAAAGATAGATGATGAGTAATTGAATAAGATCAGAAGAGTTACAGATAAGGCAATTGGGTTTCCATCCTTAAAGGAAAGGTTAAATGCTTCTGCTTTAGGGCTTTCGATAATATGAAATGAATTAAATCAGAGGCTAAATAGGAGGTTTTAAGATTTTAAAGAGAGGTTAATGGCCATGATTGGTGGGTTGGTAGTTTCTTTAGCACCACACTCTAGAGCTTGCCTTATAGCACTTGTTTATGACATAATGGAGCCAACACATATTGGGGATACTACCGTAATAGATACACTATGATTTGAGACCAGCCAAGGAGGGAAATGAGGTATGAGCTAGAAAATGATTACATTGAGGAAGAGGAGGAAGAATATGTTCCTTCTATGATGAATATGAGAAGTAGGGGTCTTAGTGCCAAGGATGCAACCTTTAAGAAAATGGAAGAAAAGGAATAAGCAATGTCCAAGTTATTATCTACTATAAAGGGAATAAACCTTGAGGATCGAGATTTAGGTGGAGATGAGCCACTACCCTAGAGTTTCAAGATGCCTGAATTGCCAAAATTTGATGACACTTCAGATCCTTCTGCATATGTTAAGTAGTATACGTTGATCATGAAAGGAACAACCTTGACCAGGAAGCAAAAGGCAAAGTATTTTTATATGAGCTTAATAGGCCCTATAATTGACTAGTGTCATGGATTGGATAGGTGCACTAAGGAAGATGGGGACTTATTGATTGAAGAATTCCTCAAGCAATATAATTATAGCACCAAGATGGAGGTTACTTTGAAAGACCTTGAACTATTCTAACAAAACCATGATGAGTCCTTCTATAAGTACCTCACAAGGTAGAGGAATCGAGTAATAAAGATGAAGAAGAAGCCTGATACAGTTGACCAAATTAGGCACTTCATTCGAAATGTAAGTCCTTATTTAGGGGATAGCCTGAAGATGAAAGGTTTGAAAGATCAAGAGTCTCTAAAGGATATAACCATAAAGGCTGACCAAGAGTCTCTAAAGGATATAACCATAGAGGCTGAAGGTAAGTATTTGGCTAGAAGAGCTAACAATAAGGGTGCAAGGAGGAATTTTAGCAAAAAAGCAATCAAAAGTAGCAGCGGAGTGAACAAAACTGGGAAGAAAGCTGAAGTGTCTACTATAGAGATTAATTAGAGGCACTATTCCAACCTTGGTAAGTCATCAACTTGGGTGTTAAATAGGCTAAACAAAGAAGGGAAACTTTACCATTCCCATCGATACCTATGAAGAGTCAAGGGTTGCCCCACCATAGGAAAGATCTGTACTCTTCTTACCACTAGTATACTGGGCACCTCACTGATTATTGCTGCACCCTAAGGAACAAGATTTATGATTTGATAGATAGCAAATAGATCTTAGATCTTAAAAAGAGAGAGAAAAAAGAGAAAAAAGGGTATAATGTTGTGCTACCTTTGGTGTTTATGATTAGGTCTAGTATACCCAAGTGGTATGTGATGAGAGACCTATATGGGAATAAGTACATGATAGTTACTTATTTCTCCCCTAATGCAAAAAAGCCAAGTGAAGACAATCGGCCGATTTTAATTGTTGAATATTGTTATTCCCTCATTGAACGTGAGGAAAAAGGGACTATGGTGCCCATTGATATCTAGAGTTCAACCAGTGAGAGCGAGGAAGAAGTGAGGGATGAAAAGAGAGTGAAGGTGGTCACTAGAAGTGAAAGGGTGGCCCCAGAGATTGAGAAGTAATTAGCTCCTACTGCAGTGCCTATAGAGAAAAAAGCTAGGAAAATTAGATAATAAAATAGCTGAAGAAGATGTAGGCCTTGATTTCTATTTGGGATTTATTGAAGCAGTCCCCATCACATAGGCAAAAATTGGTGGAATCTTTGAGTGAGTCTACTGTTACCACTACCATTTCACCTTCTGAGTTGTTAGATTTAGTCAAGAGAGGAATGGGAGAGAATGTTGTACATTTTAATGCTAATTTACTTGCTAAAGGCAGGAACTGCAATTGTCCTCTCTATATTAAAGCTCAAGTGAGTGGTAAGCACACGACATGTGTGATGGTGGATGACAGGTCTTCTATCAATGTGCATCCCTTAGTTGTAATTCTTACTTTTAGGCTAAACGAGAGTATGCTAAACAAGTCTAATTTGACCATTTTCTCTTTGACAACTCAAAAAGGCAAGCTATTGGGACCTTCAAAGTCATAGTGAAGATGGGACCAATTAAAACCAAAGTTGAGTTTGTAGTGCCTATTCCTACCAACTTTTTTATGTTACTTGGATGGCCATAGTTCCATAAGTTAGGGGAGTGCCCTCTATGCTGCATCAGATGATTAAGATACCTCATAATGGTTAGGTGGTCACCATCAAAGCTGCAATGAAAAAGGCTATCTTGATCAGATCTGCTATCTTGTTTAGAATCTAATTGTATCTAGCATACCCATCCATAAAGCTAGACATGGCACAAGTGGTTACACTATCTTTCAAGACATCTATGTGAGGCAAAGGAAAGTCATCCTTCGAGCAAGCTTTATTCAAATCCCTATAGTCCACAAAGACCCTAACTCTTCCATCCTTTTTTGCTTAACAGACTACATCTACTAACCATGTAGGGTATTGAACCTCCACTAGGAACTTGGCCTCTATTTGATTTCTAACCTCATTTTTAACCATTTGATCCCACTTTGGTCTAAGTCTCCTAAACTTTTTCTTAACTAGTTTATAGCTTGGATAAGTTGGGATGGCATGTTTAACGATCTCTTAATCTATTCTCGGCATGTCCTCATAGATTTAGGTAAAGACTTTCATATTTTTTCAATATTCTCTCAAATTTTTCCCTCTCTTCAGGAGTTATGTTTGTTTCTAATAAAATTTCCTTTGAGTTTTCTTTTATTTTGAGCTTAAATGAACATGTGTTTGTTAAGTTAATGTCAAATATGAATGATTCATGATCATGATTATACATATTGAAATTAGAAAGAAACATCACACAAGGAAGCAAAATTGTTCATCTTATTAATATAATCAAAAGAGGAATCATTGTTCTCATTAAAAAGTTCTAAAACATAAATAATATCAATGAAAGTAACTTTTTTAGCCTTGGTGGCATTAGATGTCTCTCCAACTTCCAGGTCTAGCTTAGATGGATCTTTAACCTCTATATTTTTTTTGCCATTAACCTGAATAGCAAGCAATTTCTCTATTATAATCTCCTCAGGCACTTCTTTATCCCAAGTTAAATGATGCAGAAGGATCCTCATCTCATTAACCCTCAACTGGCATAATAATGCCTCATTCCTAGTCAAAAACATTATTAAACAGCTTAAATCTCAAGACTACTTCTCCTTCTATCAGCTGGGGCTCATTCTCTCCACAGTAAAGGGAGACTCCTGAAGCTAGTATGAAGCTTTAAGAAATATGGGGAATCTCTTTCGTTGCTCTATTTCCTATGTTGTTCTCATCAAGACCATTGAAGCCTAACCCTTTCCTATCCTTCCATCCTTTGATAGTGATAGCAGGGATCATGCCTTTTGGCCTTAAAAATGCAGGTGCCACCTATCAGAGGATGGTAACTACGATACTAGATGAATTGATCCACAAAGAAGTAGAGGTGTATGTGGATGATATGATGATCAAGTCAACTTCCCTTATTAGAGAAGTTCTTTAAGAGGATTGATAAGTATAATCTTCACCTTAACCCAAATAAGTGTATATTTTGGGTTACTTTGGGTAAGCTCTTAGGGCATGTAGTGAGCCAGAAAGGGATAAAGGTAGATCTTGACAAAATAAAGGCTATTAGAGAGATACCTATGGCTCAAAAGGAAAAAGAGTTTAGAGGATTTCTAGGTAGGATTAAGTACATAAGTAGGTTTATAGCCAAGTTAATTTCAATTTATGAACCAATATTTAACCTGCTTAGAAAGGATCAGCCAGTAGTTTGGAATGAAGACTATTAAAAGGCATTTAATACCATTAGGGAATACCTTTTGTATCCACCAATGTTGAGATTGCCACAGGCAGGAAAACCTTTGATCTTGTATCTGGCCATAAAGGATAGTTCAGTAGGGGTAATAATGGCTCAAGAGGATGACTTTGGAATTGAGTACACGGTTTACTACTTTAGTTAGAAGTTTCTTCCATATGAGACTAAGTATATAGAAGATGAGAAGGTTTATCTAGTAGTCATTTGGGCTTCAAAAAAGATGAGGCATTACTTTCATTCCTATAGAATACAAGCTGTGGCTAAGTAGAACCCTCTTAGGTACTTATAAGAAACACCCTCACTCTTAGGGAAGATGGGTAGGTGGTTAATTCTTCTACAGGAGTTTGATATAGAATACATCACTAGAAAAACCATTAAAGGAAGAGTTGTAGTAGAATTCCTAGCTGATTAGTTGTTAGAAGGAGAAGAGATAACCTATGAGTTTTTTAATGAGGATATCGCAGCTATAATGGTTTAGGGTTGGCAAATGTGCTTTGATGGTGTAGAACAAGGCCCGAGTCAGCCTCTGTTAGGGTTACCTAATGAGGATAATGCTATTTTGGAAATAGCCAAGAAGCAGTAGCACTTTATTCTTCTTCGACAGTGGGTTTTTTTAAAAATATTCTATCGCCAGTTCTGAGAATTAAAAAATGATGCTTTAGTGGTATGCTTGTGTTTTTCTCTCCAAAATGGGTGAAATGAGGATGTATAAGGGATTGAGGTTGACTCAACAATGGGTCACAACTTTGACTCACAAGTTAAGACTGTGACTCACTTCTGAGTCATGGCCTGAAAGGGTGACTCACTCCCCCTTTCTTTTGGATCGTGATTTGAGTCACTAGCCTTGCTTAATGCCATGACTCATTACCGAGTCATGGCCCTAGCCCATGACTCTCTTTTTTTTTTTTCCAGTAAAAATGAATTTTTTGACTTTTCTAAGGGTCCTAAATCTGAGTCAAGGCCGTGGCTAGGTTTTTTTTCATCCAAAATCAAATATTTTCCTTGCAAAATAGGGGATTATTTTCAAGATAAAAATGTTTTGCTTTTTCTTTTAATCCTAGTCTAAGGCATTTAAGGCTAATTATTTCCTTTAAATGTATAATAACAAATTTTGGGAAAACAACCAAGAATCTAGAGAGAGAAAGAGCTAAAGAAACTCTATATTTTTTTCACCTGGTTTTTGAGAAATGAAAAAAGTAAGAAGAGGAGATAGAGGTGCTCTCACTGGATTTTCGAAGTAGCTTTACTGAAAGTAATGTAAGAGGCAAACTTGTAGCTATTGTGTAGATCTAGGACTTTTGTTCTTGAAAATTTTGATTTTGAATTTTTTGTATATTTTCAATGCTCTGTTTTTATCTTTTTCTCTTGTGTAACATGTTCTTCTCAAAATTCTTGTGTAAATAATGCCTTGGAAGTGTGTTTGTGTGCAATATTGAGTTTTATGCATGAATATTCTGTTCATCTACAAAATTAAGTGAGTTTGATGCTTATTAGCCTTTATTTTCTCTCTCTAGAGCATGTTTCTCTCACATGATGTTTTTATGCAAATAGTGTTCTTTTGTGATTTTAGTGCTTGTTTTGAGTATTTAAGTTAATTTTAGGAAGTTTAATAGCTTTTCCTGCATTTTGGGGTGGGCTATAGGAGGCAATTTAGGAGCTTTAAAAATGGTTATGGCATCGTTCTAGTAGCCATTGGGCGTTCCAAAGGTAACTCATGGCCTTGACTATGACTCACCTTGGAATGGTCCGTGACTTGCTTGAAGGGACTGTGATTCACCTTTTGTCTCCTGAGTGAGTCAGTGACTCACTCCTTGGCCTTTCCAATGGCTTTTATGTGTTTTTTTCCTTTTTTGTTTTTTTTATTTTTCTCCTTAATTGATTTCTTTTGAATTATGATTTTCAATTTATTCTATTTTTTATTCTTTTTATCTAATTTTTCTATCTTATTTAATTTTATTTTTTTTGAAGCTTTGAGTTCTTTTGCTTTACTAATCTTGATTTATATTTTTTTTTGGATAAAATGCACCATAAATCTTGCACGGAGGAGTTTGGGAATTGGAAATCGGGCTTGTCCAGTTCGAGATTATTTTCTAGCCTCCTTTGTTTGCTTATTTATTTTATCCTTGGTTTTTTATTTTTATTTTTTGCATAATAAGTTGTAATAACTAGTAAAAAGGTATTTTTGGCATGATAAAATAGAAAAATTCATATTAAATGCCCTCTTTATGAATAATTGGATATTTTTCTAATGAAATAGACCAATGTCCATCTCTTTAACCCTAAAAATCATATAAAAATTTCTAAAATAGGCATGAGGGAACTAATGTTCCCAAATTAATTAATAACTCGGTTTATGTATGCCTTTTTCTCGCATTGTTATCCTTTAATGTTTTTTATTACATATAAAGGATTTTTTTGAACGTTAAAGTAAAAACTCATCAAATATTTTCTACCTTAACTTAATTAATTAACTAGATTCCTTTTTTAAAGCTGTGTGGGCCTAATGCCCTATTTCTTCTGAAACATACCTATAGTTCTATCATCTATAAATATGCATGAGAGGACCAATGTTCTTATTAAAATGGGATTAATCAATTCCATCATTTATGTATGATTTTTTTAAAATATTTTATACGGTTCATCAATTTCTCTTTGCTTGCAATGCTTCATTTAATTCTTTACCCCATAATGCTTAAGAAAAGGATTAGAGTAATTAACCATAAAGAGTCATTTATGTAAACATCAACCAAGAAGTATATAGAAGTGAAGTCCGAACTATCTCTAGTTTTGGCTTCATGAGGTTAGAACTCATTTTACCATTGTACTATTGGGTGGTGACTTTTTGATACTTGCCTTGTGGTACTCAACAGACATCCTCATAGGTTGATCATCAACAATAGATAGGAATAAGATCCCATTTATTGCGAAGCAATTGGCCTTCACGAGTTAACTAAGCTTTGATTCAGCCTCGAGCCCTAAAAGTAGGTTTTTGAGGTTATACCAGAAGCCTATGGGGTTTGGTATGCATCACAGTGATGATTTCACTAGGGATAATAAGATTTTTCTCTAAAAGAAACTTGGTTGATTTGACATAAATAAGTGTTTATGGTTAATTATTCTGATTTTCTTTTAACTTAGGTTGCATTAAAACATGCTATGACCTTAGAATTAGGTTAGGCATCCCTATTTAACCAATGGTGCATTCTTGAAGTACAATCCTATGTTCACTCAATGTAGGGAAGTGTTAGGGAATAATAATCATCCTAAGCCTTGTAACCTTAGGTATATTAAATGGTGACCTGATATGTTGTTACGCTTGTGATGAGCTAGACCTATTGGTACGGACCATGCTTGGGTAGCCCTAAAGTTGTACTGTCAGACCAAAGCCTTATGTAATGGCCATAGATAGTTTCCCTAGGTATCATGTACCATAATATTGTGATTGCTATATGGATATCTATATATTCAATTAAATTTTGATAAATTAAGGTAGGTACTAATCAAAAGCTATCATGCCTTGGTGGGCCTATCTTTGTTTGTTTAAAATACCTAAATATATAGTGATCAAAGGTGCATTTGCCTACACTTTAAATATAGAGAGGTTATGTTGCTGATTTTCCACCATGCATCATTCGTGTTCATCGGGTTCCTTATTGACCTATGAGCTAATCCCACCTAGGAAAGAAATTGCATGATCATATGTGTGGGAGAAATAAGGTTGGAAGGGTTTTCTTTCAACTTGTGCATATGTTTTGAAAATGATGCACAACATACTTATGTATTACATGTATAGTCATGCATCATGCTAACCAATTCTCCTTTTTAGCCATTACAGAGTCATCTAAGTGGTTTAGGGGTTTGAACCATCATGGAAAGATAAGTGAAGCTATAACAACATATCTTAAGATGTACTTATAAGAGGTGAGTCTTTTAGCTGAACCAAAAGACTTGAGCCTTATTAAAGGACTATTTTAAATTATTAGAGCCACTATAGAGTAAACAGGGTGGTTCAGGAGTTTGGACGAGGGTTTGGTTAGGAGATCCTTATCAGAGTCATTAGAATCAACATTAGAAACTGATTTAGGTTTGGTTGAAGTCTTTGAGTTAGCTTCAGAGGGTGCAAAAATGATAGATCCGACACAAACTGGGGTTATTGATAGTTAGGAATTGGATAGAAGACTTGACAAGTTTGAAAGAAGAATAACGGCCATGATAATTGACTTGTTTATTTCCCTAGCATAGCCTACTAGCTAGCAAACTCTGGCACCAGCCATCACACATGGAGAACCTATAGTTATTGGAGGCATTTCAATTGTTGCCACTGTAGGGCTTTCTTTGATGGCTAAATCAAAGAAGATTATCCCGAGAGTTCCATTTATTGAACAACTAATGGATAAAGAAGTTGCTCTTATGGAAGATTTCATTTTAAAGAGGATGAAGAGCTGATAGTGACACAAGTCTCGAGAATTAAGCCACCTAACATGAGAATCCAGTCTTGAGGAAAATGGAAGAAAAGATAAAGGTAATGGTATGGGTTTTATCAGCTAGAATAGGGGTCAATCCAGAGGATAGGGACCTGGAAAGTGAGGATGTGTTTTGTCAACTATTTAAAATGCTTGATCTGCCTAAGTTCGATGGCACTTCTGATCCATCCACTCATATCAAGCAGTATACCTTAGTTATGAAGGGTACCACTCTTACCAAAAGACAAAAGGTTGAGTATTTTAGCCTCAATCTTATGTCAAGCCATTGACTAGTATCATGGCCTAAATAGATTTACTAAGAAAGATTGGGACAGATTGATAAAGGAGTTTTTGAGACATTATGATTATAGCACACGAATGGAAGTTATTTTGAAAGATCTTGAGCTGTTGTAAGAAAAACATGATGAGTCCTTCCATGAGTATTTGATGAGGTAGACGAATAGAGTAATGGAAATGAAAAGACATCCTAACACTGCTAATTAGATCAGGTTTTTTATTAGAAATCCTAGCCCTTATCTAAAAGATGGTCTGAAGATGAAGTGGCTGAAAGATTAGGAATCCTTAAAGGACATTACCATTGAAGTCGAGGGTGAGTACCTAGCAAAGAAAGCAAACTTTACAAGCAGTGCAAGTTTCAGTTCTGGTCGTCGAGGGTATGGAAGCATGGCTGGTGAAGCTGGTGGTACGATTACTATTGGAAAGACAACTAAGGTGTTTATTACTGAGACCACTCAAAGGTATTATTCAAACCTGGGTAGGTCTTTGTCATTGGTACTTAATCGGTTGATAAAGGATGGGAAATTACAACCATTACAAGCTAAGCCTGCTAGAAGTCAGGGTCAGCCCAATCATCGGACTGATCAATATTGTGTCTATCATCAATTTATAGGACATCTCATAGATTATTACAGGACTCTGAGGGATAAAATCTAGGATCTTATTGATAATAAAAAGATTATTGATCCAATAAAGAGGGAAAAGAAGAAAGGGAATTACAATACAGTCCCATTGCCAATGTCAATGATTGGTTTAAGATTACCAGAATGGTATATTTTATATGACTTGTATGGAAATGAGTATTTAGCCATTACTCGCCCCACACAGTTAGAGGCAGAAGAGGGATGTAAGTCATCAGTATATGTGATTGATTACTGGGAATCACCCAATGAAGATGAAGATGGTGCTGACACCACAGATCTATGGGATTCTAAAAATGAAGAAGAAAAAGAAAAGGTAAAGTTGATCACCAGAAGCGATATAGTGGTTCTAAAATAAAAAGACAGCCAGATTCTCAGCCATTGCCTATAGAAAGGGAGTAAGAGGAGGATCAAATCCTTAAGCAGTTAAAGAAAAATCTTGCTCAAATTTCTATCTTGGATTTACTTAGGTAGTCACCCTCCTATAGGCATAAAGTAGTGGACGCTTTGTTTGAATCTACTGTGGCTACAACTATTTCACCTTTTAAATTATTGGACTTAGTTAGAGGAAATGTTGGGGAAAATTATGTATACCTAATGGAGATCTACCCGCTAAAGGTAGGGAATACAATCATCCTTTATATATAAAGGTGTAGGTTAATGGTAAACATACAACTTATGTGATGGTGGGTGATGGATCCTCTATCAATGTATATCTGCTTATAGCGCTTTTAGCTTTTGGAATGAATGAGTCTATGTTAAGCAAGTTTGATTTGATGGTCATAGCCTATGATAATTATTGAAGGTAGGCAGTAGGTACCTTTAAGGCTAATATAAAGATGGGATTAATTGACATAGAGGTAGAATTTGTAGTATTACCAATATTGGCTATCTTTTCTTATATTGTTAAGAAGGCCTTGGTTTCACAAATTGGGAGGAGTTCCATCTACTCTTCACTAAATAATTAAGATTCCTTATGAAGGTAAAGTGATTACCATAAAGGTTGCTAGGGAGAATCAAGTCTCTGTCTTGGGTATAGCAAATTTGCCATTTAGTGGGTTTTATGTAATTGCTATCAATGCTAATAATGGAGGTGAGTAGGATTTTACCCTTCAAGTGGTAAATATAATGAAGAAAATGAACTTTATACCAAGATTCAAAATGGGTAAAGATTCTCAAAGTCCTTTTGAAGCTACTACTACAATAGGATTGACAAGCTGAAAAGGTTTGGGCTATAATAAGTTTAACACTAAAAAGAGGAGACTGTCAAAGGCAAAAGGCATTCCACACATTCTGGATAGCTTTGTGCTTGCATCTGCTATACCTCAATATTGTGGAGAGATTGAGCTTATGCTGATTAAAGGAAAAATTATTCTTGGGTTTGATATATTCAACAATGTTTTCAATTGGTTTAGTAGAACCATCAAGCCCGTAAGGGGATTTTAGGATGAAGAAATTCTGATTAAGTTATCTGAATGGGATGATAATGTTCCTGAAGTGATTGTAACTCCAGGGCTGTTGGCCTTTAGGGTTAAAGGTAAGGAAAAAGTTAAATTTGAAATTCCTATGACTAAGTTTAGGGCTGATATTGTAAAAGCTATTATAAAGGCAAATAAAGAGGGTTCGTTGGATACAGGAAATGGAGCAACCTCATTTGAAGTGCCAAACTCATCGGTTGTAAATGAGGATATTTTTGTAGATGTACTTTTTGTACCTAAACTTTTTAACGATGATGTATATAGCTTCTCTTATATTAATAATACGAATAACTTTGCTTACTTTTATGATGTTTTGGATAATTTCATTTCACATGATCATGATCATAAAGCATTTATATTTGAAATTAATTCAATAAATACTACTCTGTGAAATCTCAATACTCTTGAAAATCCAAGAGAAATCTTGATAGCATCTGATGTTACCCTTGAAGAGAGAAACAAATTTGAGAGAATATTAAAAAAAATGAAAGAGCATTTGCCTAGACCTATAAAGACATGCCAGGAATTGATCATGTAGTTGTTAAGCATGCCATCCCCACCTATCCTCAATATAGGCCTATCAAGCAAAAACTCAAAAGGCTTAGACTAGAATGGGTAGAGAAGGTTAAAGAAGAAGTAAGGAAAAAGATAGAGGCTAAGTTTCTGGTAGAGGTCTAATATTCTACCTGGTTAGCAAATGTGGTTCTAGTGGCTAAGAAAGACAAAAAAGTTCGAGTCTATGTGGATTACAGGGATCTGAATAAGGCTTGTTTGAAGGATTATTTTTTGCTTCCTCACATAGACATCTTAGTAGATAGTGCAATTGCCTATGTAATGTACAGTTTTATAGATGGGTATACTAGATATAACTAGATTCTAAATAATATTATAGAAGAATCAAGATAGCATTTCTCATCAAATGAGGCATTTATGCTTATTGAGTCATGCCATTCAAACTAAAGAATACGGGTATTACCTACTAAAGAATGGCTATAAAGATCTTGGATGATCTAATCTATAAGCAAGTGGAGGTGCATGTTGATGATATGATGATTAAATCAGCAACTCAAGAAGGGCACTTTAAAGGTTTGGAAAAGTTTTTTCAAAAGATTGATAGTTACAACCTTCGTTGAAACCCAAAGAAATATTTATTTAGGGTGACTTCAGGGAAGCTCACAGGATATGTTGTGAGGCAAAAAGGGATAAAAGCAGACCTTGACAAATTGAAGGCTATTAGAGAGATGCTTGTGCTATAGAAGGAAAAAGAAGTTTGAGGGTTTTTGGGAAGACTTCAGTACATCAGTTGGTTCATAGCTAAGCTGAGAGCCTATTTTAAAGTTGCTTTGAAAATATTAGTCGATAGTTTGGAATGATGATTGTCAGATAGCTTTTGATACAATCAGAGAATATCCTCTGTATCCACCGGTGCTGAGGCCACCGTAATTTGAAAATCCTTAGATTTTGTACTAGCCATAAAAAATATCTCAGTAGGAGCTATAATGGCATAAGAAGATGATTTCGAGATCGAATACGCTGTGTATTTCTCAGTAAGAAATTTTTGCCATATGAAGCTAAGTATATGGAAGTTGAGAAGATTTGCATATTAGTCATTTGGGCCTCTAAAAAGCTAAGGCACTACTTTCATTCGTATAGGGTATAGGCAATAGCCAAGTAGAATCCTCTTAAACACTTGCAAGAAGTGCCTTTATTGTTAACAAAAATGAGTAGGTGGCTAATTCTCTTGCAAGAGTTTGATATTGAATACATTAGCCAAAAAATCCATCAAGGGAAGGGTTGTAGCATAATTCTTAGCAAATCAACCATTAAAAAGGGAAGAGATATCCTATGAGTTCCTTAATGAGAATATTGCAGCTATAGTTACACAAGGATGGCAGGTGTTCTTTGACGAAGCCGTAAACAACGAAGGTGCAAGAATAAGAGTAATTCTGGTGACCCTAAAAAGGGAAAAGTTACCTTTAGCCAAGAAGCTAAGATATTGGGCTATAAATAATGAGGTTGAATATCTGGCAAGCTTTGCTAGCCTTGGGGGTAAGGAATGCAGAAGTTTATAGCAATTCATCTCTAGTGATTTACCAAGTGAAGGGAGAATGAGCTATGAAAGAAGAAAGATTAATGCCTTACGTGAAATGTCTGAAGGCTTTGAGTGATGAATTTGAGGTTTGTACTTTTAGGTATGTCCTTTGAGATGAAAATCAGTTGGCTAGTGCTCTAGTGACATTGGTATCAATGTGGGATAATCCAGAGGGAGTAAGTATGAAGCCCATACTCATTTTTAGCTCTAATAAGCCATGCTTTAAAGCCAAACGAGTGATGGATATCGAGGCAGATGATGGGAAGCCTTGGTCCTTGGATATTTAAAATTATCTCAAGAAATCTGTGTTTTTAGATGAAGCTACAAAAAAAGATTAGAGAATGCTGTGCAAACTATCCACTCAGTTCATCACTGGAGGAGGGGTACTTCGCAAAAGATAGTTTGATGGCCTACAATTGAGATGTCTATATGAGAAAGAAGACTAAAAATTTATAAAAGAAGTGTATGCTACAGTTTATGGCGTTCACATGCATAAGCTAGCTTTGGCTAAAAAGATAATGTGTTAAGGGTTTTTTTTTGGCTTACTATGGATATAGATTGTTCTAGGTATGTAAAGGAATATCGGTTATGCCGGCAGTGCACTGATTTAAGGCATGTGCCAGTATTAGAATTGTGCAATCTTACTTTACCTTGGCCATTTTTTGCTTGGGGTATTGATATCATAGGGACGATTCATCTACCAGTATTAAATAGACATAGGTTCATTGTGGTGGCTATTGATTACTTTTCAAAGTGGATAGAAGTGGAATCATTCAAAAATTTAGGTGCAAAAGAGATTGCTAAGTTCATTGAGAAGAATCTAATATGTAGATATAGGCTTCCGCAGCATCACAAATCCTCACCATATTGCCTTTAGGTGAATAAAGTGGTCGAGGTGGCCAATAAGAATGTTAAGAGAATTTTGGCCAAAATGGTTAGAACTTATAAGGACTGGGATAAAAAGTTGCATTTCGCATTATGGGTATATAGACCTATAGCCAGGACTTCAACTGAAGCTACTCCTTTCTCGTTTGTTTATAGAATATAAGATGTGATATCAGTAAAGATTGAACACTAGTCACTAAGGGTAATTTTAAAAGCTAAATTGCCAGAAACTAAATGGGTTAGGCAGAGGTTGCTTCAGCTTAACTTGTAAGATGGAGATAGGATGCAAGCCTATTATAATAACCAAATTTATCAGAAGAGGTTGGGATAAATAGATAAGTTAGGACGATCTTTTGGAAAGAAAGTTAGGAAGCATCCTTTGAAAGAAGGAGATTTGGTTTTCAAATAGATAAGGCTAGTCATTCTCAATATTAAAGGCAAGTTCAGACCCACATGGGAGGGCCCATTTGTGTTGAAAAATCTACTGTCCAAAGGAGCTGCAATCCTAAGTGATAGTGATGGAAATGAATTCAGAGAGCTAGTCAACATCGACAGGCTGAAGAGGTTTAATGGCTAGATATATAAAAATAAAATAAAAATAAAAGAGAAAAAGAGAGAATATAGCACTAAGGATAAAAAATAAAAAACAACGGCCTTACTAAAATTGGGCTCCTCGCTAAGGTGAAAATAGAAAAAAGGCATCTTAGGCAAAAATTAGAGGCAGAGTGAAAATGTTCGATCAAGAAAACCTGAGAGGGCTAATTGATAACAAGGGAAAGATACTTTCAAGGTTTAATCCTAAGAGTGAGTAGAGTCTGGTACTTTTTGAACTTAATGTTAAAACAATAATCATGTGTAGTGAAAATATATGAAAATACTTTCATATGTAATGCAAATTCATACATTAATATAAATAAGAGCAGTTTATTTTACATATTCCATGTTTTATTACTCGATATAAAAAGTAGTACATAGTTTTTTTCTTGTATTACATGTGTAAATCTAAGGATCATTCACTACTGCTTCCACATAAACTTTGTCTTAACTAGTTTGCTATGTTGTCAACTGTGGGATTGGACACCCATCTTTTGTTTGTAGCAGAAGTGGTGAAGTCGCAATTGTCCAATCTCTTTATATTAGCTTTCGTATACAATTGAGCCTAGAGACGATGGTAACCAGAGACAAAGGTAATAGATAAGGTACCTCTTTGAAGTGAAAATGGGCTCTTTACAATATTCTGTCCCTCCTCAAATTGTCAAGCCTAGTGAGAAACTATATAGAAGGTGGCTCTATGTAGGCCATATACTGGTACACATCCAGAATGTCCATCTTGGGTCACATAATTAGGAACTAGCCATGCACATATGAAATATCACAATCAGCTACTATTGCCAACCATACAAAGCCTTCCTGTGGTGAATCAAAATTATAAAGCTATCTTCTAGGAAGATAATGCCTTAAGGAATATCTATTGATTACCCTAGAAGGGAGTTCTTATAGTAATTTTAGTTTTTCCTATAGCCATATCTGAAACAAAATGAAAAAATGAACAAAAATGGAAAAAAAAGAGAAAAAGAAAAAAATGATGAAATAAAAGCTAATGGGCTGAGTTGGTTTCATCTCAACCTAAAGTAAGGCACAGGGTTATGTGAAAATTTGAAAGGACACATTCCCACTAAGAAAAGCTAGTATGAAAACCCATAAGGGGCACACTACCTTTTAAAATAATGAATGTGCCTAGAGTAATAAGAGGCTCCCAGAAAGGGCCACAGCAAGATCAACGTAAACAGTATTTAGGCTGAGGATGGTTTCTACCAAGATTATAGGAAAGGGAGTTAGACCATTGTGCATGCCTTCGATAATGCTGAGCAGTCAGTAATTACCGATTAGTTCCCCTAGATCTCACTGTTAACTACAGAGCAAGATAGATCAGCAGAATAATGCTAACATGGAAGGTGGGTAAGTTAGAAAAGTTGTTCAGTGCATCAAGTAGTGGTTCCAAGGGGATAGGTTTTTGTCGAGGCACCAATCTGATAGTTTCAGAGGGAAGGAATTGCAAGACACAACTCGCGTCTCTTGGATAATCTAATACAAAACTTGGAATATATGGTAACAATCCAGGAATGAAGTTCACATCGATAATTCTAGCGAGTTCTTTAAATAGGGGACACAACTCCTGATGGGTAAACCTAAAAATATGGAATCTGGGTTCTCGATATCGGACAGCTTCTAGCAAAAGACTCGTGTCAAGTTGGACTCTTCTTAGAAAGCTCAAGCTTAAATATGAAGCCAAGACTGGGTTTTTCCAAGTTCTGGGGGCATCAAACAACCTATGCACCTTAGTGAGAAAAGTAGTGGTAATATGGGCTAACAAAATCTATAAAAATAATATGGGAAAAATGTACATAATAAATAATAAGGGTTTTATATATCAAACAAGATGTATAAATAATAATAATAATTAATAGCAGTGGCCATTTGAATTGACAATGATAAAAATAAAAATAAAAATATAAAATAAATAAAATAATAATAAGTAATGATAATATTAATAATAATAGTACAGTAATAGCACTGAAAAATAAGTAGTGCAATAAATAATAATAATAATAATAATAATAATAATAAAAATAATAATAATAATAGTCATCATCATCATCATAATAAATAAATAAGAACAAAGGAAAAGGAATAGAGCACTTACTTGAAAAAGAAGCTCCCTTGAAGAGACCCAACATGCAAGTGAGGAAGTTTGAAAGGTATTTATAGGCCAAGGGCGAATCACTCCCTCGACTCATTTGAGTCACACCCTTAGGCCTTGAGTCACCTCTAATCCACTTAGGAGATGCATTTTACACGGGACATGTATATTTTTAACCTATATTGTAAGTTTCTTGGATTTTGTAGGAAAGCCCTACAAAAATTGCATAGGAAACAGGGAGCGTCGCCTGATTCAGGAAGTAAATTAATAATATTATATATGTGCTAGCAAATTGAAATAATTAATAGTAATAATTGATAATTAATGATAGTAATAATAGTAATAATGGGTGGGAAATAATCTGACATCATAAAATAATTAAATTAAAATCATAATTTGGGTTTAATTAATTAATTTATTGATTAATTAGAGTTTAATAGTTGTTTATTAATATTAATTATAGTATTTATTGCTACTCAAAACTCTTAGTGGGTCTTTTTGACTGTTTTGGCTGAGTCATGCCCCAAGGCAGTGACTCGCTTACCGAGTCACCCCTCAAGGCCGTGACTCGCTCCTTTTAAGTGATACTGCACTATTTTGCTTATGAGTCATGCCCTAAGACCTTGAATTGTCAGACGATTCATAGCCTTGAGCTATGACTCACCAAAAATCCATTTAAATTGATCTACTTCTTCCTTCTTTTTTCTTTTTATTTGTCTTCTGGAATGCGAATCACAATCTCCAAGGGTTTTTTTTTGCCATTTCTTCTCATTTCAAACTCCATTTCATGCTCCATTTGTATCGTTGAATTCACAATCACATCTCACATGCGTGGATACCACTTTTGTTGAGTTTTCTCTCATAAAATTTGTCTTGCCATTAAAGGGTCAAGGTTAGTTTTCTTTACTTTTTCTCATTTTTCCTACATTTTACTGCATCATCTATGTTGCTTGTCTTTTTTCCTTAATTATTTGTTTAATTTAAAGCCAAATTTTCCCATGTATTTTTATTTTGATAATTAGTTATTTTTGATACCTTTACTGCAAATGTCATTCTCTTTTAGTTATTGTCAATTGTTGATTTTAGTTAGAGTAATTAAACAAATAGGAAAATATCATGTGTGAAAAAATAAGAAATAGGCAGTAATTAAAAAAATAGTAAAGGTAGCAAAGAGAGAATGAAAAAAAAGGAAACAAAGAAGACAAAGAAAAGAAATAAACAAAACTAAATGATTTAGTTCAAAGCTTTTGTAGGTAGATTTGATCATGTTTTTTTAGTCATTAGTCATTAGCTTTTGATGTGTTTGATCTTCGAGTCAAACTTAAGTAGGTTAATAGTTGTGTAAATTATATAGTTAAATAGAAGTATAACAATTATTTTTAGAAATATTGTGAATAAGAATGATAATTGCAAATAGTTTAAATGCTTGTATATATTGTGAAGACAAAATGATTTGTTAAGTGAATGTACAAAGCAAGAAAGTTGATAAAAACAAAATATTAATTTTGTGTATGTTTGATTTAGCACATGAACGTGCATGTGTGCCTAAATTATGGCTTAATGTGATTAATTATATATGAGATGCATGTGGATTGTTAAGAACATTGTTTGTGCCATTTCTTGTGCAGGGAGGCCTATAGTGCTTAGTTGTTATGCTGCTCATTTTTTTTATCAAAAACATAAGAATTCTCATGTGATTGTGCATAATTTATGCTTAAAGCATTGACTAGGTCTTGAAGTGATTTTTAAAATTGACTTTTAATTTGGATTTTATGGATAAAACATGTGTCTGCACTTTCCCATACGAATTGTTTAGTGACAGTTAATCGAACATATTGCTAAAATTGAACGAACCCAAGCTTGTATGCCTGTGTGGACTGTTGCTATCCATACCTTTTAATTGTTTAGCTTTAGTAATTTTGCCAAAGCTTACATTTTCTAGTCTCGAGGATTTACTATGATATATTTCTAGTATTTCTAACATTTAAGCTAGCGATCGCGTTATTGCTCAAATTTATTACTCTTAGCAAATTATTATAATATTTTGCTATGATATACTGTCTCAATCATAATTAATTTCCAATTCAAGATTGTGAATGAATGCTTATTTGGCATGTTTGGCTTGTTAAATAGATTGATAAACTTTATGTTTATACAGATGCCTCATCATAAACATGCACAACCATAGCTGGATGTTTAAGCACCTAATTGGATAATGCAGGAGCAAGCCGCTAGATATCAGGATTTACATCACGTAAACATTTAGGCAAGCATATTCATGAGTCAATATTTTCTAGAGACTATAGGTATCTAGCATGAGGCATAAGAGTTGTTAGCATGGTCTAGTTAGCTAGATTTTTATGCACCTGCTTTTGCTACATACCCTAAGGCAGTTCGACAGTTCCTTACCACATTTTAGTATAGAGGGTACTAGTACCCCGATACTGAGGTAGGGGTCATTACATGTTAGGTTTTTGGTATTCCATTTAGTCTATCACGAGCATAGGTGTCTGGTATTTTAGGCTTTCCTATAGGTGAGAATATTGCTATTACTAGAAAGACTTCTAGACCAACTCAGTGGGTTGCCATTGTCAGACTGGGCATCCCTTATTATCCTTCGATAGTGAAGGCTTTCATACTGACTTTGCAAGTTTTGAGATATTTATAGCAGGTTTTTTCATTCTTTTATATGGGATGCTCAAGTAGTCCTGGTTCCTTAAAGTTGTTGATATCTAGAGTTTACAGGCTATAACTATTAGTTAGTGCCTTAATATCAGCCATGATATTCTACACAATATTAGTAGGGTGCCCCAGACACCAAGTACATCAATGGTCATAGGAGGGGTAGTCACTTGATTGTTATTGGCATTCAGGGTCCCTGAGTTAGAGATAGGGCCATAGGCTAAGGGTAGTGTGGTAGTGAGCTTTGACATGGACCTTGATATGCACATGATCAAGTGCGCACCAGGAAAATAAAAAATTGCTCTCAGTAGAGGAGGCAGAAGGGGATTTAGGAATCAATAAATAACAGCTTGGAACACAGTCTAAGGAAGAGCAATTAGAGGATAGTACATCTAGTGGCTACTCTCTTCTTCACCAAACACATTCAGCTAAGACTCAAACTTCTAGCATGAGGTCCATCCCGAGCTATTCTAGCATGTTACATATACCAGCTCCATATGAGGCTCATAGATTTAGCGCAAGGTGACCCTTGTGCATTTGTTTCTCAAGGGCCGTACCACTGGCTCTAACTTCTTTTACTTGCCCTGGTATAGATTTAGAGAGTAGGATAGCTCGCTTGGAGACCAGAGTTAGAGCTTTAAGATTAGACATACATAGGGTGCAGGAGATGATCACTGTATCTAATTGCCTCGCTAGTTGTAATTATCAAATTTTAGGCGCATCAGTGACCACTATAGGACAGACAACACAGAGAGTTGAGAATGAGGTTGTTGGCCTCAAGAACAGTATGAAAGAGGGCTATGAGCACTGATAAGTATGGATTATATATAGTTTTTGATATGTTTTTAGTTGTGTTATTTAGTTGTTTTGGTTTTTATTTAGGTTAAATTAGAGTTAATTTGTTAATATTTATGTTTTTGAGGTTAATTCTGTGTTTTGTTTGATTTTCAGGTTAAAATTGATATAAAAGGGCTTAAATTGTAAAAAGTGCAAAGATTAGGGCCACAAGTGCAAATATGAAGAATTTAGGCAAGAAAACGAGCGTCCAGTCCAGAGCCTTGAGACGTGACCACGTGAAGTCATTGAAGAATTCTACTCGTGGCCACGTGAAGGTTTGATATTAAAGAATCGTGGCCATGTGAAAGACTAACTGAAGAAGAACAAATGAATACACGTGACCATGTGGATTCCTAGTAAAGGACCACACGTGGCCACGTGTGGAGGAAGAACATAAATACACGTGACCACGTGAAGAGAAGGCACATTTAAGGGCGTGGCCACGTGATCCAATTTTCCTATTTCGCGAAGGATTTTTGAGCTTCCTATTTTAGTAGAATTTGATTCCTATTCTATGATTGGAGTTTAACAAGGAGTCTACTACAATTTTGCCTATAAATGGCAGTCCAAAACACATAACAAGGTGATCGATTCTTAGAATTAAACTTTACTTTTCCTTAGTTATTTTACGTTCTTTGTTTTTATTGCTTTCTTTAAAAACTTTGTTTTTAATTTTAAGAATGGTTTGTGAGTAGTTTCTTTAACTTTTGCTAAAGGATACTTAAATCCTTAAACTTATATTGTTATGACTTAAGTTGTTCTTCAATTCAAATACAAGTTGATTATTTCTTGGTTCTTAAATTTAATCTTGTCTTTTCTCAATTTTAAGTTGATTATTAACTTGATTAAGCATTGGTTAATTAATTGGTTTAAGTTGATTAATGACTTGCATGCTCTTAGGTTAATTTAATTGGATTAATGCATGATTATAATCTGAATAAGCTATAATTGTGTGTTGATTTGAGTAAGTTAAGATTAAGAAAAGTGTAACCAAGAATAGGTTGAAGTTAAATCTCTTGAGAAAGGCTTTAATAGAAATCTAGGAGACTTAATTCAGTTCCTTATGCTAAGTGTTAAGTTTATCTGAATAAGAAACTTTGATATTTGGAATGATAATCTTGAATAAAGTTATTTGGTCTTATTAAATTGAATTTTCCATAATCACTTGTATGTTTTCTTTTATTTAAGTCATAGCAATACTTGTTAAGGTGGATAGTCCTTTAGTAAAAGTTGTTTTTAATATTGATTTTCACCTCATTCAATTTACTTGCTTTCAATAGATCTTTTCTTTACTTTAGCTCTTTCAATTGTTTTAGTTTGGATTTAAATTATTGTTTTTAGTTTTAATTCTTCAATCATCACAAATTTGGGATTTCTCTTCTTTCTTTTACACACGAAAATTGATTTTAAAATTGAAATAGCACATACAAGCACAAGTTTACCTTGGGTTCGATATTTTGGGTCATAATCTTATTTTCCTATATTACTAGCTGATTTAGTACACTTGCTAGAATCCGATTAAGTTTTTGGCATCGTTGCCGGGGAAACATTGGTGTTTGTTTATTTATTTTGATTTTAAAGTGATTTTTGTATGTTTTCTTCTCTTCTCCATCTAATTTCTTATTTTCTTTTTAAGTGACTAGTGGTTTATGGTGAGAGACAACCCCATCCTACCATTAAACCCTGAAATTGAGAGGAATTCCATAGGAATAGAAGAGGCAATATGAACGACCCAGAAATAGAACAACCTATGAATGATCCACCACCTAGGATCGAAGAGCAAAACATACCCCTCCAAGCTCTCGGGAATGGATATAGACCTAGAACCATTAGAGATTATGCTATTCCTAGGTGGAATGAAGAACATAGAACTATTAGGATTCCTCACAACCAACCCTTTGAGATTAAACTCGCTACCATCACTATGGTACAAAGAAACCAATTTTCGGGTTCGAATATAGAGGATCCTACACAACACTTGGATATGTTCTTAGAAGTTACTGACACTGTGCAAATTTCTAATGTATCGAATGATGCAATTAGGTAGAAACTCTTTCCATTCACCCCATAGGAAAAGCTAGGGATTGGCTACAAATGCTACCAAATCAATCCATCCATTCTTGGCAACAAATGCAAGAGAAATTTCTATGCAAATTCTTCCCACCCACTAAGATTGCCCTCATTAGAAAACAAATTAGTGATTTTCAACAATATTATGAGGAGCCATTCCATGAAGCATAGGAAAGATTTAGAAGACTTTTAAAAAGTTATCCTCATCATGAAGTTCCTATTTTTCAATTGATGCATATTTTTTATGCAGGTGCCCATCTATCAATAAGATCTTTGTTAGATGCAGCTTCAAATGGCAGTTTCATGAATCAAATTCTCGAGGATGCATTTTTGCTTCTTGATGAGATGGCTACCAATGATGCTCAATGGGCAACCTCAAGAGAAACTCAAAAGAAACAGGGAGTTCATAATATTGATGAAGTAGCTATGTTAAGAGCTCAAATGGAATTAATAAGAAAAGAACATTTAAAAGAAATAAATGACCTTAAAGCTAAAAATATTTCTATGTTGTCTAATGAAGTTGATTTTTATACAGGAATTCCAGGACCTTTGGGAATGAAGAATACTGAAAATATGGTAGAAGAAGTAAATGCCTTGAACTCGTATAGCAATACTTACAATGCGGGATGGAGAAGCCATCCAAATTTTTCATGGAGGGAAGATAATCAAGGTTCTTCTTCTAACCCTAATCCTAGACCCCAATTTAACCATAATCAACCTCCCAATAATCAACTTCCATACCAAAACCAAGCTCCACCACATTACCCAAATCAATACCCATCACAAGCATACCACCAACCACCCGATTTTCAGAAACCTCTCCCTCCTCAAGAAAAGAAATCCAAAATTGAAGAAATGATTGCAAATTTTATGGCCTCCCAAAATTCGATTTTAGCTAGCCAAGATGCTAGATGGAAATCACAAGATATTTGGATGAGGAACCAAGAGGCATCAATTAGGAACTTAGAGAACCAAATGGGACAACTTACTAGTTCTTTATCAAATCATACTCAAGGGACATTTCCATCCAATGTAGATCGAAATCCAAAGGAGGAAGCCAAAGCAATCACCTTAAGGAGTGGAAAAGAGTTAGAGAAGACTGAACTTGGTAAGAATTCTTCCGAAAGGGTGGAACAGACAACGGAGGTAAGTGTTTCTAATTCTGAAAATAATGAAAAAGTGCCTCCTACGGTTGAGAAGCGTAAAGGTAAAGAAAAACTTGTTTCTACTGTTCTTGATGAATCTTAATTACCTTTTCCTATTCTAGCTAGAAAAGAAAAACAAAATGAACAATTGAGTAGATTTTTAGACATGTTTAAGAAGCTACATATAAACTTACCATTTGCTGAAGCTTTATTACACATGCCTAAATATGCTAAATTTATGAAGGAATTGTGCACTAATAAGAAAAAGCTAGAAGGCATAGGAACGGTTCAACTATCCGGTAATTGTAGTGCCATATTAACCAATAAAATTCCTAAAAAATTAGAAGATCCTGGTAGTTTTAAATTACCTTGTGAAATAGGAAGAAATTTTGTTGGGCATGCTTTATGTGATTTGAGTGCTAGTATTAATTTGATTCCTTATTCAATTTACAGGAAATTGAATCTAGGTGATTTGAAGGAAACCCGAATGACGCTTCAATTGGCAGGTAGATCGGTAAAGAGGCCAAAAGGAATCATTGAAGACTTATTGGTTGAAGTAGGAAATTTCATATTTTCGGTTGATTTTGTGGTGATGGACATGGAAGAAGATAGGAAGGTGCCATTAATAGTGGGGAGGCCATTCCTGAACATGGTAAGAGCCTTAATTGATGTTCATGGACAAACGGTCACTTTGAGATTCAATGAGGAGAAAATGAGTTTCAATGTCAATAAAATTTTACAACACCCCTCGTATGATTTTAAAGAGTCTATTCATTTTGTTGATGAAATTAAAGAATGTGTCAATACAAAACAAGAGGAAATCATTCTTAATGATGAGCTTCAAAGTTGCTTAATGCATTCTAAGACAATGGAAGAGTTGGAAGCAAAAGAGATTAAGTTAGTACAAAATCTGGAAAAAGAGCACAGTGAACATGATGAAATGGAGGATGAACCATCCCCTCCTAAGGGAGATTCTAAACTTAAAACACTTCCATCTCATTTAAAATATATCTTTTTAAGTGATAATGCTGATCCGATAATTATTTCATCTTTATTGATAGATTTGGAAGTAGAAATGCTCATTGAAATCCTCAAAAAGCACAAAGGAGCAATTGATTGGGCAACATCCGCTTCAAAGAGTGATGTGTATAAAAAGTGGCTTGCCAAAAAGCTTCTAAAATTTAAAGTAATGGTAACTCATCAAATGCTTTAAACTTGAATTTTATTCATTCTTAAATAAATCGAATGAACCACATTTCCAGCTAGTTTAATCTCAACTAGAGAAATCAAAGGGTCATTCTCAATAAGGAAGTAGAAGAATAGGAATTTTAATACCAAGGCCTATTGAACCATCACATCAATGTAATGCATACTAAGCAATTTCCATGTATGTGTGTGTTGAAGGCTAAAACATAATTTTGTTTTTGAAAAGCAAACTTTGGATGAGAATTTAGGTATGAGGTTCAAATCGAATACATAAATGCATTCATGGCTTCCCGTTTAAAGCCCAAGAAACACCATATGCCTCTTCTTACGTACCGAACCTTACTAAAAGGTCATATTCACTAGATTGGATAAGATTGAACCCAGAATCAAGATGTATTACATTGGTTGTAATGTTAGGCTTAGGTGAGTGATTAATAAAGAAAGTTCAAGTTACTAGAGGAAAATGACCACTATATTTTTTTCTTTAATTGATGGGAAGGCTATTCTCCACCCATTTCCCATTATTAAGGCATTCTTGGATTTGGCTCTAGTGATTAGCTCATTGTGGATTTTTTGAGAGCCAATAGCTCAAGGTCTCCCTTTTTTTTCATTTTTTTGTTGCTGTTGTGATCTCAACTTTAAGGGTTTCCCATTTCCCTCTTCTTTCTTTTTTTTTGTTCTTCTTTTTCCTTTCTTTTTTTTCCATCATTTTTCCCCTTTTTTGTTTTTTGCGAGGATTTTTTCTTTCCTAGTTTGTTTCATCTAAAAAACCTAATTTTCTACGAATGGAATTCGTACGAAGGATTGGTAGAGATTAATCCCCTTATTCTTGAAATGAACAATAAGCTTTTCCATAGCAGTCATATTTCTAAGCGAAAGCTAAAACCATTTTGGGTTAAGGGGTTGTTTTAATGTGTGTAACAACAAAATGAACATGCACTCAGTATGCATAAAATAAAGGCTCAAAGGGCTAGCAAACGGTTATGAAATTTGGGTAGGTGAAAGTCATTTAAAAAGCTATGTAAAAAAGGGTTGGCTGAATTATTTTCCAGGTCCTGTCTCATTCTGAGGTCGCTTTGATAGGTAATCAGAAAGGTTCTAGTGCTTTTACAGTGTTTTAACCTATCCCCTTATTTGCAAACAATTTTTTTTTAAATTTTACAAGATGGCTTGAGGTGCTTAAGATTTAGAAGTTACAAGGTATAGGCAAGGCTTTTATGCAATTTAGCAGATAGAGATAAAGCATGACTAGCCCTTATTTGGCTCATATTTGAATGAAAGAGAAATTTCTCAAATTTAGGTCAACCCTATTCGCAGTTAAAAATAACCAAGATAAAGTAAAATTTCAAATTAAAAGTAAATTAATAAGAAGCAATTATGTAAAAAATTTGGACATTGCTTGACAAGATATATTAAACTTAATGCACATATTTTTTCAATTGAAAACATTCCCTAGATTTAAAAGAAAGACTATGCTATGGTAGTCATCGTGAATACATCAGGGAGGCAGTGACCTTAAAATATAATTTGGCACAAGGGATGATGCTGCAACAATCATCTTAGATGCAATAAGCAAATAGTGATTCTCGAGTTCATGTTCGAGAAAGGGAGGTCATCTTCGAGCCCGAAACTGGTAAAAATGATTATGTTAAAACCCTAAGACATAACCTAATGAGGAAAATTAGTCTTCAAGCCGAAGCTACTTTAATAGAGGTACTTTTTTGAGATCAATGAAAAGATGGTGCTGCAATAGTCATCCTAAATGTGTTGGTGAAGTAGTAACCATAGATCATTCTTAAGGAAAGGATAGCCGCATGTCTTTTTTTGAATGAATCAGGGAGGTGACGATCCTTGAACCTATAAATTAACATAAAGCTATGTCAAAACCTTGGACACAACTTGGTAAGATAAATTGAGCTAGAAATGCTCCATGAATTTAGGGAGGTGATGATCTTCAGACCTGCAAAATAAAATTTTGTCAAATCTTAGCAAGAAAAACTAAGTAAGGAATACTTCCTGAAGTTGGCATAAGGATATTGTTGCAGCGGTCAATGCATTAATGTGAGAAATGCCCAACCTTTCCAAACTATCATACGTAAAGGCCCAGGAAAATCATTGAGGCTCAAATAGTAGAGCTAGCTTCCCGTTACCTATAAGGTTATGTATATGGAAACATATACAACATCTACATACAACATGTATAAGAATGCATACAAGCATGTAAGAATGTATGCATGAAATGCATAGTCTGTACCATAGGTGGTTAGGGGAATCCATCTCAGATGCAATTTGGCAGATGATTCTCATGCATCCTCCTTAGTGCTCCTAGTCTTCAAGCAAGGTTCCTTTAGTTATCTCTTTTAGTTTTTTTTCTACTATCTTTTTTATAAGTTCTCTTTTATGTTCTAGAGGAAACAGTCCATCTTGTTCTGACCAAAGATATTTTATCCTTTTTACAGACTGTGTATACCATGTGATGCCCTCAAGGACTTGGAAATGGTAAAAAAAGTCTTTTCCATGTGAAGCATTGCCATCACTACTTTAGAATAAAGCCCCTTTTAGCATATATCTCTATGCTCGAGATTGAATAAAGTGGTGTTTATTAAATTAATGCCTCAAAGACAAGCCATAATTATCATTACACAAGATGCATAAAATAAAAAATTGTATACATAAGAAAAGCTTATATTATTAACATAGTTGGAGAAACATAAACAATTTTTACATTATTAAAAGGTGGCTTATTCTATACTTTTCCCCACTGTAAGTACAGACAGTAGAAAGTCTTTCAATACCTTAAGTTCCTCCTTTTCTAGATGATGCCCCCCAAGATCGGTGATATTTACATCCCCAAATCTCGTCACTGAAACTGAGTGGGTAATGGCTAAACATTTACATGCCATATACATCTCAGCATATACCATTCCTGTGAACCTAAGTCAAACCTAAACATGGATGGTTACACAATATTACAAATTTTTTAGGTTTGGTATCTGTTTGGTTTTAATTAGGTCTTGAATACAATCGATCAGAGGGTGATAATAGTTAGTTTTATGCCCTATATACTGGTGATAATTACAATAACAATTGACCCTATGTCTCGGCTCACATAAGTGGTAAAGGTTGTAACTTCCCCTCATTTATGAGATGAGTGAGGTACTAAGATATCGACTTACCTAGATCCAACTAATACCATTTGCTTAACTCTGTAACTAAGATGCTTGAGGTCCTATGATCGTTACCCTTGGTGTTATTATTGCCTCCGCTATTCTTACCAGAACTCAGATTTGTAGAACTAGCATTCTTTTTTAAGTGTTCGGCCCATTTTGTTTAATTTTACCACCAAAGAAGCTCCTATAGGAGTTGTTAGAGAGTATGCCCTAGAGCCCATGTAATAGGGATGATTTTCATATGTATAAAATTTATATTCTTAATAAAAGGAATCATTAATTTATTAATCCTATGTTTAAATACATGAGTTTGTAAATCTTAAATTAATAAATGAAGTCCTAGATATTATAAACACAGTGCAAAGGCAATCATGAAGGTGTTCATGATGTGAGATGTCTATTGCATGCAAATGTCTTAATATCTAAATATCCCTAGTCATAGAATTAACAAGATAGGACATTGTTAATTCGGATAGACTAGCACGTGTTATGCTTCTTAAATGGTTCAAGCAGTGGTTCTTATAACTGTGATTATGGAAGATAATCAAAGCTAACATCTGGATGCTTGTTAGAAAAAAAAGTTCATTGGAGACCTGCATAGAGAATCCTCATATGGATATTAAATCTATGTCAGTGAGGAATCTCTTTATAGCGGTTGTGCAAGTATCCTTAGACTTGAGATCACAGAAGTTATCTTAAGTAGCAAGTGGTATACTTTAACTCCATAACTGATTACTTCCAACTGGGAGTGAACATAGTTAGAAGATTGGGTATATCATGACCTACTTGAAGATAGTTGAGTGATTGACAAAGGATTCACCATCCCAGATTTAACAAGGGAAGTTATCTCGCATGATTCTATAATTGCCTTGTTCAGAGAATCTCTGGCCAGAGTAATATGCTGAGATGGATGGAGATCCATGAAGGGTATTTTAGGAACAATGGTTAAATTAATAGAACATACATAATTAGATTTATATGAGTTGATAGAAATCCATACTCAGAATCTAATTGAGATAAGAGTGGTGAAAGGAGTAATTGCACTGTAACTGTTTCTATGGAAGGGTACAGTCAAACCACATGACTTTCCTAACATTTGGGTAGTCATGATGCCTAACTAGAGGCCAATCATGACTTGTATAATGATGTATCAAAATATCAATAGAGATTTATAAAATGATTTACAGGAGTTTAAATCATGTGAGTTTTGAATAGAACTCACAATTACATATTATACTGCCAACATGGACAGGAACCCAATAGGTCACACACATATAGAGAAAAGGGTGAAATGGTAAAATGACAAGGATAATAATATTTGATATTATTATGAAGGTAGAGAAGTAATATATAATAATTAATTAAAGAGTTTGATTAATTATGATCAAAGAAAATTGTCCGCAAAACTTTTGAGAAATGTTCTACAAATTGGACCTAATTGAAATAATGTATTTCATGATTAATTATTATTGTCTTATAAGTGTTGTAAGACTACTATAAGTGTTATAGGACTGATATAATAATTAATAGGTCCATTGGAGGAATTATTAAGGGCCAGAGGAATGAAGAAAGTTGGCGGAAGCCATTCTGTAAGGGCCACACGCCTACTCCAATACAGAAGGTATTAATGGCCCATATCATGCACCAAATTAATTTATATATGTTACATAAGTGTTATTGAACTCACATATTTAATTTGGTTGGATTTGGAATCCATTTGGGTATTTAAATCCAATTAGTTGCACAAAGGGCCTAGTTTGTGGGTTTTGTGCATAGTCTTTTATGAAAAGGTTTAAATTGGATTTAATTAAGCCCAAATGATTATAATTAATTACAGAGGCCCAATTAATAATTCTCTAGTAGTTTTAAAGAGCCCAATCTCATTAAGGAGTTGGAATGTTAACCTAACTATAAAAGGCCAACTAATGAGAATTAGGGTTAAGTGATTAAAACAAAAGGAAAGTCTTTTCTCTTAATCTCTCTCTCCTTTTTGCGCCAACTCCTAAGCTAGCTCTTGGAAATTTCGGCCAGCCCTAGTTAAACACCAATTTTTTGGTTCAATTTACCCCTCTCTAGTGTGGATTACTCATTGGAGGTGTTCGATTTTGGACACTGTGGTTTGTGACAACCCGGTGCGAAGTAAAATCAACTGTTCAACAAAAATTAAAGGTGATTTTTCTTATTCTCATATAGTTATATTGTGTATTCATGGCAAGATCAGATTTAATGGTTAAAAATTTTAAAATTTCGCTCATGTATGTGATGCATGTAACCGTTAAAATCCAACATGGTATCAGAGCCATGGTTTTGCCATGGATATACAATTCTATATTTTTCTGCGGAATAAGTTTTGTTTTGTTTTGTTTTGAGTTATTTATTTCATGAACTTTAAAATATTAGATTTGATTGTTCATGAATGAGAAATATTGATTTCTTGTTGTATGTGTGATCAAATAAATTTGGTGGAAACAAAAATGAAATTTTTGAATGATTGTGATTAAGGTTTGGCGTGAAACCCATTAGGGTTTGGCCTGAAACCCTAGGTGATTTAAGGGGCTGTTCTAATTTAATTTCTTATGGATCCATTAAAACATCATTTAGATGATATTTTATGTGTTTAATATGGGATATTAAGCCGTAGGATCGAACGGAATCAAAATCGAACAAGTTTTGCATGAAAACTAGTTTAGTCGAAAAGTTTGATAAATTGGTGTTCTTCGTGTGTTCTTGATGTGTTATTGATTAGAACGAATTTTGATCTTCTAAATCTGATATATATGATATATTAAAGTGTTTTTAATTAATTGGATTAATTAAAATGGGCCTTAAATTAATTTGATTAATTTTAATTTATTAAAACCACTTAATGGGCTTAATTATGTTTACGGACTTGGTTTAAATTAGTGAATGACTTGGTGGGCCCAAGGAGCTGATTTAAATTAAACATTATAAACATTAATTAAGTTTATTAATGGGTTTTAAGGGCTGGAGTGGGCTTGGCTCATTCCAAAAGACCCAAATGGTCCAAAAGACACAAAACTAGTTTGTGTGTGAACATAGTTAGGGTTTTTCTTCTGTGGGTTTCGGCCTACATTTGTTTTAAGCCCAAAATTGATTCTTTTAATTATTTAATATGATTAATTAATTAAATAATCAATTTATAATTAATTAATAATCAATTGGATTGATTATTAAGACAAGTACACATGTATGCAAAAAGGTTTCCTAAAATGAAAGTTTTCAAAATGGAAAAAGTTTCCTAATTTGATCACATCATTAAAATAACTCAAAATATAGTTTCAAAGGTTGAAACAAATTTAGTAATCCATTTCTTTATGTATTAGAGAGGCATATAAGGGTGAATGATTGGCATGATGGTTAGTTATGGACAAAGCCCAATGTGATTGAGCATAATGCATGTTTTGGCCCAATGAGGACTTTCATGTCCCGGCCACTTGTTTTTGGTTTGTATTTCATTTCAAATTGTAATATGTAATTAGATTACTTAGATTAGAATTAGAAATAGAGATGGAGACCAATATCAAGCAACAAGATGGGCCGGATGGAGATCCAACAAGCTTGAAGATAATGTAATTATTTTCTTGTTTGAATCATGCATACTACCTAGGTGTGACCTTTTGATTTCCCTCTTGGCTTGGGGAAATCAATGTAGTGAAGTCCATAACTATACCATATTTGTATGCTTATATTTATGTGATAGATATAGGATGCATACCAATGTATGCCAACCATGTATGATGAGACTTAATTAATTGAAACCCCCAAACAAATACTAAGGTATATAAGCCTTCCATTAATTTGAGGAGAACCAGAGTTCTTTATAGTGTGGGTTGTTGACCACAGTCAAGCTCACATTATATCGAATATGTTCAAATCTAATTAAATGGGTCATCTTAGCTAGCCCATTAGTTTGTTGACCACGGTCAAGGCTAATGGTTCTAGAGGCAAGATTAGGGAATGCATATATGATATGCATGCATCAAGAGTTGATAACCTAATGATCCAATTGTTGTGTAGAGACACAATTGGTATAGAGATACCTACCTTTCAAGGGTATGGAATTTGGCTTGTTGACCACAGTCAAGGTCAAATTACATATAAAGGATTGGATATTGGCCCACTAAGAAAACCATCAAGTTTTCTCGGATTATATAGTGAGGGCTATTAATTCGCAATAAAATAATGGGAGTAAATGGATTAATTAAAGACCTTATTAATGCATACATATATATGAACATACTCTCATATCTTTTCTTTTTCACATCTAGGTCATCATCATGAGCACATCAAACATTAATATACGATCAATCTTGGATAACAAGCTGGTTGGCAACAACTATTCTGACTGGATCAGGCAAGTGAGAATTGTTCTCAGAGCTGAAAAGATCCACTATGTCTTGGATAAAGATCCACCACCACTTCCATCAAATGATGCCATTGATGAGATTAAAGGCATTTATCGAAAATACATGGAGGATAGTGAAGTAGCAGCATGTCTGATGCTGGGTGCTATGTCCTCAGAGCTTTAAAAGCAACATGAAATGATGGATGCTAGAACCATCATTTTGCATCTAGAGGAGCTTTATTCTTCTCAGGCTAGAACTGAGCAATATGAGATTGCTCAAGCTCTATTTAGCTGCAAAATGGTGGAAGGCACTTCAGCTGGTACTCATGCATTAAAGATGTATGGGTATATTGAGCATTTGAGTAGACTTGGCTATGTTATGGATAATGATCTATACATAGATTTAATCTTGTACTCGTTGGCTCCAAGTTATGCACCTTTCGTGCTTAACTTCAACATGAACAAGATCCAAGTATCCATTTCTGAGTTAATCAATATGCTCAAGACAGCTGATGGATCATTTAAGAAGGATCCAAAAAGTGTCATGGTTGTCACTTCTGCTAAAGGCAAGAAGCAGAAGAAGAAGAAGAAGATAACCAAGGCGCAACCAAAGAATGGTGGGATCTCCAAGATGAAGGTTGCTAAGAAAGAGAATCCCAAAGGAACTTGCTTCCATTGTGGAAAGGATGGTCATTGGAAGCGTAACTGCAAGGCCTATCTAGATTCTCTCAAGGAGAAGAAGCAAGCTGATGCTTCTACTTCAGGTATTCATATGATTGAAATTAATACTTATTCTATTGCTTCAAAACAATCTTGGGTATTAGATACCGGATGTGGATCTCATTTATGTAATGATCTACATGGGCTTAGAAGCTTTAAAAGAGTTGGAAAGGTAGAGATATGTTTGCAGTCAGCTACTGGACAAAACATCTCTACAACAGTTGTGGTGACTTATCATTTGCCTCTTCCAAGTGGATTAGTATTGGAATTAAATAATTGTTATTATGTTCCAGCTTTATCCAAAAGTATTATTTCTTTCAGTCGTCTGTTGAACGATTATGATATTTCTTTAAATGACAAATGTTGTTACATTTTTAAGAACAATATGTTTTATGCAAAAGCTATCATTGAGAATGGTATATTTGTTCTTGATTTAATTAAAGAAGTACATAATGTGGATACCAAGAGAATGAAACATGATTATCTAAATACCTCATACTTATGGCATTGTCGTTTAGGCCATATAAATGAAAAATGCATGACCAAATTGCATAAATCAGGTGATTTGGGATCATTTGATTATGAAACATTTGATACATGCGAATCTTGTTTATTGGGAAAAATGACAAAAGCTCCCTTTATTGGTAAATGAGAACGAGCTAAAATGGTTTTGGACTTAATACATTCAGATGTATGTGTTCCAATGACTACACATGCTAGAGGAGGTTACTCCTACTTCATTACTTTCATAGATGATTATTCCAGGTTTGGATACATCTATCTAATGAAATATAAGTCTGAAGCATTTGAAAAGTTCAAAGAGTTCAAAAATGAAGTAGAGAAACAACTTGGCAAAAGTATTAAAACACTTAGATCAGATCGAGGTGGAGAATACTTAAGTCAAGAGTTTCAGGATTATCTTAGAGATAATGGGATTTTATCTCAATAGACTCCACCATATACACCACAACACTATGGTGTATTTGAAAGGAGGAATCGAATTAGATATGGTTCGATCAATGATGAGCCAAGCGGACTTGCCTAAATCCTTTTGGGGATATGCACTAGAAACTGCTGTTTATGTGTTAAACAGAGTTCCTAGTAAATCGGTTGATGTTACTCCATATGAGATGTGGAATAACAAGAAACCCACGCTTTCTCATATGAAAGTATGGGGTTGTCCTACTTATGTGAAGAGGACAATGTCAGACAAACTGGATGTTAAGTTTGACAAATGTTTATTTGTGGGATATCCAAAAGAAACATTTGGATATTATTTCTATCATCGCTTAGAACAAAAGGTGTTTGTTTCAAGGCATGCTGTCTTCTTGGAAAGAGAATTTCTCCTACGAGAGGACAGTGGGAGTAAAATTGAACTTGGTGAAGTTCAAGACCCACAAATAGAAGATGATTAACCGATTGAACCCGAAACTAAATTTCATAATGATGAGATTACAGTTGAACCTGATTATACACAAAATCCTAGAAGATCTACTAGGATGTGTTCTATCCCTATGAGATATGGATTTCACATTGATTCGGATAGAGGCATAACTGTAGTAGAGGACAATGAGCCTACAAGCTATTAAGAAGTTTTGAACAGTTCAGAACGTGATTTATGGCTTAAGGCTATGCAGTCTGAAATGGACTCCATGTATGAGAACAAAGTATGGACTTTAACTCAACCACCTGAAGGGATAAAACCCATAGGGTGCAAATGGGTCTTCAAAAAGAAGATTGGCATGGAAGGTAATATAGTTACCTATAAAGCTCGCTTAGTAGCAAAAAGTTATCGTCAAAAAGAAGGTATTGACTATGATGAAACTTTTTCTCCTATAGCGATGCTTAAGTCTATAAGAATACTTTTAGCCATTGCAGCTCATTATGATTATGAGATTTGGCTAATGGATGTGAAGACAACTTTCCTTAATGGAAATCTTACCGAGGATGTGTATATGACATAACCAGAAGGATTCACATTAGGAATTGGCAAAAAGGTATGCAAGCTTCAAAGATCCATTTATGGATTGAAGCAAGCCTCTAGGAGCTGGAACATACGATTCAATGAGACAATCAAAGAGTTTGGTTTCTCATAGAATGAAGATGAACCTTGTGTGTATAAAAGGGTCAGTGGGAGTGCAATTGTCTTCCTAGTTCTATATGTAGATGACATATTGATCATGGGAAATGACATTTCTCTTCTCCAATCTGTTAAAATATGGTTATCCAAGTAATTCTCCATGAAAGACCTTGGAGAAGCATCCTATATTTTGGGAATAAGGATCTATAGAGATAGATCCAATAGGTTGCTAGGTCTTTCTCAGAGTACATATATAAATAAAGTATTGAAGAGGTTCAATATGGATATCTCTAAGAAAGGGTTTATACCCATGGTGCATGGGAAACACCTTTCTAAGTCTATGTGTCCACAGACACTAGAGGATAGAGAGAGCATGAATAGAATACTATATACATCTGCAATTGGTTCTATCATGTATGCTATGTTATGTACACGTCCAGATGTAGCATTTGCTTTGAGTGTCACAAGCAGATTCCAATCTAATTTTGGAGAGGAACACTGGGCAGCTGTCAAGAATATTCTTAAGTACTTGAGAAGGACTAAGGATATATTCTTGGTATATGGAGAGGGCAGTTTGGAAGTAAATGGGTATACAGATGCCAGCTTCCAATCTGACAAAGATGATTGTAAATCACAATCTGGTTATATGTTCATAATGGGAGGAGGAGCAGTTAGTTGGAAAAGTTCCAAACAAGAAACAACTGCTGATTCCACGACGGAAGCTGAGTACATTACTGCTTCAGAAGCAGCCAAAGAAGCAGTCTGGATCAAAAAGTTCATAACCGAACTAGGAGTGGTGCCTAGCATTGTTGATCCGATTCTTTTATATTGTGACAACAATGGAGCCATTGTGCAAGCAAAGGAACCACGGTCTCATCAGCGATCCAAGCATGTTCTCAGATACTACCATCTCATAAGGGAAATAGTAGCTAGAAATGATGTGAAAATAGAAAGGGTTTCCACAGATGACAATGTGGCGGATCCCCTAACTAAAGCACTTTCCCAGATTAAGCATGATCACCATATAAATAGCATGGGTTTGAGACATATGAGTGATTGGCTCTAGTGCAAGTGGGAGATTGTTAGAGAGTATGCCCTAGAGCCCATGTAATAGGGATATTTTTCATATGTATAAAATTTATATTCTTAATAAAAGGCATCATTCATTTATTAATGCTATGTTTAAATACATGAGTTTGTAAATCTTAAATTAATAAATAAAGTCCTAGATATTATAAACACAATGCAAAGGCAATCATGAAGGTGTTCATGATGTGAGATGTCTATTACATGCAAATGTCTTAATATCTAAATATCCCTAGTCATAGAATTAACAAGATAGGACATTGTTAATTCGGACAGACTAGCACATGTTATGCTTCTTGAATGGTTCAAGCAATGGTTCTCATAACTGTGATTATGGAAGATAATCAAAGCTAACGTGTGGATGCTTGTTAGAAGAACAAGTTCATTGGAGACCTGCATAGAGATTCCTCACATGGATATTAAATCTATGTCAATGAGGAATCTCTTCATAGCGGTTGTGCAAGTATCCTTAGACTTGAGATCACCAAAGTTATCTTAAGTAGCAAGTGGTATACTTTGACTCCATAACTGATTACTTCCAACTGGGAGTGAACATAGTTAGGAGATTGGGTATATCATGACCTACTTGAAGATAGTTGAGTGATTGACAAAGGATTCACCATCCCAGATTTAACAAGGGAAGTTATCTCGTATGATTCTATAATTGCCTTGTTCAGAGAATCTCTGGCCAGAGTAATATGCTGAGATGGATGGAGATCCATGAAGGGAATTTTGGAAATAATGGATAAATTAATAGAACATACATAATTAGATTTATATGAGTTGATAGAAATCCATACTCAGAATCTAATTGAGATAAGAGTGGTGAAAGGAGTAATTGCACGGTAACTGTTTCTATGGAAGGGTACAGTCATACCACATGACTTTTCTGACATTTGGGTAGTCATGATGCCTATCTAGAGGCCAATCATGACTTGTATAATGATGTATCAAAATATCAATAGAGATTGATAAAATGATTTAAAGGAGTTTAAATCATGTGAGTTTTGAATAGAACTCACAATTACATATTATACTGCCAACATGGACAGGAACCCAATAGGTCATATTATTATGAAGGTAGAGAATTAAATATTATAATAATTAATTAAAGAGTTTGATTAATTATGATCAAATAAAATTGTCCGCGGAACTTTTGAGAAATGTTCTGCAAATTGGACCTAATTGAAATAATGTATTTCATGATTAATTATTATTATCTTATAAGTTTTGTAAGACTACTATAAGTGTTATAGGAATGATATAATTATTAATAGGTCCATTGGAGAAATTATTAAGGGCTAGAGGAATGAAGAAAGTTGGCGGAAGCCATTCTGTAAGGGCCACACGCCTACTCCAATACAGAAGGCCTTAATGGCCCATTTCATGCACCAAATTAATTTATATAAGTTAAATAAGTGTTATGGAACTCACATATTTAATTTGGTTGGATTTGGAATCCATTTGGGTATTTAAATCCAATTAGTTGCACAAAGGGCCTAGTTTATGGGTTTTGTGCATAGTCTTTTATGAAAAGGTTTAAATTGGATTTAATTAAGCCCAAATGATTATAATTAATTCCAGAGGCCCAATTAATAATTCTCCAGTAATTTTAAAGAGCCCAATCTCATTAAGGAGTTGGAATTTTAACCTAACTATAAAAGGCCAACTAATGAGAATTAGGGTTAAGTGATTAAAACAAAAGGAAAGTCTTTTCTCTTAATCTCTCTCTCCCTTTTGCGCCAACTCCTAGCTCTTGAGAATTTCGGCCAGCCCTAGTTAAACACCAATTTATTGGTTCAATTTACCCCTCTCTAGTGTGGATTACTCATTGGAGGTGTTCAATTTTGGACACTGTGGTTTGCAACAACTCGGTGCGAAGTAAAATCAACTGTTCAAAAAAAATCAAAGGTGATTTTTCTTATTCTCATATAGTTATATTATGTATTCATGGCAAGATCAGATCTAATGGTTAAAAATTTTAAAATTCCGCTCATGTATGTGATGCATGTAACCGTTAAAATCCAACAGGAGTAGTAATAGAAGTGCCTCCAGTAGTTACAGGCTCTTAGTGTGTAGCAACAGCTACCAAAGTCTGTTGGCTAGTAGGTTGTGCTAAGGAATTCATTATATCGGTCATCATGGACCTTATCCTTCTTTCAAACTCATCCAACCTTCTATCTAGTTCTTAATTATTAACAAGCTTAGTCCGTATTGGATCCATCATGTCTATAGCTTCTGAAGCTAACTTAAAGATATCAAGTGAACTTAGATCTATCTCTAATTATGATTCTACTATCAACTGTTTTAAACTCTCTAATAAGGTGATAACTAGGACCTTTAAACCACTTAGGTATGTGATATAGAATGGCTGAGAAAAGTCAAAAGGTTTGAGTGATGCATGATATATAGACATGTTAAGCACATATATGATACATGACACGTATGTAATGAATGAACATGAATACATTATAATGCATGGCATATAAACAAGATATACACATTTACTTGGCAAAGAAGATTAACATACATGTTTTACAATATTATATTCATTGCCATTATTTTTTTGCACACAAACTGTAATTTATGCCCATACACAATCATGCACACATGATTTATGGCTTTTACTTTCATTTACATTTTAGGCCGTGATTCATGTAAGCTAAAACTATACAACAAATGAGATGTATATGCATAAAAAAAATCTATACATACAAGACATACACATTTTGTTAGTTATTATTATTAATTTACAATTAATAGGAATGCAGGTATATGTATGTAACATAAACAACCACATGCGAGAGAAAAGAAATACATACTTACAACCTTATTGCTTCCACATAGGAGGTTGTACGATCTCTTTCCTAGGTGGGATTAGCTCATGGGTTAAAAGGGAACCTAATGAACACATATGATGAACGATGGAAAATTGGCATTATAACCTCTTTTTATTTAAAGGGCAAGCGAAAGGATTTTGGTGATTATGTATTTAAACAATTCCAATAAACTAAAATATGCCCATTGGGGCATAAAAGCCTTTGGTGAGCAAACATCTAAATTTATCGGGCTTTATTTAATAAATAAAAGCCCATATCATAAGCAAGGTATTATGGTATATGCCCCCTAGTGGAAGTTTCTATGCCATTATGTGGGCTTTATTTTGGTGATATAACTTTTGGGCTACCTAAGTGTGGTCATTGCCAATGGGTCTAGCTTATCACGAGCATAACGACCGATTGGGTTACCATTTGTTATGCTAAAAAAAAAGCATAAGGCTTAAGCTAGTGGTCCTTCCTAACACTTTCCTACATTGAGTGAATGTAAGGTCATGCTTTAGGAATGCACCAGGGTTAAAAGAGGGATGTCTGGCTTAATTCTAAGGCTCTAGCATGAATGCAATGTAGTTTTTCAAAAAGAAACAAAATATTTTAATCTTTAAACTCATTTATATTAAATTAATCAAAGGTACTTTCACAGCAAATCTCATGGTGCCCAGCGAAGTCGCCACTATGATGTGCATTAAACTTTATAGGCATCTGACTTGCTTTCAGAAGCCCGCTTTTAGGACTCGAGATTGGATAAAGGTTTATTTAACTCGTAAAGACTGATCACTTTGCAATGGATAGGGATTTAGCCTAATTCGTAATACCCTGGGCCTCAAAAAGGCATGGCATGTATTTTGAAAGCTATAAAAGTACATAAAACATTAAAAAAATAAGTGTAAAAATAAATTTATACATAAATCGAGAAACTAATTTATGGCATCTATTTTGGTGAGGACGTTGGTCCTTGCATGCATATTTATAACAAGGTTGAATTTTAGGTGTGCTCTGGGTAAAAATGGGATAATTGATCCCTCACGACTTTGGTAAAAGGAATCATTTTAGTCAATTTAAAATAGAAAATCTTTTGTATTTATAAAGAGAAATTTCTTAATTTACATGTTATTTTGTGGGTGAAAATCGAGATATTGGTTCCTTTTATTATAGAAAAATCTCACTCAAACTTTTATAAAATCATTTAATGGGTTTTTAGGTTATCGTTCGAATAAAAATATTTATTTATAGCAAAAAGGATATTAAAATAATAATAAAAGATGACATGCATAAATCGGGCTATTAATTAAATTTGAGAACATTGGTTCTCTCATGCAAATTTATAAAATTTTTTTATGTGATTTTTGAAATAAAATAGGACATTGGTCCATTTTATGAGAAAAAAATCCAATTAATTAGATACAAAAAATATTTTAAGTGAGTTTTCATAATTATTGTGCAAAAACCATTATTACTAAGCTATTACAAGCAATAAAATGGAAAGTGGTAAATAATTTTATGGGCCTGAAAAATAAAAAAATAAATGAACGAAAATAAAGGAAAACCTAAACTAGACTGCTTTGGTTCTCCAACTCAGCTTGAAAAATAGTTACACATATAAAAATGATAGAAAAAGGTAATTAGTTAGTAACGAATTAAATGTAAAATTAAATAAAATAGTTAAATAAAAAAAATAAATTGATAAATTAAATGAATACAATAATATATGAAATAGTAATAGCAATAATAGTAAAAGTATTAATGATAATATTAATAATAATTATTATAAATATTATCATTAAAATGAGAATAAAAATACGACTTGAATTAAATAAATTAACTATTGTATAAATATATAAATAAGCTATTTGGGAATTAAATTATAAATATTAATCAATTGGACTAATTAAATAAGCTTAGATAAATAAAATAACATCAATAAAGTAAACAGTAATTAAAACATGTCATAAACTAAAGGAAAAGGATAAATTAACATAATCAATTTATCATAAATATTAATTAATTAAGTTAATTAATAAGTGCAAAAATAAAATATAACATTAACAAAATATATTAGAATTTAGATAAAAAGTAACAAATTAAAAAATATGTTAGAACAATTAATACATGAATAAACTAATTTACAAGCAAAGACTTAATATATTAAAATCATAAATAATTAATTAGCAAATAATGAGATTAAGATAACAAATTAACAATAACAATAATAAATATAATAAAATAAAAAGAGGAGAAAAATGGAATTTGGTCCATGAACAGTATAAGAGGAATCACTAAAAGACAAAAAAAAAGGAAGGGGACATGAGGTGTGTGAGTGACGGAAGAGGGCAACATGACTGGGACTTTTAGTGACAAGTGTTTTTGACTGTCAACATAAACTCCTATCGCTAAAGGTCCATAGCAGCAACAAAAGAAATTTAAAGAAAAAATATTTAGTGACGGGAACAAGCGAGCATCGGTAAAGGACCTGACAAAACAAACATTTGGTTCACTGGATTGCACATAGGATAGCATAAAATAGTACAAGCTAATACAAGTACTATGTTTGGAAGAATTTTTGAAAAATTAATGTAGGGATAATATAATAAAGTATATGTCTCATTATCCCACATACACTGTATAAAATAATACACCACAAACCCTTGGGTTTGTGTAATACGGTAAACATCGTATTAATACTAAATACCATCCCACCACCATTATTATTGCTGCCACCACCACCACCACCACACCCTGTTGCTGTCGCCAACACCACCACCACTATAGCCGCCGCCGCCACCATTGCCTCCACCACCACATTGCTACTAACGCCATCGATACCACTACAACTACTGCCATCACCATCGTCGCTACCACCATCACCCCCACCACCATATCGTCGCCCCCACTATTGTCGTGCTACTGCCGATACCACCACCATCATCATCGCCGTCGCCACCCCTGCCGTCGTAGTTGATAACACCACCACCACTGCCGACATCACCACCCCCACCACCATATCGCCTGATACAACCACCACGTCGTTGCCGACACCACTACCACTGTAGCCATCATCATTGCTACCACCTCTGCTGCCGCCACCACCATTACCACCACCACCACCATCACCGTTGTAGCCACCACCGCTCCCTGCCACCACACCACCGCCACCCCTGCCACCACCACCACATCCCTCCACTTCCACCACCACCACCACACCCTTGCCTCCGACACCACCATTGCTGGTTACACCATCACACTACAAACGTTGCCACCGCCACCACTACTGTTGTCGTTGCCACCATACCTCCACACTACCTCCGCCACCACCACCACACCATCATCAACACTACCACACCACCGCTACCACTACATCATCGTTGTTGCCACCACCACTCAGTCGTCGCCACAACCGCCACTGCCATCACCATCGCTGCAGCCACTGCCACACTGCCGCCACTACTATTATCACATTATAACCAAATTTTCAAACTTATAATATTTAATGTATAAGCTAATAGCTATTATATAAAATTATATTATAATTGATAAATTCTTTCATTTTTTGCTCAAATATTTCATCAAATTCGTCGTTTAGATTTTTTCATTTTTTATCTAATTTTAATTTTAGAAATGCCGATCTTTCTAATAATATATAGTCATTTATCATTATTTTTTTTATTTTTAATAAAAAATTGATGTATTAAACTTTATATTTTATAATTATAAATTTTTATCTAAATTAGTTACAATAAAATTAATTTAATTGTATCTATTTTTAATTTTTTTAAAAATAATATATTACGATATTATGCACTAAATACAGTATATAATAGTACGAGATAATATAATTTTGTACCAAACATTGTATAATATAATACAGATTAATACTGTACAAGCTAATACTATACAAGCTAATACTATACATGTTAATACTATACATGCTAATACAATATAGTGAACCAAACATGGTTTTTGAACCAAAAAACCCACAAAAAACCTTAAATAACATATAATAAAATACTAATTAAAATATATTACAAAAGAATAATCAAATAAACAACTAATTTATCTAAACTAATATAATTGAAAAATTAACAAATTAACAAACGAAACAATTAAATAGTAAATAACCCAATATACTAAGTTAATTAACAAATTAATATAATAAAAAAATAATTAGCAACAAATTTATATAATGGCAGAATTAATTTATTAAACTAAAATAGCAAATTAATCCATAAGATTAGTTAACAAATTTACATACTGCACAATTAATTAACAAATATGTGAAATTGACAATATATTAAAGTAGATCTACAAAGTTAAAAAGAAAAAAAAACTAAAAACTATTATTTACACAATTAATTAAAAATTAGTTATTTAAATTTGAGACTATTTGAGCTCAAAAATATTACCTTCAGTGTCAATTTGTCAAAGGACGAGGATTTAGTGCTCTATGGTTTTTTCTCGATTATATATAATTTTTTTGGAATTTTTTATGTTAAAATATGTAATTTTCATGAGAGAGGAAAGAAAGAAAATAAAGAAAAGAAGAAGAAGATGATGAAGATTAGGAAGAAAGAGAGAATTGGGTTTAGAAAAGCCTAATAAATATCACAAATGGGATAAGATTAACCTAAGGTCTTTTCCCTCAATTTTTCCCCTATTTTCGGGTGTAAGTTATAGTTTTGGAGTGAGTCACAGACCTGGTTCGTAGGTCTGTGAGTCAAACAAGGACCATTCACTTTGACTTTTCCCTCTTTTTTTCAGTCAACTAACATATAATTTGAAATATTATGCCATTTTTAGATTCGAAGATGACATTTTTTCAATAAAGTTTATTCTAAACATTTGGTACCCTATGTCTTATCTTTCCAATGAATAAAAAATAACTCAATTTTGACTTATATATTGGGATTTATTGCAAAAATACTGATGACTGCTCTTGGGAAATTTTCGGGGACAAAATTGGTGTTCTAACTTTGAAAATTTTTTGGGAACAATGGGTTCAGAATTAGGTCATAATATCTTCATGAAAGTTTCTCCAAAATGAGTGTAGTTTCTATTAAAATTGGATTCACATTAATATGAGCTATAAATAGGGAGTTATACCCAAAATACTACAAACTAATTTAGGCGCAAGGACAAATTTCAGGTCATTTATGTTCAAGCCCAATTTTGAAAACCTTAATGATTGAATTGGGTTTAGGTTTCTTCAAAAAAGTTTTTATATCAATGTCTCAAAGTTCAAATGGCTTTGGAATTACCTAATTATAAGGTCTTTAGGCTAATATAAAGCTAAAACACTCTAGACTGCTCAAAGTTTTAAAACCTAATTTTCTCATTTTGCTTTGTTTAAAAGAGATAAAGAGGGAAAAAACCCTAAATAGGATTTTTAAACATTTAAAACCTGTAACAAAAATAAAAAAATATTTTAAAAATATGAAATCTAGGGAGAAATCCTAGTACCTCTGCTCCTTGTCCGTTCATGAGAAACCATTTTCTCATCAGGTAACTCTAATTAGGAGCCGCCTCAAGACCTAGTGTCTACACTATGCTCAAACACACTCTATTATAGGATGAACTTTTTTCTTCAAAGTTGAATCTACATAAAAGAAATCATGCAAATCCATAAAGGTAAGAACTTTCTTTTGTTGTAGCAATGTTCTAATATCAAACCCTTCTATACGTGCCAATGCCCGCTTAAAAGGTGGTAAATCAATACAAGATAAAGTTCCTCTCGAAGGACATTTAATTTGTTATCTTCCCCAATCCTATATGTTGGTGAGCTTGCATTGATAAGATGTTCTAACTGAGGTTAAAATGTCAACAAGTTGATGGTAACCAACCAGTCAATTAAGGGTTAAAATATTGACAAGCTGATGGTAATCACCCCAACTAGTCAAGAGTTAAAACGTCGATAAACTAATAGTAATCACTTGATTGATACAAGGGTTAAAACATTGAAAAGCTGATGATAACTAAGGTTAAAACATTGATAAACTGATGGTAATCATCTAACCAAGAGTTGAAATGTCGATAAATTGACGGTAGTTACTCGATTAAGAGTTAACATGCCTATAAGCTAGCGGTAATTACTCAATCATAAATGCACTGCTTCAAGTGTTATATGTCTATATTTTGATATTCACTACCCTAGGTACAAATATTTTATCACTTTTCTCTGAACCTTGACATACCTAGATATTGGTGCACTAGTTTTCCCAAACTTGGGGGTAACTATAGACACTAGGCCTAAGTCAGCCTTCGTTAGGGTTACCTAATGAGGATAATGCTATTTTAGAAATAGGAAGGAATCAATAGTACTCTATCTGGCAATGAGTTTTTAAAAAATATTCTATCACTAGTTTTGACAGTTAAAAAATGATGTTTTAATGGCATGCTTGTGTTTTTTCTCTCTACAATGGGTGAAATGAGCATATCTGAGGGCTTGAGGTTGACTCAAAAATGAGTCACAACCTTGAATTATGGGTCAAGATTGTGACTCACTTCTGAGTCATGGCATGAAGGGGTGGCTCACTCCCACTTCTTTTAAACCGTGATTTGAGTCGGTGGGCTTGACTTCAGGTCATGACTCACTAGCGAGTCCTGGGCCTAGCTCGTGACTCATGTTTTTTTCCTGTTAAAATAAATTTTTAGACTTTTCTAAGGGTTACACATATGATTCAAGGATGTGACTCACCAGTCATGGCCGTGACTGGGTCTTTTTCGTCCAAAATTATAGATTTTCCCTGTAAAATAAGGGATTATTTTCAAGATAAAAATCTATTTTTTTTTCAATCATAATCTAAGGCATTTAAGGGTAATAATTTCCTTTAAATGCATAATAAAAAATTTGGGAAAAAACAACCACGAATCTAGAGAGAGAAAGAGCTAAAGAAACTTTCTATTTTTTCACTTGGTTTTTGAGAAATGAAAGAAGCAAGAAGAGGAGATAGAGGTGCTCTTACTGGATTGTTGAAGTAGCTCTACTGAAGGTAATGTAAAAGCCAAACTTATAGCTTTTATGTAGATTTAGGATGTTTGTTCTTGTAAATTTTGATTTTGAATTTTTTATATATTCTTCATGCTCTATTTTTATCTTTTTCTCTTGTGTAACATGTTCTTCTCGATATTCTTGTGTAAATAATGCCTTGGAAGTGTGTTTATGTGCAATATTGAGTTTTATGCATGAATATTCTGTTCATATGTAAAATTAAATGAGTTTGATGCTATTAGCCTTTATTTTCTATCTCTAAAGCATATTTCTCTCACATGGTGTTTTTGTGCAAATAGTATTCTTTTGTGATTTTATTGCTTGTTTTGATCATTTGAGTTAATTTTAGGGAGTTTAATATCTTTTTTCATGCATTATAGGGCATTAGGAGCTTTAAAAATGGTTATTGCATCATTCCAGTTGCCGCTGGGCATTCCAGAGGTGACTCACTGACTCATTATGACTCATTTTGGAATGGTCCATGACTTTATTAAGGGGGCCGTGACTCACTTTTTGGAGCCATGACTTGCCTTTTGCCTCCTGAGTGAGTCCATGACTCACTCCTTAGCCTTTCTAGTGGCTTTTATGCATTTTTTTACTTTTTTTTATTTTTTTCATTGATTGATTTCTTTTGAATTATGATTTTTTTATTCTATTTTTTATTCTTTTTATCTAATTTTGCTATCTTGTTTAATTTTTTTTTATTTTTTTGAAGATTTGAGTTCTTTTACTTTGCTAATCTTGATTTTTATTCTATTTTCTAGATAAAATACACCATAAATCTTGTATGAAGGAGTTTTAGGAATTGGAAATCGGGCTTGTCACATTTGAGATTATTTTCCAGCACCATAAATGCAGAGGTTGAATTCTGCAACTCCCACTATCTCTAATACACTAAGTAAACTCTAATAACAGCCTCAAACACCCTTAGTTCTTTAAATCAACTCAAGACTAATCTCATAATAACTCTCATCTATATAGATTATCATCTTTTATATAAGTAAAAGAACCAAATTCTTGTGTCAATTTATTAATTAAAGTAACTTGTAATTATCATTAAAACAACAAATTTAAATATATGAATTTGGCATAATAAAAGTGCATCTAGTTTTGTCTCGATCATCATTATATTTAGGAACAAGATTATCGGGAAGAAGATTGGCATCAAATTTAGTAAACATAGATTTAACAGAGCAATAAAAATTTTCAACTCTAAGTTATATTTTGAATTAAATTTCCTCAACACTAGCCTTGTCAATTCTTCTATTTCATACCTTGATCTCTACAAACCTCTACTTGCACTCATCCAAAATCCTCAAGAATCAAGAAAAAAGCTAATCATTTTCCTAAGAATTTTTTGCAAAATTCTAGTGATGGATTGCTATAAATGTTTTTGCAAGATTTGAAGTAAGCTTAAAGAGTTATTGTGGAACAGGATTAATAAAGGTATCTATATTTTGTAATACACTAAAAAAACACCTAGTAGCCTCATCAATTCAGAATCAACAAAAAATGAAAAAAGAAAAAGAAATATAGTCAATAATAAAAAAGAAAAGAAAGCTATAAATCTAAAGCAATCAATTTGACAAACTTATTCTAGTAAGGAACTCCTACACGACATGTGTCTAACCTATAACATATAAGAAGAACAAAATTATAGAACATCCATAATATTAATAGATAGCAGTTTAAGTTTAACTCACCTATCCACCACTCATACCATGGCCCTATTGTATGAAATTCTGAAATCCCCACTCAAAATTAACACGAATTGGAGGATCATCAAGAATTGTCCCACTGATATACTTCACTGCATCCTTAGTATCTTCTATAGAGTAGTATCTAATAGATGACAAATACAACACTTAATCACAATATGATATTTATAAGACAAAACAAAACAAAACCCGATGTGCAAAAACCTTAGAAGGGTTCTACAATTAGCAAAACAAATAATTTTTTTATCAAATTCCTACAAAAAGATGAAAAGAAAAGGAAAATTTTATAAATACTAAATTAGAGTTCTGAATAGAACATTACATTAAAGAGGGAAGCCATCGCAGCTGGTGGTAAGAATCTAAAACTAGGCTATGGGAATTTATGTATCTAAAAAAGAAAACCCACTAGTTTTAATTGCAAAAAATTAGTCACCAAATTGTGAAGCAATAAAAATACATTTTAGAAGGAATAAACAATAGAAAGCTCTTACCGTTGGAGCTATAAGAGCAAAAACTAGGTGTAGAGGGTTTCTATCGAAAACTTCACCGAATCGAAGCGAGAGAAAAGTTGTGGCGGGTTGGGCCTAGAGCTTGTGCTTTAACTTGAGCTTAGGCCATTTATTTTTCCAATAGCTCTACTATTTGCAGCCACTTGCATTGGAGATGGGGTAAAGGGCTTAGGAATAGCTATCACATTTGAAGAGCGACGATTGGATAAGGAAAGGCACAGTAAACTCCGATCAGTAGAGCAATCGAGAGGGAAAAGGAGCGGGAGCGAGAAATGCACAGCAAAGAAGAGGGAAAAAGAGGGGAAAGAGGGCAGTAGCACAAAAGGTTGAGATTTTAGGGATTTAGAAAAATTATCACACTAACACTAACTTTATCCCACTAAAAAATTTAAGGAAATTAGCTAGGGATTAGCTCTCGCGAAACTCACATGAAATATTTCCTAGATAAATAATTTATATGGTGAGGGAAGTTTACCTTGCTAAAATAGCATGGGATATTTCCTCACTAACTGCTTCAAATGGCAAGGATTAAGTTATAGCTAACCTCAAGTATAATAAAATTAATTGTTAATTAATGGTTGACCCTTAAGTAGAAATAGACACTTTAAATGTAATAAAATTAATTACTGGCCCTTAATTAGTTCGTAAATCAAATTCCATGTATTTTAAGTGTTTGTGAGGACGTTTACCTCGCTAACCTAGCGAGGATTTATTTCTTGCTACATTAGCGAGGATTAAGTCCTCGCTATATGCCTAAGAAATCAAATGCCCTATGACTTGAGCATTACTGAGGATTAAGTCCTTACAATATGGTTCAGAAATCAAATGCCCCATATATCATAAGCGTTAGCAAGGGATTTGTCCTCGCTAAATTAGCGAGGATTTGTTTCTTGCAAACTTAGCGAGGATTAAGTCCTTATAATATGGTTTACAAATCAAATGCCCCATAACTTAAGCATTAGCAAAGGATTTTTCCTCACTAAATTAGCGAGGATTTGTTTTTTGCAATTTTAGCTAGGATTAAGTCCTCACTATATGCCTAAGAAATCAAATGCCCCATGACTTAAGCGTTAGCGAGGGATTTGTCCTCGCTAAAGTAGCGAGGATTTATTTCTTGCAAAATTAGCAAGAATTAAGTCCTCACAATATGGTTCAGAAATTAAATACCCTATGGCTTAATCGTTAGCGAGGGATTTATACTCGTTAAAGTAGCAATGATTTGTTTCTTGCAAAATTAGCGAGGATTAAGTCCTCGCTATATGGTTCAGAAATTAAATGCCCCGTGACTTAAGCGTTAGTGAGGGATTTGTCGTCATTACATTAGCGAGGATTTGTTTCTTGCAAAATTAGTGAGGATTAACTCCTCACAATATGGTTCACAAATCAAATGCCCAATGATTTTAGCATTAGCAAGGATTTTTTTCTGGAAAAATTAGCGAGGACTAAGTAATCACTATATGGTTGATAAATCATTTGTGCCATGAATTAAGCATTAACGAGGGTTCTGTGCTCTCAAAGTCGTCGCTATTTTTTGCGCAAAAATTTTGGCACCCAAGATTAGCAACAACAATATTTTTTATCGCTAATTTGTCACAATTTTTGTTTTCCCACTATCCCCTAATATTATTTGCAATAGAAATCATTTTTTGTCATAGTGTTGTCGCTAAATTGTGCATTTAGTAAAAAATTTCATTATCCTCGCTAATTTTCATCGCTATTCTGCATTTTTTTGTAGTGATCTAAAGGATATTACTCTTGACAATTAAAGCACAAGAGCAAGGGTAGGTTTGCTAAAAACAAAAATTTCATTTTCTTAAGGCATTGAATCGAGCATAAGGCATACATGAAAGAAATTGATAGGAAAAGGAAATTTTCACAAGTTCTAACGAATGTAAAACATTTAGTCCTTAGCCTAAAATAACAAACATTAAAACTTCATCGTAATTGAACTATTGTGCCTCTATAGAGGGACAAATCCCCTCCACCAAAGAAAGCTCTTCTATGTCTCACATTTCTAAGTCCTCCTTGGTAAAAAAGGATTTCCCTCCATCGAGGTGGCCTTTTTTCCTGACTCTTCATATTCTCCTCGGTAGAGGAGAAATTCTCCTCTTTTGAAGGACTTGGTTCTGGACTTTAACGTGCTTTTGACTTCTCTAAAAATTCTAATAAGCTGATTTTCTTCTTTCTCAAGATAAATTCTTTTTTCTTTAATTAAGCCCTTATAAAACACCAAAAATGCAATTAAGTAAACAAAATTAGAAACTTAAATCACAAAATTAAACAAATTAGCACCAAAACATTATCCTAAACACACTAAAATGGTGGAGACAAAATGGTTTTTGCCATGTAAACCCTCCTATTCTACAATTTTCAACATGTACATGGTGGAGACAAAATGGTTTCTACCATGTACCACCTTTTTGTTCTAAAATTTTCAACATGCATACGACAAAGACAAAATGGTCTCTATTGTGTACTACCTTTTGTACTAAAACCATGCAATTGTACATGGTGGATACAAAATGGTCTTTACCATGTAACACCTTCTGTACCTAAAGCCATAACTTGCACATGACGAAGAAAAAATTGTCTTTGCCATGTAACCCCTACTATTTTTGAACTAAAGACTTGCACATTGTAGAGACAAAATGGTCTCTACCGTGTGACTTATTTTGGAACTAAAGCTATATAAGGCACACTACTGAGGCAAAATGGTCTTTGCTTTGTGCAACCAAAATTTTGCACATTTTCTAATTTTAACCCCTCTTTCATGCACACTTACATTATTGAATCACACCTAACTTAGCAAGCATTCAATCATAATTTATCGCCACTTATTAAACAAAAACATACCAATAAAAATAAAAACTTAAAAACTAAAAACATAAAATATAATTAAACAAAAATAAGTAGTGAGATAGAGTTCGAGTGAATTTCGAGTTTAACAAGTCACTAGCTTGACTTTGAACAAACTCACTAAACATCCTCTAGAATCACAACCACTGATGCAACTTTAAACCTATATTCAAAGTATGATTTGAGGTGGTGACTGTTAACTTTGAATTCCTTGCCATCATTTGGATGCCTAACAATGATAACTCCACATTGAGTGACATCAACCACTTCATAAGGTCTTTTCCATCTTGATTTGAGCTTTCCAAGAAATCATCTGAGATGACTATCATACACCAACACCTTCATTCTCGGGTTAAATTCCTTAGGCAACAACTTGTTGTCAAGCCAACACTTTTCTTTCTCTTTGTACTATTCAACTCTTTTGTACCCCCACCATCTAATCTCATCAAGCTCATTTAATTGTAATGGTCTTTTTTCATTTGCATTATTGAGATCAAAGTTTAGAAATTTGACAGCTCAAAATGCTTTGAGTTCTAGTTCCACATGCAGATGACTTCCCTTCCCATACAATAACCTAAAAGGAGACATACTAGTGAGAGTTATGGAAAATTGCCATCATAAACTACCATTAGGACCTCCATAAATTTCTATATAAATTCATGGAAAATTGCCATCATACATTGCTGAAACATAGTCAGTCATTGCATAATCTGAAAGGCATTCTCCTATAAACAAAAATGCCATATGGACAGGTGCTATAGGGACTTGTAAATACCCTGAAAAACCATCTAGAAAGCAATAAAACCTATTCACCGCTAACCTCTCTAGCATTTGGTCAATAAATGGCAAAGGGAAAAGTGGTATTTCCTAATTGCACTATTTAACCTCTTATAATCGATACACACTCTCTAATCCGTAATCGTACCAATCGAAATGAGTTCATCTCACCACTTTTCTCACTCTAAAGACAAGACGTTAACTCTACCCTTGCTTAATTTAATAACATTTCCAAATGCAAGACTGCCTAAAATGTAGAACAATACTCCTAGAAGAAGATTTCTAAGGGGAAGATATCTCTAAAAAATTTTTTACTATAAGCACATTAGCTCTTTAATGCTTCAAAGGCTATAAATTCTTCTCTCTTAACCAATAGAACACCCCACACTTATATTGAACCATAATTTTGATTATATATATATATATATATATATATATTTTGTTGACTCACTAGGATTCTCCTAATAGATGAACTACATTCTGAAAATTTTTCAACTTACTAGACATTTGTATTGTGTCCCATTTCTAGGATTATATTTAAAGCACAACCCTCTTTTTCACATTAATCACCCTGAAAATTATATCTTAGTTACACCTAGAATGGCTAGTTCAAAAAGGGTAGAACAAAGGGTTTCTAGGCTAGGGAAAAACAAGTGTCATCAATAATTACAAAATTAACATGCATTTATCATGCTTACACGAGCTCAAAAGGGGCTTGCAAAGGACAAAATATTAACAAAAGGTATGTCAAAAGTCTTTTAGAGATTTAATCAATAAAATTCTGCCTAAGTATTTATAGCCTTGCTTTTGAATTATTTTAGTTGCTTTGAAGGATGATGATGAAGGTTTTAGTTCTCTAGAAAGCCCACTCGATCACCTTCATGCACTAGTTTTTCTTATTTCTAAAACAGGACTAAAGTACACATTTTATTAGGAGACCTACTAGTATTGATCTAATTGAACCTAACCAAAAAAGCAAAACAATTAACAACTAACTACTCTCTGATTATTTTGACTAATCTAAATAAGTTTTTCTAATTCTATGTTCAAGTTATTCACAATGGGAACAAATTAAGGGAAAAACTAAACTAAGAATGCAAATATATTTAATAGCAACAAAAAATAACAATAATACTAAGAGAAAAAACAAAAACTCAAAAATAAAGGCTAAAAAGTAAAGTTAACTAAAATAATAAAGTAAAAGCAAACTAGAGAAAATAAAGTTATGACCATAAAAGAGAAATATACGACAAAAACATAATATAACATAACATTACTAAGTCATTTAAGAACATTACTACACATAAGTCATTTAAGAACAAAATAAAATTAGCGATTGAAAAATAAAAGAGAAAGATGAAGTTACTTATTCAATGAATGATGCTCACAATAAGAAGAAAATGTACATAAGAAAAGGGGAAAGGAGTGTTAGGGCTGGAAATAAGGAGCAAAGATGAAAGGGGATGAAAGAAAGGTAAAGAGTTATAATTGTTGGGGGTATTTAAAGAGGGACAAGATTGAAAGACCTCAATATATGGCAGAGACTAAATGGTCTCTATCATGTCACAAATAGCAATCCAAAACACATAACATCAATTTATAATTGACATGCCAGAGACAAAATGATCTCTACTGTAGCCCCATTCTATTTTAAAAAAATTCGAATTGCACACGGTTGACACAAAATGGTCTTTGCCGTATACACCGTTTTGTTTTAAAATTTTCAATATACATACGGCAGAGACAAAATGGTCTATATCGTGTATATAATTTTTGTTCTAAAATTTTCAACATGCACATGGCGCAAACAAAATGGTCTCTACCGTGTACTACCTTCTATATTAGAACCATGTAATTTTGCATAGTGGATACAAAATGGTCTCTGTCATGTAACACCTTCTATACCTAAAGTCATAATTTACATATGGTAAAGACAAAATGATCTTTGCCATGTAACCCCTACTATTTTTGGACTAAAGACTTGCACATAGTAGAGATAAAATAGTCTCTACCGTGTGACTTATTTTGTAACTAAAGCTATATAAGGCACACGACTAAGACAAATGGTCTCTGCCACGTGCAACCAAATTTTGCACATTTTTTAATTCTTACACCCTTTTGCATGCATACTTACACTATTGAATCACACCTAACTTTCCAAGCATTCAATCACAATTTATCACAACTTATTAAAATAAACCATACTAATAAAAATAAAAACTAAAAAAATAAAAACATCAAACACAATTAAACAAAAATAAGTAGAAAGATAGAGCAAAATAAGTCCTGGGTTTAACAAATCGCCAGCTTGATTGCCTTTGTTTCACTCACCAAGTTACCTTTTTCAAATGCACTCCCATCTTGACTAATTGGTGAAACATTTTGAATTTTTAGACCATTGAGCTCTTTCTTCAATAACTCCACCTGAACTGTTAACATTGCAACCTCATCTATGCTCTGAACTCTTTATCTCTTAGTTAATGCCCTTGTGGTAGCCTATCGAGCTTCATTCATTGCCATCTCATCAAGAAGTATGAATGCCTCTTAAGGAATTATGTTTATAAAGCTACCTTCAGATGTTGCATCTAATAGAGATCTTGTGTTGGGGTTGCATGCTGTATAAAATGTTGACATTAATTGATGCATTGCAATTTTATGGTGTGGACAACTTTTTAATAATCTTTTAAACCTTTCCCAAGCTTTATAGAAGGACTCTTCACTCAAGTGCTAGAAATTGTATATGTTATTCCTTATGCTAGCTATCGTTATAGATGGAAAAACTGAACTAGAAATTTTTCTTATATTTGATCCTATGATTGGATGGATTGACTTGGAAGCATGGATAACCAATCTCTTGCTTTCCTTATGAGTGTGAAGGTAAAGAGATTTAGCCATGTAGCATCCATTAACACCCCTTGTATTTGCACTATGTCACTTATCTCTAAAAAGATATCTAAATGTTGTATTGGGTCCTTAATCTCCAATCTTGAAAATTGGTTCCTTTGAACCATGGTGATTACTGTTGGTTTTAGCTCAAAATACTATTGTCAAAGCAGTACAACCATCCTATACTCCTCATTCCACCTTAGAGTGGCATAATCTAGAATGTTCCTTCATCTTTAACCATCTTCTGAATGGTGCAGGAGAATCTATTTATCCCAGAAACCATCAATTAGCTTTGATAATCCCTTGCTCCCAATTAAAGACATCATTAAAAAACTCAAAACCTAGCACTATCTCACCCTTTATTAGTTGAGGTTCATTTTCTCCATAATAAAGGCAAATATATAAAGCTGGCATAAAGCTTTAGGAGCTATAAAAATCCCTTCCACTACTTTCTTTCCTTTGCCCTTCTGATTGGGACTAGTAAAGCCTAAACCCTTTTTATCCTTCTGACCCTTAGTAGCTATAACAATCTAAGGCCTTTAGAATTTCTTACTTAACCTAACACCTAGCAAGAAGTTTATCTTCTTCAGCATGTTGACCACTTGGTGGCTTTCAACAAAGCTACCATCATCATCTTCATCATTGATGACTGACACATGGAATCTAAAAAAAGGCTATTTGGATATCTCAAGCATAGAACCTAGTTCTTCCATGTAGCCTTAGAGTTTACTGCCTAACCATTATAGGGGATCTTGTGTTGGGGATTATCAGTTACATGCATCTCATACATAAGTGAAATTTAAAATTTTTAACCAATAGATCTAATCTTGCTATGAATTTATAATATACATATTAATGAGAATAAGAAAAATTACCTTTGATTTTTGTTATACAGTTGATTTTCCTTCTTACCGGGTTATCACAAACCACAGTGTCTAAAATCGAATACCACCAATGAGTAATCCATACTATAGAATGATTTAATGAACCAACAAAGGAAGAGAAAAAGTGCTGGCCAAAATTCCCTAGATGCTAGCAAGGGGAGTGGCAGCTAGGGTTGAGAGAAAAGAGAGAAAAAATGTTTTCTCTTAACTATTCACATTTAACCCTAAAACCCTATTACTTGGATTTTTATAGTTAGGTTAAAAATCCAACTTCATAATAGGATTGGGCTATTTAACATTTTTGGAAAAATATTAATTGGGTATCTGGAATTATTAATAATTTATTTGGGCTTAATTAAATCCAATTTAAGCCCTTTCACAAAAGACTATGCACAAAACCCACAAACTAGGCCCTTTGTCCATATACTTGGATTTAATTACCGAAATGAATTCCAAATCCAACCAAATTAAATATGTAGGCTCCATAACACTTATAAAATATATTTAATTTATTTTGGTCCAAGAATTAGGCCTCTAAGGCCTTCTGTTTGTAGTTGGCATGTAACCCTTTCCTTGGAGGGTTTCTACGCCAACATCACTTCTTTAGGCCTCTTTAATTCCTCTGATGGATCTATTAATTATTATATCAGCCCTAGAATACTTATAATCAAATAATAATTAATTATGAAATACATTATTTCAATTAGGTCCATTTTACAAAATATTTCTAAAAAGTTATGCGAACAATTTTACTTGATCATTATTAATTAAACTCTTTAATTAATTATTCTCTTATTCACTTATCTATCCCCATAATAATATCAAATATTCTTATCCTTGTCATTTTACCATTTTATCCTTTTCTCTATATGTGTGTGACCTATTGGGTTCATATCCATACTGGCAGTATAATATGTAATTGTGAGTTCGATTCAAAACTCACTTGATTTAAACTTTTTTAAATCATTTTATCAATCCCTATTGATATTTATGATACACTATTATACAAATCATAAGCAGCCTCTAGCTAGACATCATGATTATCCAAATGTCAGGAAAGTCAAGTGGTTTGACTATACCATTCCATAGAAATAGTTACCGTGCAATTACTCCTTTCACCACTCTTATCTCAATTAGATTCTGAGTATGGATTTTTGTCAACTCATATAAATCTAATTATGTATGTTCTATTAATTTATCCATTGTTCCTAAAATGCCCTTCATGGATCTCTATCCATCTTCGCATATTACTCTAGTTAGAGATTCTCTGAACAAGGCAATTATAGAATTATACGAGATAACTTTCCTTAATAAATCTGGGATGGTGAATCCTTTGTCGATCACTCAAATATCTTCAAGTAGGTCATGATATACCCAATCTCCTAACTATGTTGACCCCTAGTTGGAAGTAATCAGTTATGGAGTCAAAATATACCACTTGCTACTTAAGATAACTTTGGTGATCTCGAGTCTAAGGATACTATTTCCTTAACTTAATCTGGAAAAGTGTTTTAGTGAGGGGATCTATCACATTATCATATGTGGGGACCCTTTCTATTTTCACATCATTTCTGGCTCCTATTTTCCTTATGTGATGGTAGCATCTAAGAACATGCTTGGATCTCTGATGAGACCGTGGTTCCTTTGCTTGCACAATGGTTCTATTGTTGTCACAATATAAAGGAATCGGATCAACAATGCAAGGCACCACTCCTAGTTCAGATATGAACTTTTTAATCCAGACTATTTCTTTGGCTACTTTTAAAGCAACAATGTACTCAACTTTTGTCGTGGAATCAACAATTGTTTCTTGTTTGGAACTCTTCCAACTAACTGCCCCTCCTCCCATTATTAACACATAACCAGATTGTGATTTACAATAATCTTTGTTAGATTGAAAGCTGGCTTCTGTATACACATTTACTTCCAAACTGCCCTCTCCATATATCAAGAATATATGCTTAGTCTTTCTCAAGTACTTAAGGATATTTTTGACAGCTGCCCAGTGTTCCTCTCCAAAATTGGATTGGAATCTGCTTGTGACACTAAAAAAAAATGTTACATTTGGACGTGTACATAACATAGCATACATAATAGAACCAATTGCAAATGTATATGGTATTGTATTCATGCTTTCTCTATCCTCTAGTGTCTGCAGACACATAGACTTAGAAAGGTGTTCCCATGCACCATGGGTATAAACCCTTTCTTAGAGATATCCATATTGAACCTCTTCAATACTTTATCTATATATGTACTTTGAGAAAGACCTAGCAACCTATTGGATCTATCTCTATAGATCCTTATTCCCATAATATAAGATGCTTCTCCAAGGTCTTTCATTGAGAATTGCTTGGATAACCATATTTTAATAGATTGGAAAAGAGAAATGTCATTTCCCATGATCAATATGTCATCCATATATAGAACTAGGAAGACAATTGCACTTCCACTGACCCTTTTATATACACAAGGTTCATCTTCATTTTGTGAGAAACCAAACTCTTTGATTGTCTCATTGAATCGTATGTTTCAACTCCTAGAGGCTTGTTTCAATCCATAAATGGATCTTTAAAGCTTGCACACCTTTTTGCCATTTCCTAATGTGAACCCTTCTGGTTGTGTCATATACACATCCTCAGTCAGATTTCCATTTAGGAAAGTTGTCTTCACATCCATTTGTCAAGTTTCATAATCATAATGAGCTGCAATGGTTAAAAGTATTCTTATAAACTTAAGCATTGCTACATGAGAAAAGGTTTCATCATAGTCAATACCTTCTTTTTGACGATAGCCTTTTGCTACTAAGTGAGCTTTATAGGTAACTATATTACCTTCCATATCGGTCTTCCTTTTAAAGACCCAATTGCACCCTACGGGTTTTATCTCTTCAGGTGGTTGAGTTAAATTCCATACTTTATTCTCATACATGGAGTCCATTTCAAACTGCATAGCCTTAAGCCATAAATCATGTTTTGAACTGTTCAAAACTTCTTGATAGCTTTTAGGCTCATTGTCCTCTACTACAATTATGCCTCTATCTGTATCAATGTGAAATCCATATCTCACAAGGATAGAATGCATCCTAGTAGATCTTTCAGGATTTTGTGTATAATCAGGTTCAACTGTAATCTCATCATTATGAAATTCATTCTCAGATTCAATCGGTTGATCTATTTCTATTTGTGGGTCTTGAACTTCACCAAGTTCAATTTTATTGCCACCATCCTTTCGTCGGAGAAATTCTCTTTCCAAGAAGATTGCATGCCTTAAAACAAATACCTTTTGTTCTAAGGGATGATAGAAATAATATCCAATTATTTCTTTTGGATATTCCACAAATAAACATTTGTCAGACTTAACATCCAGTTTGTCTGACACTATCCTCTTCACATAAGCAGGACAAACCCATACTTTCATATGAGAAAGTGTGGGTTTCTTGTTATTCCACATCTCATATGGAGTAACATCAACTGATTTACTAGGAACTCTATTTAACACATAAACAACAGTTTCTTGTGCATATCCCCAAAATGACTTAGGCAAGTCTGCTCGGCTCATCATGGATCGAACCATATCTAATAGTGTTTGATTTCTCCTCTCAGAGTCCTTTGAGATAAAATCCCATTATCTCTAAGATAATCTTGAAATTCTTGGCTTAAGTATTCTCCATCTCGATCTGATCTAAGTGTTTAAATACTCTTGCCAAGTTGTTTCTCTACTTCATTTCTGAATTCTTTGAACTTTTCAAATGCTTTTGATTTATATTTCATTAGATAGATGTATCCAAACCTGGAATAATCATCTATGAAAGTAATGAAGTAGGAGTAACCTCCTCTAGTATGTGTAGTCATTAGACCACATAAATCTGAATGTATTAAGTCCAAAACTATTTTAGCTCATTCTCCTTTACCAATAAAGGGAGATTTTATCATTTTTCCCAATAAACAAGATTTGCATGCATCAAATAATTCATAATCAAATGATCCCAAATCACCTGACTTGTGTAATTTGGTCATGCGTTTCTCATTTATATGGCCTAAACGACAATGCCATAAATATGAGGTATTTAGATTATCATGTTTCATTCTCTTGGTATCCACATTATACACTTCTTTAATTAAATCAAGAACAAATATACCATTCTCAATGATAGCTTTTGCATAAAAGATATTGTTCTTAAAAATGTAACAACACTTTTCCTTTAAAGAAATGTCATAATCGATCAATAAATAACTGAAAGAAATAATACTTTTGGATAAAGATGGAACATAATAACAATTATTTAATTCCAGTTATAATCCACTTGGAAGAGGCAAATGGTAAGTCCCCATAACCGTTGTAAAGATGTTTTGTCTAGTAGCTGACTGTAGACATATTTCTGCCTTTCCAACTTTTCTAATGCTTTTAAGCCCCTGTAGATCATTACATAAATGAGATCCACATCCGGTATCTAATACCCAAGATTGTTTTGAAGCAATAGAATAAGTATTAATTTCAATCATATGAATACCTGAAGCAGAAGTATCAGCTTGTTTCTTCTCCTTGAGAAAATTTAGATAGGCCTTACAGTTAGGCTTCTAATGACTTTCTTTTTCACAGTGGAAGCAAGTTCCTTTGGGATTCTCTTTCTTGGCAACCTTCTTCTTAGAGATCCCATCATTTTTTGGCTATGCCTTGGTTATCTTCTTTTTCTTTTTCTTCTTGCCTTTAGCAGAAGTGACAAACATGACACTTTTTGGATCCTTCTTGAAGGATCCATCAGCTATTTTGATCATGTTGATTAACTCAGGAATGGTTACTTGGATCTTGTTCATGTTGAAGTTAGGCACGAAAGGTGCATAACTTAGAGCCAACGAGTATAAGATTAAATCTATACATAGATCATTATCCATTACATAGCCAAGTCTACTCAAATGCTCAATATACCCATACATATTCAATGCATGAGTAGCAGCCGAAGTGCCTTCCACCAGTTTACAGCTAAATAGAGCTCAAGCAATCTCATATTGCTCAGTTCTAGCCTGAGAAGAATAAAGCTCCTCTAGATGTAAAATGATGGTTCTAGCATCCATCATCTAATGTTGCTTTTGAAGCTCCGAGGACATAACACCCAGCATCAGACATGCTGTTGTTTCACTATCCTCTATGTATTTTCGATAAGTGCCTTTGATCTCATCAATGGTATCATTTGATGAAAGTGATGGTGGATCTTTATTCAAGACATAATGGATCTTTTCAGCTCTGAGAACAATTCTCACTTGCCTGATCTAGTCAGAATAGTTGCTGCCAACCAGCTTGTTATCCAAGATTGATCGTATATTAATGTTTGATGTGCTCATGATGATGACCTAGATGTGAAAAAGAAAACATATGAGAGTATGTTCATATATATGTATGCATTAATTAGGTCTTTAATTAATCCATTTACTCCCACTATTTTATTGCGAATTAATAGCCCTCACTATATAATTTGAGAAAACCTTATGGTTTTCTTAGTGGGCCAATATCCAATCCTTGATATGTAATTTGACCTTGACTGTGGTAAACAAGCCAAACTCTATACCCTTGAAAGGTAGGTATCTCTATACCAATTATGTCTTTACACAACTATTGGATCATTAAGTTATCAACTCTTGATATATGCATATTGTATATGCATTCCCTAATCTTGCCTCTAGAACCATTAGCCTTGACTGTGGTCAACAAGCTAATGGCCTAGCTAAGATGAACAATTTAATTAGATTCGAACATATTCGATATAATGTGAGCTTGACTGTGGTCAACAACCCACACTATAAAGAACTCTGGTTCTCCTCTAATTAATGGAAGGCTTATATACCTTAGTATTTATTTGAGGGTTTTAGTTAATTAAGTCTCATCATACATGGTTGGCATACATTGGTATGTATCCTATATCTATCACATAAATATAAGCATACAAATATGGTATAGTTATGGCCTTTACTACATTGATTTTCCCGAGCCAAAAGGGAAATCAAAAGGTCACACCTAGGTAGTATGCATAATTCAAACAAGTAAAAATAATTACATTATCTTCAAACTTGTTTGATCTCCATCCGACCTATCTTGCTCCTTGATAGTGGTCTCCATCTCTATCTCTAATTCTAATCTAAGTAATCTAATTACATATTACAATATGAAAAAGAAATACAAACCAAAAACAATTGACCGGGACATGAAAGTCCTCATTGGGCCAAAACATGCATAATGCTCAATCACATTAGGCCTTGTCCATAATTATCCATCATGCCAATCATACACCCATATATGCATTTCTAATGCATAAAGTAAAACATATAATGGATTACTAACTTTGTTTCAACTCTTGAAACATACTTTTGAGTTATTTTAATAATGTGATCAAATTAGGAAACTTTTTCCATTTTGAAAACTTTCATTTTAGGAAACCTTTTTGCATGCATATGTTCTTACCTTAATTATCAATCCAATTGATTATTAATGAATTATCAATTGATTATTTAATTAATTAATCATATTAAATAATTAAAAAATCAATTTTGGGCTTAAAACAAGGGTGGGCCGAAACCCACACAACAAAACCCTAAAATGTGATCACACACAAACTAGTTTTGTATCTATTGGACCATTTGGGCCTTTTGGAATGAGCCATGCCCACTCCAGTCCTTAAAACCCATTAATAAACTTAATTATAGTTTATAATATTTAATTTAAATCAGCTCCTTGGGCCCACCAAGTCATTCACGAATTTAAACCAAGTCTGTAAACATAATTAAGCCCATTAAGTGGTTTTAATGAATTAAAATTAATTCAATCAATTCAAGGCCTATTTTAATTAATCTAATTAATTAAAAACACATTAATATATCAGATATATCAGATTTATAAGATTAAAAATCATTCTAAACATGAACACACCAATAACATACCAAGAACATACGACGAACACCAATTTATCGAACTTTTCGACTAAACTAGTTTTCATGTAAAACTTGTTCAATTTTGATTTTGTTTGATCCTATGGCTTAATATCACATATTAAACACATAAATTATTATCAAAATAATTCTAGAGATGATCAATAAAAATTTAATTTAGAACAGCCCCTAAACTTTATTCAAAAATAAAAGCCATTCACGCCATTCTCAATGGTTGTTTTCTTAAAAGAATCGTTTTTATTTTTTGTTTTATATATTTGATCACATACAAGAAGAAATCAATATTTCTCATTCATGAACAATCAAATCTGATATTTTAAAGTTTATGAAATAAATAACTCAAAAATAAAACTTATTCCATAGAAAAATATAGAATTGTAGATTCATGACAAAATCGAGGCTCTGATACCATGTTGGGGATTATCGGTTACATGCATCTCATACATAAACAGAATTTAAAATTTTTAACCAATAGATATGATCTTGCCATGAATTTACAATATAAATATTAATGAGAATAAGAAAAATCACCTTTGATTTTTGTTGTACAGTTGATTTTCCTTCTCACCGGGTTATCGCAAGCCATAGTGTCCAAAATCGAACACCTCCAATGAGTAATCCATACCATAGAAGGATTAAATGAACCAAAAAAGGAAGAGAACAAGGGCTGGCCAAAATTCCCTAGATTCTAGCAAGGGGAGTGGCGGCTAGTGTTGAGAGAAAAGAGAGAAAAAGCTTTTCTCTTAATTGTTCACACTTAACCCTATAACCCTATCACTTGGATTTTTATACTTAGGTTAAAAATTCAACTTCATAATGCGATTGGGCTCTTTAAAATTTCTGAAGAAATATTAATTGGGCTTCTAGAATTATTAATAATTTATTTGAGCTCAATTAAATCCAATTTAAGCCCTTTCACAAAAGACTATGCACAAAACCCATAAACTAGGCCCTTTGTGCATATACTTGGATTTAGTTACCCAAATGAATTCCAAATCTAACCAAATTAAATATGTAGGCTCCATAACACTTATGAAATATATTTAATTTATTTTGGTCCAAGAATTAGGCCTCTAAGGCCTTCTGTTTGTAGTTGGCATGTAACCCTTCCTCTAGAGGGTTTCGGCGCCAACTTCACTTCTTTGGGCCTCTTTAATTCCTCCAATGGATCTATTAATTATTATATCACTCCTATAACACTTATAGTCTAATAATAATTAATTATAAAATATATTATTTCAATTAGGTCCACTTTACATAACATTTCTAAAAAGTTATGCGAACAATTTTACTTGATCATAATTAATTAAACTCTTTAATTAATTATTCTTTTATTCAATTGTCTATCCCCATAATAATATAAAATATTATTATCATTTTCATTTTACCATTTTATCTTTTTCTCTATATGTGTCTGACCTATTGGGTTCCTGTCCATATTGGCAGTATAATATGTAATTGTGAGTTCTATTCAAAACTCACTTGATTTAAAATTCTTTAAATCATTTTATCAATCCCTATTGATAATTATGATACACTATTATACGAATCATGAGAAGCCTCTAGCTAGACATCATGATTATCCAAATGTCAAGAAAGTCAAATGGTTTGACTATACCTTTCCATAGAAACAGTTACCGTGCAATTACTCATTTCACCACTCTTACCTTAATTGGATTCTGACTATGGATATCTGTCAACTCATATAAATCTAATTATGTATATTCTATTAATTTATCCATTATTCCCAAAATGCCCTTTATGGATCTCTATCCATCTTGGCATATTACTCTGGCCAGAGATTCTCTAAACAAGGCAATTATAGAATCATGCGAGATAACTTCCCTTAATAAATCTGGGATGGTTAATCCTTTGTCGATCACTCAACTATCTTCAAGTAGGTCATGATATACCCAATCTCCTAACTATGTTGACCCCAAGTTGGAAGTAATCAGTTATGGAGTCAAAATATACCACTTGCTACTTAACATAACTTTGTTGATCTCAAGTCTAAGGATACTTACACAACCACTATGAAGAAATTTCTCACTGACATAGTTTTAATATCCATGTGAGGATTCTCTTTACATGTCTCCAATGAACTTGTTCTTCTAACAAGCATCCACATGTTAGCTTTGATTATCTTCCATAATCATAGTTATGAGAACCACTGCTTGAACCATTCAAGAAGCATAACATGTGCTAGTCTGTCCGAATTAACAATGTCTTGTCTTGTTAATTTTATGACTAGGGATATTTAGATATTAACACATTCGCATGCAATAGACATCACATATCATGAACACTTTCATGATTACCTTTACACTGTGTTTATAATATATAGGACTTCATTTATTAATTTAAGTTTTACAAACTCATGTATTTAAACATAGCATTAATAAATGAATGATGCCTTTTATTAAGAATATGAATTCATACATGTGAAATACATCCCTTTTACATAGGCTCTAGGGCATACTCTCTAATATCTTGATCATTTAATGGTTGTGAAACCATGGTCTTTCTAGTAGCATAGAGAAGTTAGCTGGAATAGGCAACACCACAAATTCAGCCTCGGTCTCAATAGACCTTGTCTTCACTAAAGCCTTAAATGTCCCAGCAGCTTGCCTTTTGGAATTTTCCTAAGTAGAAATGGTCAAGTCGAATTTACTCAGCATGCTCTTATTTAACCCAAAAGTGGAAATTACAACTAAGAGGCAAACATTAATCAAAGAACCATCATCAAACATCACATAGACTATGTGTTTGCCATTCACCTAGGCCTTAATGAATAGAGGCAATTATGATTCCTTCCTTTAGTAGGTAAGTCAACATAAAAAATAAACGGCCAAGCAAAGGAACCAGCTTTCTCATGCATGGCCAAGCATGCTTTTACTACACTTTACGTACATTTTTTAGCATAAATTTTCCAAATTCATAGTTTTGGCCCAAATCGTCTTGCCTTTTTGCAATTAAGTCTTTTTTCTAACAACATAACCCTGAAAATTAACCAATTAAACTCAAATTCAACAAAAACACAAAATTAACTCAATTAAATACCTAAAAACATACTAAAAACATCATATATTTCACAATTATCAATATGGCTACATGAGAAGTTAAAGCTATTTTCAGAGCCTCTTCCTCGTGTCAGAGCTACAGGCATTTATCCTATAAGGTATTTTATTCTCAGGTGTAGGCATCATGGGTTCTATTTGATCTAAAAGGGAATTAACTAGTTGGATCGGCTAGTAAATGGTGACAACATATTCAGGTGTACTTGGCTCCCCATTTCTTTTATAGTTCAAGATAAACATAATAATATCATTTTTGACTATATTAGATATTATCATGGAGTATGTTTCTTTTATAGTTCAAGATAAACATGATAATCATTCAACATTATCTCAGTGACGCATATTACTTAATCTTAAAAATGAGATTTTAAAGCATCATAACAGTTGTCATCAATAAGTACTTTTGAATTTTCTTAATTGATTATTTTCTCTCAGCCTCTAATTTTTTCCCAAGATTATTTTTCAAGTTTCACCCTAACAAGCCGCCCAATTTTAGCAAGGCCGTTATTTTTTTCAATTTTTGACTTTCAGGGCTTTTATTCCCTTCTTTTTCTCTTTTAGTCTTATCCATGAAACCTCTTCAAGCTGCCTATATTTATTGGCTTTCTAAATTCATTGCCATCACTATCGATTAGAATAACAACTCCTTTGGATAACAACTTCTTCAGTATAAAAGGTATTTCCCAAACGTCCCTGAACTTGCCTTTAATATCCAGAATTCCATGCCTCATCATTTTGAACACCAAATCTCCCTCCTTCAAGGAATGCTTTCTAACCTTTTTCACAAATAAATGAGCTAGTCTCTTCTGGTAAACCTGGTTGTGACATTATGCATGCATCCTATCCCCATTTAGCAAGTTAAGCTGCAATAATCTCTATCTAGCCCATTTTACTTTCGCTAATTCAGCTTTTAAAACCACCCTTAAAGACTTTTGCTCAATTTTATTGGCAGTACAACTTTTATCCCATATACTAGGGAAAATATAGTAGTTTCTATCGAAGTTCTGGTTGTAGTCCTATAGCCCCATAATGCAAATGGTAACTTATTGGCCCGATTTTTGTAAGTCCAAACCATTTTAGCCAAGATCCTTTTGATATTTTTGTTAGTTGCCTCGATTAGCCCATTGCTTGAGGTCAATAAGGAGAGGACCTATGGTGCTGAACCCTATATTTCTTAAGCATCTATTTGGTTTCCCCAGAAAACTGCAATCCATTATTTGATACTATATGGTGAGGCAAACCATATCTATATATTAGGTTCTTTTCAATGAACTTGGTCATGTTCCTGGCATCTACCTTCTTAAAAGACTCAGCCTCCACCCACTTGGTGAAGTAATCTATGGAAACCATAATTAATATGCATCCATTCGAGGCTGGTGGATGAATTATACCCATGATGTCTATGCCTCATATGGCGACTGACCAAGGCAATGTAAGGTTACACAATTCAAAAATTAGTAAGTGTCTAAAGTCTACGTACTACTGGCATAACTGGCATTATTTGACATACTTAGAATAATCAATGTTTATTGTAAGCCAAAAAAATCCTTGGCACATAATCTTCTTTGCTAAATCTAATCTATTCATGTGAGCTCCACATACCCCCACATGTAGCTCTTCTATGACATTTTTAGCCTCCTTCTCATGCCATTGGGTTGTCTCTTATAAAGCACTCCACCTATAGTAACGAATTATGTTGACAACTTATGGATTATTCTTTGGTCCTTTTCAGTGTTTTCTTCTAGAAATATTGACCTTTCTAAGTAATTCTAGATGCCATAATACCAAGGCTCTCCATCATCCACCTCGATGTCCATTATCTATTTTGTTTTAAAGTATAGCTTATCAGAACTCGAGATCAATACTGGTTTCATGCTTACTCCTTTTGGGTTATCCCACATTGATACCAAAGTAGCCAAGGCATCTACTAACTGGTTCTCATCTCTAGGCACATATCCAAAAGTGCAAACATCAAACTAGCTACTTAAAGCTTTCAAACACTTAATTTATTGCAACAACCGTTCTTCCTTCATTGACCATTCACCCTTTACTTGATAGACTACCAAAGACGAATCCCTGAATACTTCTACAAATCTTGCCCTGATAGATACCAGTGCTTCTAACCTGAAAATGCAAGCTTCATACTCTACTTTATTATTCATTGCTTTATACCTTAATTTCATTGCTAAGGGCATTTTCTCTCCCTCTAGGGTTATTAGAATTACTCCCACTCAAGCTTCTTTGTTATTCGCAGCTTCGTCAAAGTACATTTGCCAACCCTAAACTATTATAGCTACGATATCTTCATCAGAAAACTTGTAGGTTATCTCTTCTCCCTCTAATGGTTGATCAACTAGGAATTCTGCTATAACCCTTCCTGCAATGGTTTTTTTAGTGATGTATTCTATGTCAAACCCTTGTTAAAGGATTAGCCACCTGCCTATCTTCCTTAAGAATGAGGGTGAGTCTTGTAGATACCTAAGAGGCTTCTACCTAGCCACAACTTGTACTCTGTAGGAATGAAAATAATGCCTCAACTTCTTTAAATCCCAAATGACTGCTAGGCAAATCTTTTCAACTTCTATATACTTAGCTTCATATGGAAGAAATTTCTTACTAACATAGTAAAATGCATACTCAATCTCAAAATCATCCTTTTGAGCCATCATTACCCCTATTGAACTATCCTCTATGGCCAAATATAAGATCAAAGGCTTGCTTATCTATGGTGGTCTCAGCACTAATGGATGTAGGAGGTATTCCCTGATGGTATCGGATGCCTTCTGGTAATCTTCATTCCAAACCACTAGCTAATCTTTTTAAAGCAATTTGAATATCGGTTCACAAATTAAAGACAACTTAGCTATGAACCTGCTTATTTATTGAATCCTGCCTAGAAATCCTTTAACATTCTTTTCCTTCTGAGGTACAAGCATCTCCCTGATGGCCTTTACTTTTTCAAGATATATCTCTGTCCCTTTCTTTCTCACCACGTATCCTAAGGGATTACCCAAAGTTACCTTAAATATACACTTCTTTGGGTTGAGGTTGAGGTTATACTTATCAATCCTCTAAAAGAATTTCTTTAATGCCTCAAAGTGACCTTCTTGAGTAGTCAACTTGATCATTATATCATCCACATACACCTTTACTTCTTTGTGGATCAATTCATCAGTATCTTAGTTGCCATCCTCTAATAGGTGGTGCCTACATTCTTAAGCCTAAAAGGCATGACATAGTAGGCACAAGTACCCCATTTGGTGATAAAGGCTATTTTAATTAGGTCTATAATCTTCTTTAGAATATGATTGTACCTAGCATACCCATCCATAAAGCAATACATGGCACAGGTGGCTGTACTATCTACCAAGACATCTATGTGAGGCAAGGAAAACTCATCTTTTGGGTAAGCCTTGTTCAGATCCCTATAGTCCACACAGAACCTAACTCTTCCATCCTTTTTTGCCATAGGGACTACATTCGCTAACCATGTAGGTATTAAACCTCCACTAGGAACTTGGCCTCTATTTTTTCCTAACTTAATCTTTAACCTTTTTAGCCCATTTTGGCCTAAGTCTTCTAAGCTTCTACTTAATTGGTTTGTACCCTGGATAGGTTGCAATGGCATGTTCAATAATCTCTTGGTCTCTTCCCGACATGTCCTCATAAGTCCAGGAAAATACTTTTTCACATTTTTTTTCAATGTTTTCTCAAATTTTTCTCTCTTTAGGATTTATATCTGAAGCTAATAAAATTTCTTTAGGGTTTTCTTTTGTTCCGAGATTAAATGAACATGTGCTTTTTAAGTTAATGTCAAATACGAATGCTTTATGATCATGATTATGCATTTTGAAATTAGAAGAAACATCACACAAGCAAGCAAAATTGTTAATCTTATTAATATAATCAAAAGAGAAATCATTGTTCTCATCAAAAAGTTCTAAAACATAAACAATATCAATGAAAATATCTTCTCTAGTCTTAGTGGCATCAAATGTCTCTCTAGCTTTCAGGTTTGACTTGGGTAGATCTTTAGCCTCAATCTTTTCTTTGCCCTTTACTTGTATAACAAGCAATTTCTCTATTATTATCTCTTCAGGCACTTTCTTGTTCTAAGCTAAATGATGCCAAAGGATTTTCTCATCCCAAAAATCCTTAAGTTTCTTAATGATGCCTCCTTCCCCAATCAAACACATCATTAATAGCTCAAACCTTGGCACTACTTCACCCCTTATCAGCTGAGGCTTATTCTCTCCACAGTAAAGGCAAACTCTTTTTGCTAGCATAAAGCTCTGAAAAATGTGGGGAACTTCCTTCGTCGCTTCCCTTCCTTTGTTCTTCCCAATAAGACTAGTGAAACCTAACCCCTTCCTATCCTTCTGACCCTTAGTAGTGATAAAAGCTTGTACCCCTTAAGAATTCTTACCCAAACAAACCCCAGGCAGGAAGTTCATCTTTTTCAACATATTGATCACTTATGGACTATCAACAAAGTTACTTTCACCCTCTTCATCACTGATTATAGGCATATGAAACCCACTAAAAGGTTACTTAGTTATTTCCCACATAGATACGTAGTTTTTCCTTATAGCTTTGATGGTTACCGCCTGATAATCATAAGGTATCTTGATCATCTAATGTAGTGTAGAGGGCACTCCCTGTAACTTATGGAAAAATGGGCTTCCAAGTATCACGGAAAAGTTGGCAGAAATAAGCAACACCACAAACTCTGCTTTGGTTTCAATTGATCTTATCTTTAATATAGCTTTAAAAGTTCTCACAGCTTACCTCTTTGAGTTGTCATACGTAGAAATGGTCAAATTAGACTTGTTCAGCCTAAAAGTAAGAATTACAACTAAAAGACACACATTGATGGAAGACCCATCATCCACCATCACACATGCTATGTGTTTTCCATTCACTGAGCTTTGATGTAGAGAGGGCGATTATGGTTCTACCTTTAGCAGGTAAGTCGGCATTAGAATACACAACATTCTCTCTTACTCCTCCTTTAATAGTAGTTCAAAAGGTGAAATGGTAGTGGCAAAAGTAGACTCACTCAAAGCTTTCATCAACTTCTAGCTATGTGATGGAGACTGCATCAATAAATCCCAAATAGAAATCTAGGTTTGTGTCTTCTTCAATTGCTTGATTATTTGATTTTCCTCAACTTTTTTCTTCATGGCCACTATAGTAGGAGTTAGTTGCTTCTTAATTTTTGGGGCCACCCTTCCACTTCTAGTGACTGCTTTCACTTTCTTTTCTTCCCTCACTTCCTCCTCACTTTTACTGGCTGAACTCTAGATATAAATGTGCACTATAGTCCCCTTGTCCTCGCTCTCAGTGGGAGAATCCCAATAATCAATCATTGAAATTGGCCAATTTTCTTCACTTGGCTTTGTTACTTTAGGGGTGGAATGAGTAATGGCTAGGTACTCATTCCCATATAGGTCTTTCAAGACATATTACTCAAGCAGATTAAACCTAATCATAAACACCAGAGGTGGTACAACATTGTATCCTCCTTTCTTATTATTCTCTTTATTTTCAGGATTTGAAATCTGTTTACTATCTATTAGATCATATATCTTATTCCTTAGGGTGCGACAATAATCAATGAGGTGCCCAGTAAACTAGTGGTGAGCACAATAATGATCTTTCCTATGGTGGGGTAACCCTTGACTCTTCTTAGTGGTAATGGTCAAAGTTTACCTTATTTGTTGAGCTAGTCTAATACCCAATATATTGACTTACTGAGTTGGAATAATGCCTCTGATTAACCTTTGTAGCAGAAACTTTAGCTATCTTTTCGACTCTATTCACCCCAGTACTACTGTCAACTGTCTTATTATTGCCAAAATTTTTCTTTGCACCCTTTTTAATTGCTCTCCTTGCCAAATACTCGCCTTTAGCCTTTATAGCTATATCCTTCAGGGACTCATAATCTTTTAAACCTTTCATCTTCAAGCTATCCCTTAGATAAGGATTTACATTTTGAATAAAAAGCCTAATATGATCGGCTATATTGAGCTTTCTTTTCATCTTCATTACCCTATTCCTCTTCCTTATGAGGTACTTGTGAAAGAATTCATCATGCTTTTATTAAAGCAATTCAACATCTTTCAAAGTAACCTCCATCCTGGCACTACAATCATATTGCTTGAGGAATTCTTTAGTTATCAAATCCCAGTCTTTCTTAGTGTGCCTATCTAATTCATGGTACCAGTCAATTATGAGGCTTGTTAAGCTCAAACAAAAATATTCCACCTTTTGCTTTGTGGTCAAGGCAATCCCTTTCATGATCAGCGTATGTTGCTTAATGTGTGAAGAAAGATCTTAAGTACCATTAAACCTTGGCAAGCCAGGCATCTTAAAGCATAATAACATCTATCATAGTAGCATCCCTAACATGTATTGGCTCTGCTATTTTATAAATAGGCACTGCAGGTCGAGCTCTAGAGTTTAGTGCTGAGGAAGCCATAAACCCACCAATCATGGCCATCAACCTATCTTCAAACTCTTGGAGCCATCTATCTAGCCTCAAATCTAGTTCATCTCGTATTACTAAAGATCCTGAAACAAAAGCATTCAACCTTTCCTTTAAGGATGGAAACCTTGTTGCCTCATTTGTAACACTCCCAGTCTCATTTAATTGTTCATTATCCATTTCTGATCTTATTTCCTAACTACTTTTTGATTGCTAGCTCAAACTTAACCCATAATTAACTTTTAATTTTGACCTTAAACTTGACCTTGACCTTGGCAACTCAGATATCAATCTCCGAATGAGGTAACCGTCTAACCCTATGGATAACCTAAGTTAATCTATAATGGCTACAAGAATCAAACATTAGGAGTGATGCATGATGTATGATGCATGAGCATGTATATACATGATGCATGAATTTTTCATTAGATGTCAATCATAATCATACAAAGGCATAACAATATCATTCCAACCCTATTGCTCCCACACTGGAGGTCGTGCAATCTCTTTCCTAGGTGGATGCATATGGTGTGCAGTGGAAAATTGATAACATAATCTCTCTTAATTGAAAGCACAAGCGTATGGATTTTGACCATTATGTATTTCAAACTAACTCATACAAATCAAGTAAGGCCCACTGAGGCATGACAACCTTTGACGAGTACCCTCATAATTTGTTTGAGTTTGGTTAGTACATAAAGGTCCATATAGTAGGTAATAGTTATTATGGCTATATAACCTAGGGGAAGTAGCTATTGTCATTACATGGGCTTGAGTCAAGGTGATGACATTTTAGGGCAACCCAGGCATGGTCCCTACCAATGGGTCTAGCTCATCATGAGTATAACGATCGATGAGTCACCATTTCATATACCAATTGGTATTAGACTTGGGATGGTATTCTCCTTAACAACTCCCTACATTAAGTGAACATTGGGCACATTTCAGGATAGCATGGGCACTAAAATAGGATGCCTAACTTAATTTAAAGCTCTAGCATGAATGCAATCTCAAAAGGAGATAGGATTAAAAAGAAAACTCAACCAAGATACTTTTAGGAGCAAGGTTTCTTTAATCCCCAATAGAGTCACCATTGTGATGCACACTGGAGCTCACTCGATCTAATTTGGGTTCTTGAAGGCCTACTTTTAGGTTTTAAGTCTGAATGAGGCTTACAATAACTCATATATTGGCTATTTAACAATAAAAAGGACTTAAGCCTGAATTATTATTGATATTTAACCTATAAAGACATCTAATGTGCGCTCAAAAGGGTAGGTGTCATGGAGTCATTTCCCAATAAAAGATTGGAAAACGAATCTCGACCTTTTGGTGCCCAAATAGAGAATGGTGCTCAAAACATCACTTTGACTTGGCACCATGATTAAGTATTGTTTTATAATTGAGTTATAAACATTAATCCACTACCTTCCTTCTCACATGATGAATTGTATAAATTTAAATAAACATATAAATCAACTAAGTAAGTGGTAAACAAAGCGATAAATGAATAAATAATCCAACTACTTAAATTATAATAGAAGCAAATCGTCTAACTATAAAAATAAATGAATATGCGTGAAAACATGTATCAAAACATCATTAAATAGCATGTGTAGGGATGAGAATAAAATAGGAAGAAAGAGAAGAAATTTAAAACATTACCCTCAGGAGATATTCTAATTCTATAATGATAACAACATCCATCTCTACTTCGATCACTGATGCTTTGTCTTCAAGAAACAAAAAGCTTTTGTGATTACTTTTTGGTTGAAAAATCTGAACCCTTGTTCTTGAGAGAAGAAAATTAGTTTTTCTCCCTCAAGAATCTTGCTCCCCTTTTTTTTTCAAAATCTAAAAATCCCCCCTAAAAACACTAATTTTTGGCCTTTTGTACCTAGGGAGAAGTTGGAAACCCCCTCAAACTCCAACTATTTATATATGAAAGGATTAAATCCCCTCTAAATCCGAAAAAAATCTTTAAATCCTTATCTTTGAATTTGAAAATTGAAAAATGTAGGAATTTTAGAAATGCACCCATAGATAGGCATCCATTATAACAAACTGTTGTCTATCATATACTTCCTTAAAAATTACAAAAATGCCCCTAATCTGACCTAGACAGGAGAGAAGTGGCCATAGATGATCGTCCCTCACATGACAGACATCCACTGATCATAGCTAAAGGCCAAGTTCAAGGTTGTTAATGCTCTTTCGTTAAAATCTCCAAAAACACTTGGAAAATCACAAAGTTTACATGAAAAATCAAGGTCATAGCTTTGAAGTCTGCGCTCCTTATCAGAAATATATTATTTTCTCATCATCAGGTAATCCTGATCTGAGCTGGCTCGGATCACAATATCTATAATAATAAAATAAGATAAATTAATAAATATAATGGACATAAATAATAATAAAATTATAATGATAATATATGAAATAAATAAATAAATAAAAATAATGATAAGAATAACAGTGATAATAATAGCAACAATAATAATTAAATTAAGGGAAAATAAATATAAACGTAAATATGTAACTGTATAATTTACAAGAAATAAATGTGAATAATATTAAAATGCACAAAATAAAATAAATTATAATAAATAAATAAATAAATACAACATTATAAGGTATGTTGTGTAAATTGTAGGGTAAATAATAATAATAATAATAATAATAATAATAATAATAATAGTAAATAGATAAGCAAAGATTATCATGAATAATAAGTAATAAAATATCAAACTAATACAAATACATAAATAAACAAAAAAATTATATTAACAAAATATAATAAATAATATAAGAAAATATGAAAACAAGGGAAAGAGGAGAAAAAGAGTTAAGGAAGTGAGTCACATGTACGTGACAAGCCAAAAGGAGTGAGTCATAGAGCAAAAAGGGAAGAAAATAGGTGAATAGGGTGAGTATAGTGGGAGTTACTACCTAAAGGCCATGACTCAATGGTTGACTCATGGCTGTGAGTCAACTCAGAATCGCCCAATAACTACTAAAATGACACCAATAACCACCCAAAATAACCAAAATGGAATTCATGCCATTTTAATGCATAAGAATGCTACCAAAATCATTTTTATGCATGAAAAACATGATTTACATGAGAAAAACAAATATTAAAACAAGAATTAAGGAATTTAAAGTCTTGGATCCAAGGTAGAAGATGATAAATAATAACTTTTAAATATGCATCAGATCTCTTTTTGAATAATTTAAATTGGTTTTTATGAATTAATGAATAAAACTAATATAAATCACAAGACATAATGAAATTAAACGATCAATTTCAAGAAATTAAATAAACAAAGGAAAAACTCATAAATATAAAGGAGTGAGGAACAAGACGAGCAGTAAATTCATGGCAATTAACTTTAGGCATATTTACAGCAAATCAATCATAACCAATGATAAATGTGTCATAACAAGGTAGAATTACAATTGAAAACAAGATTTAATTAGGTAAATCAAAGGAATAAAAAAATCAAAGAATAAAGAAATATTAATGGCAATTTACTGTAAATTAAAATCTAACAATAGATTAAGTGGTTTTGGGGCTCATGAATGTTACCTTCGGTGTTTGTTTACTCAAAGAACTAGGAATTTGTAAAGACTATTCTAAACTCTACTGATACCTACCATCATACATACTATTGTTAGAGACTATGCCCTCAAACACATGTAAAAGGGATGTATTTCATATGTATGGATTTATATTCTTAATAAAAGGCATCATTCATTTATAAATGTTATGTTTAAATACATGAGTTTGTAAATCTTAAATTAATAAATGAATTCCTTGATATTATAAACACAGTGCAAAGACAATTATAAAAGTGTTCATGATATGAGGTGTCTATTGCAAGCAAATATGTTAATATCTAAATATCCCTAGTCATAGAATTAACAAGATAGGACATTGTTAATTTAGAAAGACTAGCACATGTTATGCTCCTTGAATGGTTCAAGCAGTGGTTCTTATAACTGTGATTATGAAAGATAATCAAAGCTAACATGTGGATACTTGTTAGAAGAACAAGTTCATTAGAGACCTGCAAAGAGAATCCTTACATGGATATTAAATCTATATTAGTGAGGAATCTCTTCATAGCGGTTGTGCAAATATCCTTAGACTTGAGATCACCAAAGTTATCTTAAGTTACAAGTGGTATATTTTGACTCCATAACTGATTACTTCCAACTGGAAGTGAACATAGTTAGGAGATTGGGTATATCATGTTCTACTTGAAGATAGTTGAGTGATTGACAAAGGATTCACAATCCCAGATTTAATAAGGGAAGTTATCTCGCATGATTCTATAATTGCCTTGTTTAGAGAATCTTTGGCCACAGTAATATGGCAAAATGGGTAGAGATCCATGGATGGCATTTTGGGAACAATGGTTAAATAAATGAATTCCTTTATTTCAAGCTCTTTCTTAATCTTTAATTGTTGAAATGGTTTATAGCCAAAAGAAATCATGATAAGCAAGGCAATAGGCTCTGCAATTATTTATTAATGCTATGTTTAAATACATGAGTTTGTAAATCTTAAATTAATAAATAAAGTCCTTGATATTATAAACACAGTGCAAAGACAATCATGAAACTGTTCATGATATGAGGTGTCTATTGCAAGCAAATGTGTTAATATCTAAATATCCTTAGTCATAGAATTAACAAGATAGGACATTGTTAATTCAGACAAACTAGCACATGCTATGCTCCTTGAATGGTTCAAGTAGTGGTTCTCATAACTGTGATTATGAAAGATAATCAAAGCTAATATGTGGATGCTTGTTAGAAGAACAAGTTCATTGGAGACCTGCAAAGAGAATCCTTACATGGATATTAAATCTATGTCAGTGAGGAATCTCTTCATAGTGGTTGTGCAAGTATCCTTAGACTTGAGATCACCAAAGTTATCGTCAGTGGCAAGTGGTATATTTTGACTCCATAACTGATTACTTCCAACTGGAAGTGAACATAATTAGGGGATTGGGTATATCATGATCTACTTGAACATAGTTGAGTGATTGACAAAGGATTCACCATCCCAGATTTAATAAGGGAAGTTATCTCGCATGATTCTATAATTGCCTTGTTCAGAAAATCTTAGGCAAGAGTAATATGCCGAGATGGGTAGAGATCCATGGAGGGCATTTTGGGAACAATGGTTAAATACATGAATTCCTTTATTTCAAGCTCTTTCTTAATCTTTAATTGTTGAAATGGTTTATAGCCAAAAGAAATCATGATAAGCAAGGTAATAGGCTCTGCAATTATTTATTAATGTTATGTTTAAATACATGAGTTTGTAAATCTTAAATTAATAAATGAAGTCCTAGATATTATAAACACAATTCAAAGGCAATCATGAAAGTGTTCATGATATGAGATGTCTATTACATGCAAATGTGTTAATATCTAAATATCCCTAGTCATAGAATTAACAAGATAGGACATTGTTAATTCGGACAGACTAGCACATGTTTTGCTTCTTGGATAGTTCAAACAGTGGTTTTCATAACTGTGATTATGGAAGATAATCAAAGATAACATATGGATGCTTGTTAGAAGAACAAGTTCATTGGAGACTTGTAAAGAGAATCCTCACATGGATATTAAATCTATGTCAGTGAGGAATCTCTTCATAACGGTTATGCAAGTATCCTTAGACTTGAGATCACCAAAGTTATCTTAAACAGCAAGTGGTATATTTTGACTCCATAACTGATTACTTCCAACTGGGGTGAACATAGTTAGGAGATTGGGTATATCATGACCTACTTAAAGTTAGATGAGTGATCGACAAAGGATTCACCATCCCAGATTTATTAAGGGAAGTTATCTCGCATGATTCTATAATTGCCTTGTTCAGAGAATCTCTGGCCAGACTAATATGCCAAGATAGATAGATAGAGATCCATGAAGGGTATTTTAGGAACAATGGATAAATTAATAGAACATACATAACTAGATTTATATGAGTTGACAGAAACCCATACTCAGAATCTAATTGAGATAAGAGTGGTGAAAGGAGTAATTATACGGTCAAACCACTTGACTTTCCTGACATTTGGGTAGTCATGATGTCTAGCTAGAGGTCGCTCATGATTTGTATAATAGTGTATCATAAATATCAATAGGAATTGATAAAATGATTTAAAGAAGTTTAAATCAAGTGAGTTTTGAATAGAACTCATAATTACATATTATACTGCCAATATGGACAAGAAGCCATAGGTCACACACGTATAGAGAAAAGGATAAAATGGTAAAATTATAAGGATAATAATATTTGATATTATTATGGGGATAGAGAAGTGAATAAGAGAATAATTAATTAAAGAGTTTAATTAATTATGATCAAGTAAAATTGTTCGTAGAACTTTTTAGAAATGTTCAGTAAAATGGACCTAATTGAAATAATGTATTTCATAATTAATTATTATTGGACTATAAGTGTTATAGGGCTGATATAATAATTAATAGACCTATTGGAGGAATTAAAGAGGCCCAAAGAAGTGAAGTTGGCGCAAAAACCCTACAAAGGAAGGGTTACACGCCAACTACAAATAGAAGGTCTTAAAGGCCTAATTCTTGGACCAAAATAAATTAAATATATTTCATAAGTGTTATGAAGCCTACATATTTAATTTGGTTGGATTTGGAATTCATTTGGATAATTAAAACCAAGTATATGCACAAAGAGCCTAGTTTGTGGGTTTTATGCATAGTCTTTTGTGAAAGGACTTAAATTGGATTTAATTGAGCCCAAATAAATTATTAATAATTTTAGAATTCCAATTAATATTTCACCAGAAATTTTAAAGAGACCAATCCTATTATGAAGTTCGATTTTTAACCTAACTATAAAAATCCAAGTGATAGGGTTTTAGGGTGAAGTGTGAACAATTAAGAGAAAACATTTTTCTCTCTTTTTCTCTCAACCCTAGCCGCCACTCCCCTTGCTAGCATCTAGGGAATTTTGGCTAGCCCTTTTTCTCTTCCTTTTATGGTTCATTCAATTCTTCTCTAGTGTGGATTACTCATTGGAGGTGTTCGATTTTGGACACTGTGGTTTGCGACAACCCGGTGAGAAGAAAAATCGACTGTACAACAAAAATCAAAGGTGATTTTTCTTATTCTCATTAATATGTATATTTTAAATTCATAGAAAGATAGGATCTATTGGTTAAAAATTTTAAATTTCTCTTATGTATGAGATGCATGTAACCGATAATCCCTAACATGGTATCAGAGACTCGGTTTTGCCATGAATCTATAATTCTTTATTTTTCTGCGGAATAAGTTTTATTTTTGAGTTATTCATTTCATGAACTTTAAAATATCAAATTTGATTGTTCATGAATGAGAAATATTGATTTCCTGATATATGTGATCAAATATATAAAATGAAAAATAAAAATGATTCTTTTGAGAAAACAACCATTGAGAATGGTGTTAATGGCTTTTATTTTTCAATAAAGTTTAGGGGCTTTTCTAAATTAAATTTTTATTGATCCTCTGTAGAATTATTTTGATGATAATTTTTGTGTTTAATATGTGATATTAAGCCATAGGATCAAACAAAATCAAAATTGAACAAGTTTTGCATGAAAACTAGCTTAGTCGAAAAGTTCGATAAATTGGTGTTCTTCATGTGTTCTTGGTATGTTATTGGTGTGTTCATATTTAGAACGATTTTTAATCTTCTAAATCTGATATATCTGATATATTAATGTGTTTTTAATTAATTGGATTAATTAAAATGGACCTTGAATTAATTGGATTAATTTTAATTCATTAAAACCACTTAATGGGCTTAATTATGTTTACGGACATGCTTTAAATTAGTGAATGACTTGGTGGGCCCAATGAGATAATTTAAATTAAATATTATAAATTATAATTAAGTTTATTAATGGGTTTTAAGGGATCGAGTGGGCTAGGCTCATTTCAAAAGGCCTAAATAGTTCAATAGACACAAAACTAGTTTGTGTGTGAATACATTTTAGGGTTCTATTGTGTGGGTTTCGGCCCACCCTTGTTTTAAGCCCAAAATTGATTTTCTAATTATTTAATATGATTAATTAATTAAATAATCAATTTATAATTAATTAATAATCAATTGAATTAATAATTAAGGCAAGAACACATGCATGCAAAAGGTTTCCTAAAATGAAAGTTTCTATAATGGAAAAAGTTTTCTAATTTGATAAAATTATTAAAATAACTCAAAAGTATGTTTCAAAAGTATGCCTATGTAATTCCTCCAATAGATCTATTAATTATTATATCAGCCCTATAAAACATATAGTCCTATAATAATTAATTATGAAATACATTATTTCAATTAGGTCCAATTTTACAGAACATTTCTCAAAAGTTCCGCGAACAATTTTACTTGATCATAATTAATTAAACTCTTTAATTAATTATTCTCATATTCACTTCTCTATCCCCATAATAATATCAAATATTATTATCCTTGTCATTTTACCATTTTATCTTTTTCTCTAAATGTGTGTGACCTATTAGGTTCCTGTCCATATTGGCAGTATAATATGTAATTGTGAGTTTCATTCAAAACTCACATGATTTAAACTTCTTTAAATAATTTTATCAATCCCTATTGATATTCTTGATACACTATTATACAAGTCATGATTGGCCTCTAGCTAGGCATCATGACTACCCAAATGTTAGGAAAGTCAAGTGGTTTGACTATACCCTTCCATAGAAACAGTTACCATGCAATTACTCCTTTCACCACTCTTATCTCAATTAGATTCTGAGTATGGATTTCTATCAAATAATATAATCTAATTATGTATGTTCTATTAATTTAACCATTGTTCCCAAAATTCCCTCCATGGATCTTTATCCATCTTGGCATATTACTCTAGCCAAAGATTTTTTGAACAAGGCAAATATAGAATCATGCGAGATAACTTTCCTTATTAAATCTGGGATGGTGAATCCTTTGTCAATCACTCAACTATTTTCAAGTAGATCATGATATACCCAATCTCCTAACTATGTTCACTTCTAGTTGGAAGTAATCAGTTATGGAGTCAAAATATACCACTTGCTACTTAAGATAACTTTGGTGATCTCAAGTCAAAATATACCACTACTTGAACAATTCAAGAAGCATAACATGTCCGAATTAACAATGTCCTATCTTGTTAATTCTATGACTAGGGATATTTAGATATTAACACATTTGCTTGCAATAGGCACCTCATATCATGAACACTTTCATGATTGTCTTGCACTGTGTTTATAATATCAAGGACTTCATTTATTAATTTAAGATTTACAAACTCATGTATTTAAACATAGCATTAATAAATGAATAATGCCTTTTATTAAGAATATAAATTCATACATATGAATTCATCCGTTTTACATGGGCTCTAGGGCATACTCTCTAACTTATAAGGGTGTATGATTGGCATGATGGATAGTTATGGACAAACCCCAATGTGATTGAGCATTATGCATGTTTTGGCCCAATGAGGACTTTCATGTCTCAGCCACTTGTTTTTGGTTTGTATTTCTTTTTCAAATTGTAATATGTAGTTAGATTACTTAGATTATAATTAGAGATAGAGATGGAGACAACTATCAAGGAGCAAGATAGGCCGAATGGAGATCCAACAAGTTTAAAGATAATGTAATTATTTTTACTTGTTTGAATCATGCATACTACTTAGGTGTGACCTTTTGATTTCCCTTTTGGCTTGGGAAAATCAATGTAGTAAAGTCCATACCTATACCATATTTGTATGCTTATATTTATGTGATAGATATAGGATGCATACCAATGTATTCCAACCATGTATGATGAGACTTAATTAACTAAAACCCTCAAATAAATACTAAGATATATAAGCCTTTCATTAATTGAAGGAGAACCAGAGTTCTTTATAGTGCAGGTTGTTGACCACAGTCAAGCTCACATTATATCAAATATGTTTGAATCTAATTAAATGGGTCATCTTAGCTAGCCCATTAGCTTGTTGACCACTATCAAGACTAATAGTTCTAGAGGCAAGATTAGGGAATGCATATACGATATGCATATATCAAGAGTTGATAACCTAATGATCCAATAGTTGTGTAGAGATACAATTGGTATACAGATGCCTACCTTTCAAGGGTATGGAGTTTGGCTTGCTGACCACAGTCAAGTTCAAATTACATATCAAGGATTGGATATTGGCCCACTAAGAAAACCATCGAGTTTTCTCGAATTATATAGTGAGAGCTATTAATTTGCAATAAAATAGTAGGAGTAAATGGATTAATTAAAGGCCTAATTAATGTATATATATATATATAAATATACTCTCATATGTTTTCTTTTTCACATCTAGGTCATCATCATGAGCACATCAAACATTAATATACAATCAATCTTAGATAACAAGCTAGTTGGCAGCAACTATTCTAACTGGATCAGGCAAGTAAGAATTATTCTCAGAGCTGAAAAGATCCATTATGTCTTGGATAAAGATCCACCACCACTACCATCAGATGATGCCATTGATGAGATTAAAGGCACTTATAAAAAATACATGGAGGATAGTGAAGCAGCAGCATGTTTGATGCTGGCTGCTATATCCTCGGAGCTTTAGAAGCAACATGAGATGATGGACGCTAAAACCATCATTTTGCATCTAAAGGAGCTTTATTCTTCTCAGGCTAGAATTGAGCAATATGAGATTGCTCGAGCTCTATTTAGCTGTAAAATGGTGGAAGGCACTTTGGCTGCTACTCATGCGTTGAAGATGTATGGGTATATTGAGCATTTGAGTAGGCTTGGCTATGTAATGGATAATGATCTATACATAAATTTAATCTTGTACTCGTTGGCTCCAAGTTATGCACCTTTCATGCTTAACTTTAACATAAACAAGATCCAAGTAACCATTCCTGAGTTAATTAACATGCTCAAAATAGCTGATGGATCCTTCAAGAAGAATCCAAAAAGTGTCATGGTTGTCACTTCTGCTAAAGGCAAAAAGTAAAAGATGAAGAAGATAACCAAGGCACATCCAAAGAATGGTGGGATCTCCAAGAAGAAGGTTGCCAAGAAAGAGAATCCCAAAGGAACTTGCTTCCATTGTGGAAAAGATGGTCAGTGAAAGCGTAATTGCAAAGCCTATCTAGATTCTCTCAAGGAGAAGAAGCAAGCTGATGCTTCTACTTCAGGTATTCATATGATTGAAATTAATACTTATTCTATTGCTTCAAAACAATCTTGGGTACTAGATACCAGATGTGGATCTCATTTGTGTAATGATCTACAGGGGCTTAAAACCATTAGAATAGTTAGAAAGGCGAAAATATGTTTACAGTCAGCTACTGGACAAAACATCTCTACAATGGTTGTGGGAACTTACTATTTGCCTCTTCTAAGTGGATTAATACTGGAATTAAATAATTGTTATTATGTTCCAGTTTTACCCAAAAGTATTATTTATTTCAGTTGTTTATTGAATGATTATGACATTTTTTTAAAGGACAAGTGTTGTTATATTTTCAAGAACAATATATTTTATGCAAAAGCTATCATTGAGAATGGTATATTTGTTCTTGATTTAATTAAAGATGTAAGGACCCAATCATAACCCTAATCGAATTATTATTAATTAATAAGGACTATCGTTGATTAAGGCAAAATGGGATTATTTTGCAATCATCAAGATTAAGTCTCAAGAGGGGTATTTTGGTAATTTTAGCATGTAAGTACATGAGTTAAGTTAAATTATAATTGAAGACAAGGATATAATTGAAGTGACTTAGAAAGTCTTAGGGATTAAGTTGAAAGAAATTGAAATAATGGGGGTTTAGTTGTGTATAAGGTACATTTTGGGAATTTCTCCTTGTGAGATATTTATCCCACTATAAATTAGGGTTTTGAGGGAATGTAGATCGACATTTGAAGGATCTCTTTCTCTTTCTTTGGTCACGGTTCGGAGAAGGATGCTAGGGTTTGGGAGTTAACATAAAAGGTAATGTTTTTCCTTTAAGATACCTTCGTTCTTTTCTTTAAATTTGTGATTTCTTTAGTGATGAGAGATTACAAGATCTTGTTGTCATCTTGTGTAAGGAAATGAGAGAGAAGTATGTAAATCAAGTGAAAGAGAAGAAAGGAGTCATATGTAAAGAAGGTGAAGCTTGAATAAAAGGTACGGGAGATTTGGTTTTGAGTGGTTACTATACATGTTTTCTCTCACTTGTTATATGTGTTTTCTTACTTGAGATTAAAGATTTAAGATAGTAAATAAGATGAGTTCTAAGGATTGATAACTTAGATAAGCATTTAAGGAAGTTGGGACATGATATCTAGGGTTTTAATGCATGCTCTGATTAATCGGGGTCTCTGTGTTTAGTGGCATTCTCTCATACGTGGCCATGTGTGTGTTTCTTCTTCAAAACACACGACCATGTGTGTTTCTTCTTCAAAGCACGTGGCCACGTGTGTGTTTGAAGAAGAAAATACACGGCCACGTGTGTTTCTTCTTCAAAACACACGGCCACGCAGGTTTGCTTCATTTCTCACCCATGGCCATGTGTGTGTCTTTTCTGTGTTTCTTCTTCAAAGCACGTGGACACACATGGAATGCTTTCTTTCCACACATGGCCACGTATGGGTTTTCTCTTTGGAAACCCGTGGCCACGTGATTCTTCCCTTCCTCTCACCCACGGCCACGTGATGTTTATTTTCCTCTTGTACACGACCAATTATGCTTTTATCTTTGAAAATACATGGCCAACCCTCCTTTCTCTGTATGAAATGCTTGACCAGCCATGCTTTATATATACTCCTTTATTCATTCGAGTATATTCTCATCCTAAGATTTAAGCCATGTAATTAGATATTGAACACAATATTATGTGGTCCATAAGATCCCGACGAGAGCAAGAATTGAGATAATTGGATTAGTAATCAATATAAGTAATGGTAAATAGTTATTAACTGGAGATGGATATGTCACTTGATTACTAAGGGAGTGATAGATTATAAAAGTTAGTTCTAATGCTAAAGTCTATAAAGATATGATTCAAAAATACATGAATATAACATGAATTATTATAGAAGGTAAAAGACATAAAAAGCTAATATGATAGGGTGAAGACTGATATAAGCTATAATTCATCCAAAGTCACCTACAAATGAATAAAGCATGACCGCTTAAAATGAAAGTAAACATATATATATATATATATATATATATATATATATATATATATATATATATATATACCTTGTTATACACATATTAGATTGAAAGGCTTTAAAACAATAATCCTATAAAGATATGAATTGGAGTCCACTTGAACTCTAATTAGAAGAAGTTACAGGTAATGATGCTAAAATATTTAGGTTTCTAAAATATGTTTTAGTGCCTAATAGCCATAAACTAAGAAGAGTGAGAAGAAATACAATAATCACACGAGTTTATGCTATTTGATATGCCCTTTATAGTATAGTTTAAAGTACACACTCAGCCAAAGCAAATGGTTCTACTTAGATACTATACTTTGACCATCCTTTCTAACGGCACGAGAATAATGTGATTTAGCCTAGTTGATCAGAAGATAGTTGTAATGTTACATGTAATCTAGTAACCGTAAATATACATGCTAATTAATGTATTTCATAAGGGTACAAGGTATGTAATATGCCTAAGTTAAAAGAAAAGAAATGTGTTTAAGGGATATTATAAAACTATAGGAGCTTAATTATATTTCAAGTCATAATGGGAATTGATGGTGAACTTTGATGTAAACGATCATACCCATATGTTATTCATACCCTATGATGTAAAATGAAAGTTGCAAGTCTACAAGTAATGTTCTAAGGATTAAGATGATATAATCTTATACAACTCCTCTAAGAAATAATGTTATAAAATAGAAAGTACAAATAAGATGATCATGATATATGTGATAATGTTAAGGTAAATAATCTATTGCCTATGATATAACAGACTATAAAAGTAAGCTAAAGAGGCTATAGATGAAGAAGTGTTGACCTTAAACAAAATGAGAACATAGTTATTCTATAATATGAATCATGAATGCTTGAGTGCTGCTGTATATATGATTATGTTGTAATATGATTACTTATGAGAATAGGGAAACTACTCATGGCAAGCAATAACAAGGTACGTCCTTGAGAACTATTCTTGAGTTATGTAAGTATATGTGATAGAATTGATTCAAGCATGCTATGAAAAGTAGCTTGATTTAATATGCGAATAAGTATGAGTAATGAAATCATGTATTGCTATGTTTAAACTGCACATATATGCATGAGTGCATGTGGGTACGCATAATGTTAACCATGAAAGATGATGTGTTGTTATTATTGCATAAACATGTAACTATTATGATATGAAAGAAAGAAATTGATGCAAGCATACAATCATATGACAGCATCCATATGTAATGGAGCCTAAAGCTCAGCATTGATGTATTAAAAGAATGATGCACATTCTTTTATGAAAAGTGGCTTTAAGACAAATGATGTGCTAAGTAAAGAAGAATATGTTAAATTAAGAGATGTCTTAAAAAGTTAAGCCTACAGGACTTAGTTCAGTTGTGGATTAGATAGGCATGCCTAGAGGGATACAGTTGCAGCTACTATATGTTGACCCCATTTGGGTCTTGTTCCTTAATGGAACCATCATTTGACCCCGTTTGGGTCTATAGTTTGTTCCTTGCTGGAACCATTGCTTGACCCCGTTTTGGTCCATTGTTTGATATCTTCAGATATCCAAAGTTTGATATCTTCGGATATCCATAGTTTGATACCTTCAGATATCCATTGCTCTCGTTATCCACCTTTTAAACTAGTACTTAGGCAGGCTATGAAAGATATAAATGGTTCGAGAAACAAAGTAACATATGTATCGATTGCATCACTTGTATATATATTGGAATCATAATAATGATCTATTATATTGCTTTGCTCTAAATTTTAGTTAGCTATAAACTATTGCTATGAATTGAAATGCCATATTATGTGTTACTTGATCGTGATGTCTTACATCAACCATGAGAAAGGTCGCCGTGTGACTGCCAGTGTAAGTTGGTTTCACGGTGAATAGTTGGGTTATATGGGCCATAAGCTTACAAGATTGAATTAAACGTTATATGAACTATGACATGTATAATAACATTCATGTAAGGGAAAATTAGAAAATGTTTGCATGTGGTATGGAGACCTTGCTAGTTAATCATGAGGTGTAATACCTGTTTATTGGAATGGCATGCAAGTTTGTGTGTATATAAACATTTATATATATGTACGTGTATAGGTACAATTCTAATATAAATCAAAGTGCAAAGCATGATATGATATTAATCTGTATGATGTTTAAAGTGCCATGATAATATACCAATAAGGAAGATATGTGCAGAAAACCCGAACAAAATGATAAGTTTGTAATATATGTAATGAAAGCATGCCTAGCAATATCTATTACAACGTTATATAACATGAGTACTTCCTTTTGTCTATGAATAAATGTTAAATGCACATGTTAGGTAACCAAATTGGTTAATGTTATTAAGTTTATGGTTGTATGAATAGAACGACGATATCATTATTCTTGAATAAAAGAGTTATGAGATGCATGAATCTTCTAGGCAATAAGAGAGGGATTAAAGATGATCGTTAACTAACAAGTTTCCAGGATAAGATAAGTTTATACAATCCTTTTAGTATTTGATAATGATGGCATTAATGGAAAAGGTTGAAAGCTCCTCGGGATGCCCAATATGGCATGATAAATAATGTAACCTCATATGTTATTTTTTGTTATTATGATAATTGTATTTAGTTTGATGAAGAATATTGTAAGAGCTTGCCATAGATTTTGTTCCCCACTAAGCTTTATATCTTAGCACGGGTTTGTTTATCCATGTAGGTTTTAGGATAAGCTCCAGAGGATCAGTCATAATGCAGTTGCCTTAAGGTTATCAGGATACTGGAAGGCCATTTATGATATGTTTATCTTATCTATAAGCTTAATTATCTTATTATGGCATGTAATGATGGCCTATCTTATTATTATTTCTGCATGATCTTTACTAGGTTTATGATTGATAATAATTGATGATGATTGATGATTATCCATGGTTAAGGAATTAGGGTGTTATAAAAGAAGTGCATAATGTGGATACCAAGAGAACGAAACATGATAATCTAAATACCTCATATTTATGGCATTGTCGTGTAGGCCATATAAATGAGAAACACATGGCCAAATTACACGAGTTAGGTGATTTGGGATCATTTAATTATGAGTCATTTGATACATGCAAATCTTTTTTATTGGGAAAAATGACAAAAGCTCCCTTTATTGGTAAAGGAGAATGAGCTAAAATGATTTTGGACTTAATACATTCAGATGTATATAGGCCAATGACTACACATGCCAGAGGAGGTTACTCCTACTTCATTACTTTCATATATGATTATTCCAGGTTTGGATACATCTATTTAATGAAATATGAAGCAGAAGCATTTGAAAAGTTCAAAGAACGCATAAATGAAGTAGAGAAACAACTTGGCAAGAGTATTAAAACACTTATAGATTAGATTGAGGTGGAGAATACTTAAGCCAAGAATTTCAAGATTATCTTAGAGATAATGGGATTTTATCTCAATGGACTTTACCATATACACCACAACACAATGGTGTATCTGAGAGGAGAAATCGAAAACTATTAGATATAGTTCAATCCATGATGAGCCGAGCAGACTTGCCTAAGTCCTTTTGGGAATATGCACTAGAAACTGTGTCTATGTGTTAAACAGAGTTCCTAGTAAATCGGTTGATGTTACTCCATATGAGATGTGGAATAACAAGAAACCCACACTTTCTCATATGAAAGTATGGGGTTGTCATGCTTATGTAAAGAGGGCAGTGTCAGACAAACTGGATGTTAAGTCTGACAAATGTTTAGTTGTGGGATATCCAAAAGAAATGTTTGGATATTATTTCTATCATCCCTTAGAACAAAAGGTATTTGTTTCAAGGCATGCTGTCTTCTTGGAAAGAGAATTTCTCCTATGAGAGGACAGTGGGAGTAAAATTGAACTTGGTGAAGTTCAAGACCCACAAATAGAAGTAGATCAATCGATTGAACCCAAGATTGAATTTCATAATGATGAGATTATAGTTGAACCTGATTATACACAAAATCCTAAAAGATCTACTAGGATGCATTCTATCCCTGTGAGATACGGATTTTACATTAATATGTATAGAGGCATAACTGTAGTAGAGGACAATGAGCCTACAAGCTATCAAGAAGTTTTGAATAGTTCAGAACGTGATTTATGGCTTAAGGCTATGCAATCTGAAATGGACTCCATGTATGAGAATAAAGTATGGACTTTAACTCAACCACCTGAAGGGATAAAACCCATAGGGTGCAAATGGGTCTTTAAAAAGAAGACCGATATGGAAGGTAATATAGTTACCTATAATGCTCGCTTAGTAGCAAAAGGCTATCATCAAAAAGAAGGATTGACTATTATGAAACCTTTTCTCCTATAGCGATGCTTAAGTCTATAAGAATACTTTTAGCCATCATAGCTCATTATGATTTTGAGATTTGGCAAATGGATGTGAAGGCCGCTTTCCTAAATGGAAATCTGACTGAGGATGTGTATATGACACAACCAGAAGGGTTCACATCAAAATATGGCAAAAAGGTATGCAAGCTTCAAAGACCCATTTATGGATTGAAGCAAGTTTCTAGGAGATGAAACATACAATTCAATGAGACAATCAATGAGTTTAGTTTCTCACAGAATGAAGATGAACCTTGTGTATATAAAAGGGTCAGTGGGAGTGCAATTGTATTTCTAGTTTTATATGTGGATGGCATATTGATCATAAGAAATGACATTTCTCTTCTCCAATTTGTGAAAATATGGTTATCCAAGCAATTCTCCATAAAAGACTTTGGAACAACATCTTATATTCTAAGAATAAGGATCTATAGAGATAGATCAAATAGGTTGCTAGGTCTTTCTCAAAGTACATATATAGATAAAGTATTGAAGAGGTTCAATATGGATCTTTCTGAGAAAGGTTTTATACCTATGGTGTATGGGAAACACCTTTCTAAGTTTATGTGTCCACAGACACTAGAGGATAGAGAGAGCATGAATAGAATACCATATCTATCTACAATTGGTTCTATCATGTATGCTATGTTATGTACACATCCAGATGAAGCATTTGCTTTGAGTGTCACAAGCAGATTCCAATCCAATTTTGGTGAGGAACACTGGGCAGCTATTAAGAATATCCTTAAGTACTTAAGAAGGACTAAGGATATATTCTTGGTATATGGAGAGGGCAGTTCGAAAGTAAATGGGTATACAGAAGCCAATTTTCAATTTGACAAAGATAATTGTAAATCACAATCTGGTTATGTGTTCATAATGGAAGGAGGGGCAGTTAGTTAGAAGAGTTCCAAACAAGAAACAACTGCTGATTTCACGATAGAAGTTGAGTACATTGCTGCTTCGGAAGCAGCCAAAGAAACAGTTTGGATCAAAAAGTTCATATCTGAACTAGGAGTGGTGCCTAGCATTATTGATTTGATTTCTCTATATTGTGACAACAATAGAGCATTACGCAAGCAAAGGAACCATGGTCTCATCAGTGATCCAAGCATGTTCTCAAATGCTGCCATCTCATAAGGGAAATAGTAGCTAAAAATTTTGTAAAAATAGAAAGGATCCCCACAGATGATAATGTGACGGATCCCCTCACTAAAGCAGGTTTCCAGATTAAGCACGATCACCATATAAAAAGCATGGGTCTAAGATATATGAGTGATTGGCTCTAGTATAAGTGGGAGATTGTTAGAGAGTATGCCCTAGAGCCTACGTAAAAGGGATGTGTTTCATATGTATGAATTCATATTCTTAATAAAAGGCATCATTCATTTATTAATCCTATGTTTAAATATATGAGTTTGTAAATCTTAAATTAATAAATGAAGTCCTAGATATTATAAACACAGTGTAAAGGCAATCATGAAAGTGTTCATGATATGAGATGTCTATTGCATACAAATGTGTTAATATCTAAATATCCCTAGTTATAGAATTAACAAGATAGGATATTGTTAATTTAGACAGACTAGCACATGTTATGCTTCTTAAATGGTTCAAGTAGTGGTTCTCATAACTATGATTATGGAAGATAATCAAAGCTAACATGTGGATGCTTGTTAGAAGAACAAGTTCATTGGAGACCTAAAAAGAGAATCCTCACATAGATGTTAAATCTATGTCAGTGAGGAATCTCTTCATAGCGATTGTGCAAGTATCCTTAGACTTGAGATCACCAAAGTTATCTTAAGTAGCAAGTGGTATATTTTGACTCAATAACTGATTACTTCCAGCTGGGGGTGAACATAGTTAGCATATTGGGTATATCATGACCTACTTGAAGATAGTTGAGTGATCGCTAAAGGATTCACCATCCTAGATTTATTAAGGGAAGTTATCTCGCATGATTCTATAATTGCCTTATTCAAAGAATCTCTGGCCAGACTAATATGCCAAGATAGATAGATAGATAGATAGATAGATAGAGATCCATGAAGGAAATTTTGGAAATAATGGATAAATCAATAGAACATACATAATTAGATTTATATGAGTTGACAAAAATCCATACTTAGAATCTAATTGAGATAAGAGTGGTGAAAGGAGTAATTGCACGGTAATTGTTTCTATGGAAAGGTATAGTCAAACCACTTGACTTTTCTGATATTTGGGTAGTCATGATGTCTAGCTAGAGGTTGCTCATGATTTGTATAATAGTGTATCATAAATATCAATAAAGATTGATAAAATGATTTAAAGAAGTTTTAATCAAGTGAGTTTTGAATAGAACTCACAATTACATATTATACTGTCAATATGGATAGGAACCCAATAGGTCACACACATATAGAGAAATGAATAAAATGGTAAAATGACAAGGATAATAATATTTGATATTATTATAGGGATAGACAAGTGAATAAGAGAATAATTAATTAAATAATTTAATTAATTATGATCAAGTAAAATTATTCGGAAAACTTTTTAGAATGTTCTATAAAATGGAACTAATTAAAATAATATATTTCATAATAAATTATTATTGGACTATAAGTATTGTAGGGCTGATATAATAATTAATAGATCCATTGAAGGAATTAAAGAGGCCCAAAGAAGTGACGTTGGCATAGAAACCCTCCAAATGAAGGATTATATGCCAACTACAAATAGAAGGCCTTAGAGGCCTAATTCTTAGACAAAAATAAATTAAATATATTTCATAAGTGTTATAGAGCCTACATATTTAATTTAGTTGGATTTGTAATTCATTTGGGTAATTAAATCCAAGTATATGCAGAAAGGGCCTAGTTTGTGGGATTTGTGCATAGTCTTTTGTAAAAGGGCTTAATTGGATTTGATTGAACCCAAATAAATTATTAATAATTCCAGATGCCCAATTAATATTTCTCCAGCAATTTTAAAGAGACCAATCCTATTATGAATTTGGATTTTTAACCTAACTATAAAAATCCAAGTGATAGGGTTTTAGGGTGAAGTGTAAACAATTAAGAGAAAACATTTTTCTCTCTTTTTTCTCAACCCTAGCTGCAACTCCCCTTGCTAGCATCTAGGGAATTTTGGCAAGCCCTTGTTCTCTTCCTTTGTTGGTTCATTTAATCCTTCTCTAGTGTGAATTACTCATTAGAGGTGTTCGATTTTGGACACTATGGTTTGCGAAAACCTGGTGAGAAGGAAAATCAATTATACAACAAAAATCAAAGGTGATTTTTCTTAATCTCATTAATATGTATATTGTAAATTCATGGCAAGATCAAATCTATTGGTTAAAAATTTAAAATTTCGCTTATGTACGAGATGCATGTAATCGATAATCCCCAACAACTATCTTGTATAACATACATCAACACACATGAAAGATCTACAAAGAAAGCTTTAGGATACCTTACACTGGCTCTTATCTTGTTCCTCAAATTACATAAGACAAGATAAGGATTACATAGACAACAAAAATACAACTACATACTTAGACTTTTCCTATCCCTAGTGTTGGCCTTGTTGTAGCAGATCTTGTCCCACCAGGAAGAAATCTAACTTCAAGTTCCTACACAAATAAATAGTTATGCTAAGCTTACTAGCTTAGTAGGGAACAAGTATGGAGTCAAATACACCTAGGCAAAAGCTTAGTAGGGAACAAGTATGGAGTTAATAAAATATTTGAAAATAATCTCTTATTGTAATTACCAAAAGCTTACACACCTAGGCAAAATATTAGTCAAATACAGTATGGAGTCATAGTATAAAATTTGTATAATAATAATATAAGACTTTCTTACAAAGATGACAAATTTATATAGAATTAATGACAACTAGTAGTTTATTATATGTGCTCATCGGTGCATGTACACAAGCATGTAAATACAATAGTTTTAAATAATAAAAACATTAGGTATTCATGATGATGATTATGTACATGTATTTCTATAGTACCTTACATGTATCTCAAACATATTATATGCATATATCATACACATAACTATATTCTTTTTCATATTCTTCTTATGCTATGCATGAGTTCATTTATAAATAATGATACTGGAAATCAGATCATCGTGTAAATTAGCGTATCCTTTTATTAAATTACGCTTTATATTATTTTTCTTGTATCCTGTAATAATCCTACACTTTTCTCTAAATGTGTGGATAACGGGTTAACTGTAGCACCCAAAGGTATGAAACTGTACTATCTGGCCAGTCAAGTGGACCCAAATGGGATCGGCTATAACCCAAATGGGGTTGTTTATGATCTAATCAGAATCAAATCTGTATCATGGACCCGAATGGGTCAATCTTGTATCATGGACGCAATAGGGCTAAATTTGTACTGTAGCAGCTACAAAATACCCTTATAGGCATGCCTATCTATCCACAACCTAGACACAAACACAATCAAGGTAACTATTTACTTTAGTTATCTTCACATCTTTCTTATTCTCTTTTATGCCTTTAACTCATTCGCAACATATCTTAGAGCATCCCTGTATAATCTCAAGTGTTTATATAGTTCACATATTGAACTTGTATATTCTTTAGTCGTGTATGGTCATTGCCATGACTATATGACATGTGCTTAAGAGTTACATCCATATAGAGACTATTATATATATATGCATGAATGCACACATGCGTGTATGATTTATCCTGTGCATATACTATTCATACTTATATTTAAACCTATTATATTATGTATAATGCATTATATTATGTGTGTGTGTGTGTGTGTATATATACACACATACACAATGTATTCCAATATACATACACATACATATACTTAAATTAAAAGTCGTACCTGTATACAATAATAGGGTTAGAGCACAAATGCATATACCTGAAAATATAAATAACTTTGTACATCTATAATGTCCACTTCACCTAATTAGAGTATCATTAGTCTTATATATCCCCATATACATATGTATCTTCAAGTATACATACATAATTATGCCCTTATTGATATTCATATATTCTAATCATATTTGTTTACAACATACAATTTGATATATAAACTTAGTAATTTCTTGAATTCAACTTATATGTCCCAATTTCCTTATAACACCCCTTAATGTTCTATTATTTATTATACAAGTTCCACAACTTATTAATAGTATGCACATGTATATATATACACACATAGTTGGCTTGCAGGTCTTCTTTTGTCTCTTACATTCCCTAAATCCATTTGTCACATGCATACAATTGATGTTAGTCCAACTATTGGCCCTAACAATTCATATACTCATGCTTTCTTTATATTTGTTTTCATTTTAACTTAGGTGTATAATTATAATTATATATATACCTCTAGGCTTCCATGTATCTCATATCATATTATAAGTTGGTTTTTCATGGTTAAATTGATCAAACCCTTTAATTCCATCAAGGAAAGAAGCTGAAAAAAAGAGAGGAAAAAGGAAAAAGGACGACTCATGATAGAGACCAACATGACATGACTTATGACACCCTATATGACTCATGATAGAGACCAACATGACACAACTTATGACACTTGTATGACTCATGACAGAGACCAATATGACATGACTCGTGATAGAGATGAGATAATTTCCCTAATTCATTTTATTTTGCAATTTCGTCTTACATCCAGTTAGATATAGCAAAAATGGTCCTCTACAAACTTGTTACCCTGTGTTTCCAATTTTCAAATCATTAAAATTTTCAAATCATTAAAATAACTCCATTTGGCCTTATAAATCTCAAGATATTCACCAAACAATGTGGACTGTTCTCAATGATAAGGCAGTAGACTAGGCCCGGGTTCAAGCTAATTTTTTTCTATCATAGAAAAATGAACCAAATGTTGGTGTCTCTTATTAAACTTATATTTATGAATCTAGTTTCTATTCTAATTGGAATTACTCAATTTGGAGCTCCCAAACTCAAGATATAGCCAAAACAATTTGGGAACGTCTAGTGAACCTAAGAACAGATTTTACAAACTAGAAGAAATATGCTTCTATTTCGGTTCTTATACTCAACTAACCATCATGTACATGCATTATTTACTTAAAACCCTTGAATTAACTTCTTTAACCACTAAGTACATATATATAACACTTATAAACACATCAAATTTCCCTTACCTCTTTGATGACCACCTCCTTCAAGCTTTTCCTCCTTTTGCTCCTTGCCTTTGCTTCTCTCTCTCTCTTCATAGTAAATCACAAATTATCATTCTTAAATATTCATGTAATCCCTCAAATTTAATTATAAGAAACAATTTATAGATGAGAAGAGAGTTTTCCTTACCTTAAGGAAGCTAACCACTAAATTCTCTCTCATTGCTACAAGCTATGGTTGGATCTTTTTAGGGGTTAGAGAATTTAAGTTTTTGAGAGAAATTGGTGGCCTTGAAGATCCTTGAAGTGAAATGACCAGCCGTTCCAAGAAAAATCTTGGGTTTCTTCCTTTCTTAAGACCATTCTAGAAGGCTAGGTGTCAAGCTCCCAAAAGACCACTTGTTGACTTTTGTAAAAATTGCTCTTAACTCCCTACTTTCCTTCATTATCATGTTTCTTCCCCTAAACTCTCTCTTTCACTTTTTAATTGGATCCTTTAACTTATGTTTTCTTTAAATTAATCATACACGCAAATTAATTTTAAAATGACCATTTTACCCTTCATCTTTTTAAACAATTAGCTCCATATCCTAAACCTATAATTCATTGACTAACCCAATATATATCAATAATACTATCTTTGAAATGTATATTCATTCTCCTAAAGCCTTAATAGGGGTGTCATATGTTAGAGAGTATGCCCTAGAGCCCATGTAATAGGGATGTTTTTCATATATATGAAATTTATATTCTTAATAAAAGGCATCATTCATTTATTAATGCTATGTTTGAATACATGAGTTTGTAAATCTTAAATTAATAAATGAAGTCCTAGATATTATAAACACAGTGCAAAGGCAATCATGAAGGTGTTCATGATGTGAGATGTCTATTGCATGCAAATGTCTTAATATCTAAATATCCCTAGTCATAGAATTAACAAGATAGGACATTGTTAATTCGGACAGATTAGCACATGTTATGCTTTTTGAATGGTTCAAGCAGTGGTTCTCATAACTGTGATTATGAAAGATAATCAAAGCTAACATGTGGATGTTTGTTAGAAGAACAAGTTCATTGGAGACCTGCATAGAGAATCCTCACATGGATATTAAATCTATGTCAGTAAGGAATCTCTTCATAGCGATTGTGCAAGTATCCTTAGACTTGAGATCACCAAAGTTATCTTAAGTAGCAAGTGGTATACTTTGACTCCATAACTGATTACTTCCAACTGGGAGTGAACATAGTTAGGAGATTGGGTATATCATGACCTACTTGAAGATAGTTGAGTGATTGACAAAGGATTCACCATCCTAGATTTAACAAGGGAATTTATCTTGCATGATTCTATAATTGCCTTGTTCAGAGAATCTCTGGCCAGAGTAATATGCCGAGATGGATGGAGATCCATGAAGGGCATTTTAGGAACAATGGTTAAATTAATAGAACATATATAATTAGATTTATATGAGTTGACAGAAATCCATACTCATAATCTAATTGAGATAAGAGTGGTGAAAGGAGTAATTGCACGGTAACTATTTCTATGGAAGGGTACAGTCAAACCACATTACTTTCCTGACATTTGGGTAGCCATGATGCCTAGCTAGAGGCCAATCATGACTTGTATAATGATGTATCGAAAGTATCAATAGGGATTGATAAGATGATTTAAAGGAGTTTAAATCATATGAGTTTTGAATAGAACTCACAATTACATATTATACTGCCAACATGGACAGGAACCCAATAGGTCACACACATATAGAGAAAAGGGTAAAATGGTAAAATAACAAGGATAATAATATTTGATATTATTATGAAGGTAGAGAAGTGAATAAGATAATAATTAATTAAAGAGTTTAATTAATTATGATCAAATAAAATTGTCCGCAGAACTTTTGAGAAATGTTTTGCAAAATTAGACCTAATTGAAATAATGTATTTTATGATTAATTATTATTATCTTATAAGTGTTATAAGATTACTATAAGTGTTATAGGACTGATATAATAATTAATAGGTCCATTGGAGAAATTATAAAGGGCCAAAGGAATGAAGAAGTTGGAGGAAGCCCTCCAGAAGAGGGCCACACGCCAACTCCATACATAAGGTCTTAGAGGGCTTTTTCTTGGACAAAATTAATTTATATATTTTACATAAGTGTTATGGAACTCACATATTTAATTTGGTTGGATTTGGAATCCATTTGGGTATTTAAATTCAATTAGATGCACAAAGGGCCTAGTTTGTGGATTTTGTGCATAGACTTTTATGAAAAGGATTAAATTGGATTTAATTAAGCCCAAATGATTATAATTAATTCTAGAGGCCCAATTAATAATTCTCCAGCAATTTTAAAGAGCCCAATCTCATTACGGAGTTGAAATTTTAACCTAACTATAAAAGGCCAACTAATGAGAATTAGGGTTAGGTGATTAAAACAAAAGGAAAGTCTTTTTCTTTATCCTCTCTCTCCTTTTTGTGCCAACTCCAAGCTAGCTTCTTGGATTTTCAGCCAGCCCTTGTTGAACACCAATTTGTTGGTTCAATTTACCCCTCTCTAGTGTGGATTACTCATTGGAGGTGTTCGATTTTGGACACTGTGGTTTGCGACAACCCGGTGCGAAGTAAAATCAACTGTTCAACAAAAATCAAAGGTGATTTTTCTTATTCTCATATAGTTATATTGTGTATTCATGGCAAGATCAGATCTAATGGTTAAAAAAAATTTAAAATTCCACTCATGTATGTGATGCATGTAACCGTTAAATTCCAACATCATAGAATCAGTTCTTTTGGCTTCACCTTTCCTATTTTTCTTCTCTCTATGTTTGGTTTTTCGGAGTGTGTGTGTGTGTGTTAGAGAGAGAGAGATAGAGAGAACGTGAGAGAGAAAGAACCCCTCTTAAAATTTGTCTTTTTTTCCATTAAATATCCCCAATAAAAGCAATAAATGTTTTGGATAAGGATAAAATAAAATCTCATATTTTTCTCTTGTTTCGCCATTTAGAATAGTTTTCAGGGAATGAGTCATGGGTATAGGTCATAGCCTTGACTTGCGAGTCAAAAAAGTGACTCACCTTTGACTTTGACCATTTGTTTAATTTTTCTTTTGACCTTGAAACATATTTTAACCTCATTAACAAAGGGAAAAGGGGAAAACAAGCCCAAAAGAAATTTTTAAACATTTAAAACCCCACAGGAAAGCCTAAAAAGCATTTTGAAAACATAAAATTTTGGAGCAAGCCTAGCACTTTTGTTCCTTGTCTATTTATAAGAAACACTTTCCCCATTATGTAACCCTAACCAAGAACTAACTCAGTATCTAGTGTCTAAAGTTACTCCTAACTTTAGGGAGGTTAGTACACCAGTGTCTAGGTTAGCCAAAGTTTAGAGTAAAAGGTTGAAAGATACGTACCTAAGGCAGCTACTCTCTAGTTGTAAAAGACACATACCGTTCGAGGCAATAAATCTCTGATTGTAAAAGACACATACCATTTAAGGTAATGAATCTCTAGTTAGGTAATTACCATTAACTTATTGAGTGTTAACCCTCTGTTGGTTGGATAGTTACCGTCAACTTGTTGACATGTTAACCCTTGGTAAACTGTCTGATTAGCATTAACTTTTCAACATGCAAAACCAAGACAAGTTGTTTGTACTTGAGTAGTGCCAGCTTGTAGGCTTGAAAAATTAGGAAAGATGATTGGTTGATGTCAGCATGTCAAATCACATTTGGAGAAGATCGATGCTAGCTTGTCGGCATGTCAAACCTCTTTGAGTCAAACTATTAATGCCAGCTTGTCGATATGTCAATTACATTCGATGAGTGATCGATGCCAGTTTGTCAACATGAAGAACTGCTTAGGATTATGGTTATTCCCACTGTCATTATGACAACTTAGAATAATCCTTATGATCAATGCCATATGTCGGCATGAAGAATCATGGATGACCCCTGCACCTATGTCGGCATAAAGGTCCTTATCGAATAAAAAACCATTAGCTAATATTGAAGCTGGTCGGATCTTTGACAACAAAGAAAACAAATGGTTAACATTGGTAACAGGACATGTCAACCCCTTATTGATGGGTTAAATGCCTCTTAAGAGGACTTTTTGCTTGTAAGAAGGACTTATTGCCTCTTGAGAGGACTTTGGTAGCTATGAAAAGGTTGGATGTTAATGTGCTTGTTATAATTAAAGAATGTAGTTACCTTTTACGGGTTTGCATGATTCCTCTTATGGAGATCTTTCTTCGAGCAAGATAGCCATCTTTTGGTAAATGCCTCCATGCATGGCATGTGTAGATGACCTCGCCTTATGAGATACTCCTCTTACATGATTTCTCTTATGGCAACTTTATCCTTATCTAATTTTCCATTGTCTAAAGTTATCATGTAATCAACTTTGATGTGTGGAGTCCATTTACATTTTCCTTGGAGGAAATTATTCAGGTTAGTATGTGCAGGAAATTATATATATGAAGTATATGTGAAAAATTCATATGTGTACACACAATCACACGTGTGATGTGTGTTACGGGTGGTGTGTGTAAAGAATTATTTGCCAAGAAGTTTCTAAAATTTAAAGTAATTGTAACTTGTCAAATACTTTAAACTTAGATTTTACTCATCCTTGAATAAGTTAAATGAGCCATATTCTAAACTAATTTAATCTCAATAAGAGAAAATAAGGGATCATTCTCATAGGCAGAACAAGAAAATAGGCATGCCAATACCAAGGCCTACTAAACCAACAAATAAGCACAATGCATACCAAACAATTTCTGTGTATGTGTGCTGAAGGCCAACATAGAACTTTTGTCTTTTGAAAGCAAATTTTGGATGCAAAGTTGGGGATGAGATTTAACTCGAATGCATAAATGCATTCATAGCTTCTCACTTGAAGCTCAAAAAATACTATATGCCTCTTCTTCTATACCAAACCTTACTAAAAAGTCATCTCCACTAGTTTGGATGAGACTGAACCCAGAATTAGGAGGTCTTACATTAGTTGTAATATTTAGCTTGGGTGGATGGCTAACAAATAAAGGTCAAGTTGCTAAAGGAATATGACTGCTTGTCTTCTTAACTAGCGAGAAGGCTATTCTCTACCCATTTATCTATCATCAAAGCACTCTCACATTTGGCCTTGATGATTTTTAGTTTATCAGAAATTGTTTGAAGGGTATTAACTTAAGGTCTCCCTTTTCTTTTTGTTTCTATTAATGTGGTGTTATTTTTGAGGTTTTTTCCTTTTTTCTCTTTTTTTATTCTTTCTTTTTTCTTTTTTTTCTTTCTTTCTTTTTTTTTTGTTTCTTTTTTTTCATTTGCAAGTTTGTTTCATTACATAAACTTAATTTCATATTGAATGAAATTTATACAAAGGATTGGTGGAAATTGATCTCCCTTCCCTCAAAATATGACTCTAGCCCTACTATAGTGGCCATCTTCCTAAGGGAAAGCTAAAATCATTTTGGGTTATGGTTTAATTTTGATGTGTGTAACAATAAAATGAGCACGTGTTCAATATGCTTGAAATAAAGGCTTAATGGGCTGACAAGCGATTATGAAATTAGGGTAAGAAAAGTCATTTAGAGAGTTATACAAAGAAGGGTTGTCTAAATCATTTTCTAGAATTTATCTCATCTTGAGATTGCTTTGATCGGTAATTAGAAAGGTTCCAATGCTCTTAGTGAGTTTTACCCAATCCTTTTATTTTCAAACAGTTTTTTCTCAACTTTTTAAAAATGGCCCAAGGTGCTCAAAATTTGGAACTTGCATGGTATAGCCAAGGCTTTTATGCAATTTAGCAAGTAGAGTAAAACATGACTATCTTTTGTTAAGCTCATATTTGAATGAAACACAAATTTATGTGATTGATTTCAAACCTATTCATAGTTAAGAATCACTATGATGAAGTAAAATTTCAAATTGGAGGTAAAGTAATAAGGAACAACTATGTCAAAATCTTGTGCATAACTTGGCAAGATAAATTAGACCTAAGGTACATACTATTTTAATAAGAATACTCTCTGTATTTGGGAAAAGCACAACATCATAGTGGTCATCTCAAATGTATTGGAAAGGCAATCAATACTTGATGTAAAGAGTTCTTAAATCTCTAGGCTTTGCAATTAACATGTTGTATATGAAGACCCAGAAGAATCATTGAATTTGGATAGGAGCAGTAAAGCATGTCTTCATCTTTCCTAAAGTGTTATATGTATAGTGGTATGTATCAAAAAAAATTATGTATGCATAAAGAATTATGTGTAAAGAAATATGCACAAAATTATATAAGAGATGTATATAAGAAATTACACATGCGAGACACATGCTACGAGTTTTGTGCAGAGTATGTATAGAGAATCATATGCATAAAAGGATTATGTGTGCCAACACATGTAGAAAATTGTATATGAAGCATTTACAAAAGACTTGATACGAAGAAATGCTACTATTCTTCTACAAATACCTCTTGAGAACTCCATTTTCATGTAGGCTTTAGGCAAGATTTCTTTAAGTATCTTGCTTTAGTTTTTTTTTTTGCCTTGCCTTCTTTTTTCTTATCTCTTTTACTATTTTCAAAGGCAATAGTTATCGCGTTCTAACCAAAGATAATTTTCCCTTTTACAAACGGTACCTACCATTTGATGCCCCAAGCAAAAAGTGTCATCTGGGTGAAAATGTCATGATAAGAACAACAGAAGAAAATGTCCTTATTACATGAAGTGTTATCATTACTGCCTTGGAATTAAGCCCACTTTGGCATGTATCTCTATGCATGTCATAGGTTTCTCTCGATAGGTTAATCATATGTTCATGCCTAGCTTATGCATACGTTCCTAATTACATGCATCATATAGCAATAACAGCAACCATACCTAGACATGTAATGCAAAAATACATGTTCCATTCAATCTTAGGGGTTGACACCTTGTGTGCATCAGACTCCTATTATCAAGGGTTTTCTTAATTAAATACTTTTTCTCAATTCCTAATTTTTGCTTAGGAAGCCTTTTTTCGATTTTGGCCTTAGCAGGATGCCTAATTTTAGCAAGATTGCCTTTTTTTATTTTTGACCTGTTAGGCTATATTTTCTCTTCTTTTTATTTTTTTGTCTTTGCCATGGAACACTCTTTAGTCCACCGGCATTGCTTGATAATCCTTTTTTATCATTGCTAATGAGAAATAGTTGCCCCTTCTAACTATAGTTTCTTCAGCACACAGGGTTTGGCTTTCGCTCATGTAACCTGGAGCACTTGATTTGAGCTATTTCTTCCTAGCAATGGCCTTTGACCCACTTTTTAGAAGATTAAGTGAACCTTTCTCTTCTTTGCAAACTCGGTTAGGATGGTGAGTTCTCCTTTAAATTGTAGAAGGCCCTGCTTTGCTCATTCTAACTTTAATAGTTGAGTTCTTGAAGCAACATTTAATAGTTAAGGCTCAATCTTGATTAGTTGCATCATGCTCATCCCTAAATGTTAAGGAGAAAGGAATGGTCTTTGAAAAATCATTTGTTATCTTATTTCTTCGATCATGTTGGTTGTCCCTTTTTCATTACTCATATTTCACTTTCACTTTCTTGTATTTCAATTCCCATTTATTGGATTCCTAGTAGTAGTCTTTTCTTTTCTCCATTGGATTGTACAAATTCCCAAAACTCATATATGATAATTCAAGTACATTTTAGAGCAAGAAAAGTAACTCTAGGACAGTTTTCAAGATGATTGCAGTTGAATAGAGTGGAAAAACTTAGACGTGTATAAAGGTTAAATGTGCTCAAGCCAGGAAAATTCGAGGATGGGTAACCCGATGGACAGTTCAACCTAACAATGGATTATGAAAGTAGATGTTAAATGGAGTCTGATGGTACAATTCGGGATAAAATTAAGCTTAAATAGGCCCCAAAATAGATAGAGAAGTTTTTCCTTGGTATCATAGAAGGAGTTGATCAAAGTTTGACCGAGATTTTAAAAATAGTAAATGATGTATAAAAATCACCAAACCTTCCAAACCTATTTATTATAATCCAAATTAGTTTATGGAAGTGGAAAATAATTTTTCTGATAGTTTTGAAATTTTGGGTTTTGGACTGGCTGATTTTGCCTCCAGAGCTATAAGTATACCAAAATGGTATCAGAATGAACTAAAATTTTAACCACGTGCTATTGAATATATAAGGACATGTTGGGATAAATTTCATGGTATTTTAATGTCTAAAACATTATTTTAGAAAATAGGGCCGAAAAATGGTGAGAAATCAAAATTTAATTAATTGGGGGACCTAAAGGTCATAATAAATTAATCTAAGGATATGAAAGTCATTAAAATGAAGTTACAATCTAGTGTTTTCAGGCCCATGATTTATGGATAGGTATAAGTGGCTGAAATGGTGCCAAGTGGCTTAATTTCAAGCCTTTAGATCACATAGTTAGAGATTGAATCTTGACCCTTCCTTTTAACCACTAAAAAAAATTAGGGAAGTGGAGAAAAACCTAGAAAACTCCCTAAAATCGTGGTTTCTTCCTCCCTTTTCTTCATAAAATCTGAACTTAGGGGGAAATGGTGTTTTTCACCAATTTTTCTTCCATTTCTTCATTCTCTCTCTAATTCTCAAGCTCATATTTTACCCAAATACATAGAAATACATCCTCTTTAACCTAGAGTAGAATTGAAGCAAGAGAGGGCTTGGAGATGGAGAATTTAGTAAGAGAATATAAACCTAATAAGGTAAATTCATGAGTTTTGGGTGGAATTAATTGGGATTTTTATATAGAAATATAGAGCATGATTAGGAGGGTTATTTAGTAGCTTTTATTTGGTATAATTCAAAGTATAAACTTATGTAATCTTGCCTTGCAAATTCGGCCAATAAGGAAAAATATAGGGAAAGAGAGAAACAAGTAAGAGGAAGGAAGGAGAAAGAAGAAAAAGGGATTTTCAAGCTATTATGAGGTAAGTGGATGCCTACTACACTTAATTTCATTTAATTTCTTGAAATTTTCTTATAATTTACATTATGTAACTCAATAAATTGAGTAAGAATGCTAAATAAATTGAGATAATGTAATAAAATAATAAATTGAGGTGATTTGAGTGTGAATTAATGGAGTAAACACCTTGAAAATGAAAGATTTAATAATGGCCAAACTTTACATAATGATGTATTTTAAGGAAAATTAATGTTAATTAACAAATTAGGTATAATTTAAGTCATATGAGGTTAAAGGAATATAATTAGCATGAATTTAAGCTTGAAAGAATATATAATTATGATGATTATCTTATATACATAATGATGTAACATTATGCAATTATACATAATTGAATAAAATTGTGAAATAAATTGATAAAATATAATAAAATGATGAATTAGCCTAATATAAACCTAAATTAGTGAAGAAAATAAATTAAAGCCAAGAAGTATAAGGTAGGCCGAATTGAGTACTATGGTTTAACATAAGCTAATTGAGTAATCAAAGGCACAATTGGCATGAAATACACTTTATGATATGAAGAGAATATGGTGGAATTGATTAAAATGCAAAATGATAAGTGTACATAATAATACATAATGAGACATAATGATGGACTTGAAGGAAATGTAGGAATTCTAAGGTAAATTGGATATGTATTGTTATATAAATGCTTAAAATGACATTTGAGACATAATTGGCATGTAAATGGAGTAAAAATCAAATGGTATGTGGTAGTTCCTATTGAGGCCAAATGGTATATGTATGGTTATTAGGTTATTCTTTTCATTTTTATATGATGTTTTATGTATTTATGATAAATGTGTAATGACCAAGCATAATTGGATACCATCTGAGCATGTAACATATGTAGCATAATGTGGTTAGTAAAGGAAAACATATGAAAATACGACATAAGTTGTAAAATAAAATTGCCCTTAGTGTACAATGGGTAATCTAGGATCCTAGGATATAATGACAAGCCATAGAGACACACATACTGCGGTAGCCTTATGAGATTAGTTAAATAGTACATATATTGGATAACCAATACACACAAATATAGTGGAGTAGTAGGATCATAGCAATGTTAAAGAGTATGCCCTAGAGCCCATGTAATAGGGATATATTTCATATGTATGAATTCATATTCTTAATAAAAGACATCATTCATTTATTAATGCTATATTTAAATACATGAGTTTGTAAATCTTAAATTAATAAATAAAGTTCTAGATATTATAAATACAGTGCAAAGGCAATCATAAAAGTGTTCATGATGTGAGATGTATATTGCATGCAAATATGATAATATCTAAATATCCCTAGTCATAGAATTAACAAGATAGGACATTGTTAATTTGGACAAACTAGCACATGTTATGCTTCTTGAATATTTCAAGCAATGGTTCTCATAACTGGGGGCAAATTAATAATTACACAAGAAAATATAAATTAAATAATAAATAAAGCAAAAATAATATCATAAAGTTAATCAAAAAACAAAAGTAATGTAAGAAATGTAGTTAATAATTTAGTAAGGGCAAAATGGTAATTACACAAGAAAATAAGGACCAAAAGATAAATTAGGCATAAAAGGAATCATAAATGAGATTAAATATGGAGTAAAATGAAAAACATGAATAATAGATCCAAAAAGGGCAAAAATATAATTACTCCATAAACCAGGGGCAAAAATATAAATTGACATGAAAAATGTAATTAAAGGAGTTAAAATAATTACATAAGTGAAAAGGGATAAAATCGTAAATAGTGAAAATTTTAGGGACCAAAGTGTAATTTGCCGTCTCATGAAGAAATACAAGGACCAAAATGCAAATTTTACATTTAAGAGGAAATGAAAGCCAAAGAAATTAAATAGGAGTCAATAAGAAGTTAAACTAAGTCAAATGTGAAGAATATGGGACTTAGGGACCAAATTGTAATTTTCCATCAAATGAATTAATACAGGGGCTAAAATTTAAATATTAAATTTAAAGGAGAGAATAAAAGCAAAAAGGAATAGACATTAGAGTAATTTAGCATAATTTAGAATCATAGGGAAAGTTCAGGGACCCAACGGTAATTTTACATCCAAATTAGGATTATGCAGTATTAAATATAAAGGACAAGTAAATATAGAAAAATTTTAATAATTGGTCAAAATTGAAGTCAAACCAAGTCAAAATGGTGAAATGAAAAACCTTAAGGACTAAATAGTAATTTCATACTAAAGTAAGAATTTTAAAAGAAATTGATGGAAAAATAGGGATCAAAGGAATTAAATAGCAATTTGGAATATATAAGAGAATCAGATCTATTCAATTAGTGAGAGGAATAAATAGGGGTAAAATGGTAATTTACCATACCATGAAGAAATGTTTAAAATTAAAATGTGAAGTAAAAAGTTAAATAAAATAAAAGATATAAAGAGAGTAAATAAGGGCAAATTGGTCAAAAGGCAATAAAATTTACATATAGGAAATGGTATAAAGGAAATTTGAGCTAATTTAATAAATTAAGGATAAAATTTTGATTTAAATATAAGTTGACCAAGGAGGACGAAACTACAATCGTAATAAGAAAGCAAAATTAAGGACTGAAATAAAAAGAAATAATATTATGGCAAAATATAGCAGACAAAAAAATAAAATACTAATAATAAAATAAAAGGGTAAGATAGCAATTATACATAAAGAAATAGCAAAAAGACAAACCATGTTAGGAAGAAGGAATTTAAAGTATTGACTTAGTAAAACACACATTTAGATGTTATACTCGGAAAGGTGACAAGATTTAAGTACCACCTTATAAAAGGAAATAAAGAATTATAATAAGTTTTAAACCGAATTATTTTAGCTACATGCTAGTAAATTCAAGTTTATAAGTAAAGAAGAAATCGAAATAACACCCCAAACCAGCTTGTGAATAAATAATGGACATGTGGGCTTAAAGGTAATTTAATGTCAAAAATATAGATCACCCAAACTAATTAATAAGATGGGGAACACTGAAGGATATAAAATCAGCAAGGAGTAAACGGTAATTTGAAAAGATAACTACATAAAGATAAATAATAATAATAATAATAAGACAAAATAATACCAATAATTGAAATAATAAATTTAGCCAAATGAAATTTTGTATAATTGTATCCACCACTAGGCAACATCGTTGCTTAACGCGTGGTTTGTTGACTGCACGCAGGAACATGTAGTCAAGAACACCAAGACAAAGGATCAAATTGGCATGTACCCGTAAGCGATTACAAGCATGAAGATTAATGATTTGTGCAGTAGATTTTACATGCTTAGCACATAGTAAGCATTGTGTATTTTGAACAAAAATTGTAGTGAATTTATGCATGTATGAATACTTTTGAGCATGTGTTTATGAAATTTTATGATAGTGTTTTATGATGAGATGGATGATTTTAGAAGTGCTATGTATGCCATTGGAGTATTGGAGGAGGAGGTTGCTATATGGGAGTGTTATTTTGTCAATTTGCAGGTTTAGACAACACAGTTTGCAAGCCATTATGCTGCTGAAATTCACACTTAACGAATAGTAGTCATGTAATATCGTCAACAAGAGTATATATTATATAGAAATTATCTATGAATTGAGGGTGTTACATTCTATATATATATAGTTGTGTGGTGGCCATACAAAATAGAAAAAATTTGTAAGAAAACATAAAAATGAACAAAACTTATTCTACCATTATATATGCAAAAAAAAAAAAAAAGCAAACAAACAAAGCAAATGCATAACATAATAATCAATAGTGAAATAAGCACAAATCAACGGAATCCATTAATGAGCTCATTAAAAAAAAGAAAAGAAAAGAAAAGAAAAAAAAAACCCAGAAATCTAAATCTATAAATAAATAAGTACTGTAATTGGAGACCGAAAAGAGGAGAAGAGAGAGCAGACCCAAAGAGGATTAGATAAAAGAGGAGGAGAGAGTGAGAATGGAAAAATTGATATGAGAGATTGGAGCTGCACCTTCTCCCGTTTAATTAGCATTGTATTGAGATTACATGTCTTGTACATGAAATAAGAAGGTGAATATTAGCACAACAATTGCCAAGAGATGGTAATTATAAGCATAATTTATAATTATTTGTGTTCTAATTTGTTTGATCCGTATAAGGTAATTTTTGGCTTCAATTTTGAATTTCTTTTCTTTTAGTTGGGTAGGAGCAAGAGGACTAGAATTCACTTGGGATTACATTCTCCAGGGCCTTGAAGCAAATGCAGACCTGGTATTTTTATTATTTGATTAATATTATAGTGCTTTTGGAAGAACGTTTCCATTTATAGTAGCATATTTTAGATGACTAACCCAAGACTTTGATTCCTATAATATATGCATGTGTAGGCATTGTGGCAACCATGCCATCCATAACAAGGTAATGCTCTTCATACTTGTCATCGCATCACTCCTTTTTTGGTGTATGTTTTGCTTGAAATTGCTTGCAGCCACTTTACATTACAATTTTTGGAAGTATCTAAAGCCAGAGTGACTGGGTACTAGGTTTTTCATCAAACCTATATTCTAATTTTCATTGTCCTCCGACTTTGTTATTGCCTCTGAATATGGATAATTTACCAGAATACAGTCATATAACTCACAGTATAGTACTGCAGAGGACTTTTCATTTTTCTTAACTGTAGTAGGCTTGTAAAACCCTCTATTGCCGGCATTGTATTTAATTAGCACTAATTGGCTAATATGAAAGTGCATTAATTCAATGAGAATAGGCATTACACTAGTACACAAAATTGTCCAAGGGTAGATGCCATTCTCATCTATGGAAAAAAGATCCATTTCTTTTATTGAAAAGTCCAATTCTAGAATCTAGATGCATAAAAACAAAATGATAATTGATTACAAATTCCCCACCTTACCAATCCTTAAATAAATAGGAAATTTGACAATTTTTTTGTCTTGGCCATCTTCATTCCAAGCAAGCTTGAACTTGTGAGCCACATCTTCTCTCAAAAGATCCACACCCATTTGCTTAGCAGTTTGATAAGCAGACCAAGACCTCAAGTAAGTAAAGAACTCATCCAAATTCATTTCTCTTTCTGTTACAAATTTGAAAGGCCCAGTATTATGATTTCCTTCCACCGGCTGAAATGGAAATGAAATAGTTTCGTACTTGTCATCAACCCATTTGCGCCCTGGATCCCAATATGGGTCAGAATCCATTTTGTAAAATGGGTCAAAAACAGAGTCCACTGATTCATTAACTTCAGGCACTGTATAGCACCATGCAGCAATTACACCATTAGGCTTCTTAAGCACCCATTTCACTTGCTTGTAAAATGAATCCAAATCAAACCAATGGATGGCCTGAGCAATCGTCACTAAGTCTACACTGGAGTTCGTGGATATATATTGCTCCAATTTCTCCATTGGGATTACTGGAGGAGTATGCTTATATTGAATATTTGGTAATTCTTTTGCAAATTCTAACTGTTTCAGGCTTGTGTCTGTAGCTATCACATTCTTGTAAATCCCAGCTAGCTGAAAACCAAAACAAATACTTTCATTACTAAGAAATGCACTATAATTTTTAACGAAAAAGGCTTTAAACTCTTTGGGATAGCCAATTCAATTCTAAACACATGCAGTAAGTGCTGTCCACCGTCCATCAAACACCGTGTGTAGGGTTGGATGCATCGGTATATTTCATCTTTATCCTTATTAATTTTTTTACTATAAATTTTGTAATTATGATGACAGTGCCCAGCCACTAGATCTTTGAATAAAAAATAATAGAAAAAATTAATTTTTAATCCAATGGGCAGGAGCTGTTTTGTAGCACCACATTATCTCCTGTATCTTCTATAATGAGCGCATAAAAATGAAGAAAAAATAAATAATAAAAAAGATGAACTATGAATTTTTCTTTTTGGTTGAAATGGGGAAAATCACCCAAATTTAAAGTTTGTGAGTTAATTTAGCAAAAAATTAATTTGGGAAAAAAAGTTTCAAAACCAGATTAAATCTCCACACTTTTTTTTTTTGAAAAAAAAAAGAAGAATTTAGAGAGAGAGAGAAAGAAAGTGACTAACAGATTGAGCAGCCTGGCCACTTCCAGTGCCCACATCCCAGACAAGGTCTTTAGTGGGAGTCTTGGAGGCGATGAATTCAAAGAGTTGTTGTGGGTAATTAGGCCTTCCCTCTGCATATATCTTTGCTTGCTTTGTAAATAATTCCGCCATTCTGTTTTCTCTCTCTCTCTCGATGTTCTATATTTTCTGTTGCAACTGTTTCCCCTTCTTCTCTTTATATTCTGTTCAATTTTTATCCTAAGGCCAATAGGCGAAGGTTCTAAGGAGCTTTCTCGCGAGGATGCAGATCTTGACTTGTGCAGCTCAAAGATGGGGGAAAAAAATTTGTTAGAACCACCTTAAGGCTTTAATTTTATCCATAATTATTAAATTTATATACTAACAGTGATTTGGTTAATATTATGAAAGATTGCATGTGTTATTTTTGAAATATTTTGAATTAATATGATTTATTACATAAATACGTGGATTAAAATGATTTTAATTATAATATTTTAATAGTTAAGATATTTTTGTAGGATTTTTTTTTTTACCGAGTTGTCATTAAGCTATAAGTTCAATAACAATTCATGAACCCCATACCATATGAGTTATTTCCTCTTACTACAATTTTCTTTCTTTCCTTTTTTTTAAAGACAAACTGAAAATTCGTTAGGAATCCGAATAAAGCAAAGTACAAATACAACATGGACAATTGTTCCAAGTACAAGGATTAACAAAGGATTAGCTTGATGAAAAATCCAATAGACAGGAACATTTCGTTTTATAGTTTATACTAAAAAAAAATATAATTAAAGATTTTAATGTGTAATAAAACAATATTATTTATTCTATTAAATTTATCTAAATTGGATCCAATTTTTATTGAAATAAAAATGTAAAAATACGGTATAATCAAATAAAAATTGAGAGATTCAATTAAATAAACTAAAATTGTAGGAAAAAAAAAATTCTTGCACACATCTATTATTGGGAAAAGAAAAAACTCTTAAATATTTAAGTATATCTTCATTGACTTGGTCGTTGATGAAAGCCATTTAGATATTAGTAGCAGTTGGAGAATTCAAATTGCTTCCTTCGACCTGAAAATAAATAAACAAATAAAATAAAATGGGACAGATTATAGAGATCATAATGGATGATGATATTGCCATGTCGCCATCCAAATCAATGCAATTTCATTCAGCCTAACACGTCATTTTTCTGCTAGACTTTTAGTAGAAAGTTTGGTGGCACTTGTATTTCTATTTGAGTAGAAAATCATTTTGGTATAGGAAACTTTTCAATTTTTTTTTTTTTTACCATCAAGTAAATTAATAATACAATTTAACAATGATTTTCAAAATTATACAGGATAAAAGATAGGCAAAAATAAAAGTTTGTTTTTGATTTAGAGGAGATAATTGGACTGTGAAAAATTAAATAGTTTGGTGCCACAAATTATACAATTAGCTTGGACCGATTGACAACACTTATTTGATAGATGCAGAGTCTAGATCGGTATAGAAATGTTACAACTTTTATACTTTCATAAGAATTGCAACCTCTGCACTTTCATAATAATTCAGGCAATCAATAATGATTGATTATACTGGTTTAATTAGCCTGACTTTAATAAGTATTCAAGCCAATAGCTCTATAAATAGCTTAACCATTCACAAGTCAGGAATGATTTTTCTCTATTCTTAGTATCACATCTAATTTCCTTCAAAAGCTCTAACTTAATCGTTAGAGTGTTCTCCATTGAAACTTTTACTTTTTTTTCTAGCAATCTATCTTCTTAATGGAAATCAGGTGTGGTTATTTGAGTTTAAGGTTAATCCTAGCTACCAATATGAAAATCAAGCTATTATCATTTGGCATGGTCAGTGTGGACCTGATATTCCACAATGGATCTTTTCCCCAATTTAAACATCGCAGTTGGTTAACCAGTAGGGCAACTTAATGCAAATGCCTCTTTACCATAACCTGCTCAACCATTTTTCCCTCTAGATGCCACTCTAGCTCTAACAATACCCACCATACCTACTGCCACACCTCCTGTACCACCCATACCTTGTTTTAATTTACAAATGGTTCAAACTTTTATGGCAGCTTTAACGACCATAGTAGCTTAGCCACAACCACCTATGCCCTCTATGCCTTATTCACTTCATCCTAATCTAGCTAGTGATGGTCGTGTCGATGTAAACTAGACTCCTCAACCATCAACCCTTCTAAGGTAGGAGCCACTGCAAATACCTCCATTGTAACACTTGCAGTTGGTTCAATAATAACCCTAACTACCTAGGAGTTTGGATGGCTATTTGAGGAATGGATGTAGAAATACCAAAATTGAAACCCATTGTAATACCAGGATACTTTCCGAACTCCACTTTCTAATGACATTTTGGCTTCTCCTTTTCTCAAAGTCAGGCTTTCTACCCTACCAAAGTAGAATGGTAACATTGATTCTCAAGCTCATCTTAATTAATTTCACCACACTATGCTTGTTCATACCCCATAAGACATTGCACTTTTCAAAAATTTTCCACAAACACTTGCCGAGTCTGCTCAGAGTTGGTTTTAACACTTGTTTTAGCTTATGTAGAAAGTTTTGAGCAATTTAGCGACATTTTTATCACCAAGTTTGTGGCTGCAATCCAACATACCAAAGTCTGTGCGGATCTGCATTAAGCATAATAGGAAGACACTAAGCCGTTACATACCTATATCAAGCAATTTAACATGGTAGCAATGGACATTAAAAACCTTAATTTGGAAGTGGCTATTAATGGTCTAAGTCGAAGTACCAAGTGCTAAGATTTTAATGATTCTCTAAAGCAAGAATACCTTTACTAATTTTATCGAACTTATGCCCCAAGCTCATAAGTATATTAGGATATATGAGGCATAACAACTTTGACACACATCTTCCTAGCATAAGAACACCTATGGTTGGCGTAGCAATTCTTATGTAATGAAGCAAGTAATTCTAACCGTACTTTTGCTAAGTCTAGTCCTTATTCCCTAGTTGAAGCAAAATAGGCAAATCAATTAGCCAAAACCCATAAGGAAAGATCCTAACTGAGACTAAACTCTGTGTTGTGCTATTATAGAGACCTAGGACATAAGATGGACAATTATAACCAACTCAAGAAAGAAATAGAACACTTAGTTCGAAAAGGTAGCTTATCTTAATTTGTTCAAGAATAGCCAAAATGGCAACACTTCTACATGTTCCCTTGCTTCTAGTTTTAAAGATAAGGGGAAAGTTAGCTCGAGTAAGAACACTTAGTTTGGAAAGGCAAATTATCTTAATTTGTTAAAAATAGCCGAGATGGCGACACCCTTGCACGTTCCTTTACTTTTAGTTCTACAGATAAGGTGCTCGAGTAAGAAAACACCCGTTGGGGTTGTCTATGTCATTGTAAGAGGTAAAGATTACAATGTTTTTAATGATTCTAAAAAGTACAAGGCTAAAGAAGTATTTTCCCTAGAGCTAGTTCATCCATCATTAGATGTGCCATTTAGTTCTCTACAATAGATGGCATCCATGTCTGGTAGCCATACATGGATGCCCTAATAGTCGAGGCTTTTATTCAAGACTTTTTGCTTTAATGTATCCTAGTGGATAGTAGAAGTGTAGTCAACCTAATCAATTTGTAAGCCTTTAAAGCTTTAGAAGCCTGTTACCATTCCCTTAATTGGAATTTTTAGGTAGCTAGTCAAAGTTGAAGGTTTTATTAATCTTTCACTCCAGCTTGGTGATGATGCAATGGTTTGTACCTGCACTACTTGCTTTATAGCAGTCAACATGCCTTTATCTTAGTAGAGCTCTTATAGTGGTCATCGATCCTTACATTTCTATACAGAAATTACTACTTAAGGTCTCAACCCCACTTGGCATTGTGGTGCTTATTTTACTTCGGTCTATAACCCATAATCTAACAGCATGCTTGAGGTCACAAACCAAACAATATTGCATGGGCTCAAAAAATGACTTAATGATGCAAATGGATTATGGGTAGATGAGTTGAATAATGTGCTCTAGGCATACCGCACTTCACCTTGTGCAACAACTGGTGTAAAGCCATTCTCATTAACTTATAAAGTTAAGGTAATCATTCAATATGAAATTGACATTCAAAGCCATCACAATACAACCCCAAAGAAAACCATAACATCCTGCTCTATCATCTTGTCCAGTTGGAGGAATAATGAGAGTTCACCAAGGTGTTTTTCATTTCTTACCAGCAGTCCATGACATCCTATCATGATTATTGTTTAAAATTAAGGTCTTTGAAGGTGGGACAATTGATCTTAAGGAATGTAACCTCATCTCAAACTGTTACTAGAGTGGGCAAGCTTGAACCAAATTAGGAAGGACCTTATGAAGTACATGAAATAAAAAAAAACTCTAGTGCTTATTTTTTGAAAGATTTAGCTAGCAAGATATTACTACATTTTTATAATTTCTTTAATATTAAGTTAAATTATCAATAGTTCATTTGATATTATTCTTTTACTTTGGCTATATTTCCATATAAGCAAATACTTTGTATTTATGCTTCATTAGTGAGCAATGATAAAATTAGTTCTTTTGCAATTGTTTGTCCATTTTAAACATAAATTGCACAACAAAGCTCAACAAAACAATTTCATTCATTTCAAAATAAAAGTATTACAAAAAAAAATCAACAACCTAACTACTCCTCATCCATATAGACTTATCCATTAAAGCCCAATCTTCATTGGGATATTTTTTTTTTACAAAGTTGACAAGTTTTTTGCCATAGGAGATACACCTTTCCACAGTAAGGTCTTTGGCATTCTTTTTCCCTTCGGCCAATCTTTTGTCGTGCTCAGTTTTTTCCTCTTTGCTCTTTTGTAGCTGCTTATTTACTACTTTAAGCTCCTCCTTACACGCAAAAATTAGCTTTAGCTAGCTCAACCTTTTTCTCTGCTTCACCGATCTTGTACATGTTGTAGTTCGCTATTGTCTTCTCCTACTTCACAACCCGAGAGAGAATTTATTCATTTTACCAACAATAACAACAATAAGTAAAGATCCCTACATCATCAAATAAATAACTTTAGTGTATACTAATTAACAATTTGGTAAATTACTATAAGATAGAATATTACCTCCACTTTATGCTTTTTATATAGATGGGTTAGCTGTTGGGTATGTAATCTCTAAGGCACCCGCTCATTTGGCACAATAGGAGCCTAATGCACAAATTTTATGAAATTGGTGTTGGCTACACTGTGCCCCTTTCCTTGCTTCCTCTAGAGGCCCTTAATTTCTTCCTTCAGCTCTTGTAGAGTCTTATCAAGTGCTTCAAAGATCAGGGCAATATAATCCGATAAAGTAATATTAACACCTTTAGTTATACTCTTAATGGCACTATAGTTTGTTCCATCTAGCTAACCTAATCAATATTGATCCTTTTAATCCTTTTTTGCCTCATCTTCTTAATAAAGTTCCACTTATTAGCTCTTTTCATTACTATAAAACAATTGCACAATGAGAATAACATAACCAAAATTACTTTATGGTAAAACATAATATTTATTATTCTTTCTTTTCTTTGATTTCTTGCTAGGTTCATAAGCATTACCACTAACATAAGGCTCAAGCTACTCATTGATGCAAACCTTCTTAGAGGCAAGCTCTTTCCACCTAGCTAGCATTTTCTCTTCCTCCTTAGAAAGTAGAGGTAAGCTATTAGATCTTTTTACTATAAGACATAATGTTGTCTTTATCGAAAAATCATCATTTTTGCTCTCAATAATGAAGAAACTATTCTTTAAGTTTTTCAATGAGTGGGGGTTACCAAAAAAAACCCCGTAGCCTGCTTGTGCTTACATATAGTTGTGATCCTTGATTACCATCCTCAAACCCACAACATGCGTAGCCCAAAATAATTGAACTGTCAAATCTTTATTATGCTCAGTAGTCCATAATTATAGGCCAATTATTATTTTCCATCCATTTTGGATGTAATTGCCTGATGGTCATTTCATAATGATTCAGCAAATCCACTTCAAATTTATTAAGAGGCAATCACACAACGACCTCCATATCAGCCTTATAGATAACTATTGCTTGCTTTTTGAGCTTTCTATTCACCCTAAGTGAAACACTTAGTATCCTAACTAAGTGCTTGTTCATAATATCATACTTTTCCTTTAAATGAGTCAAATGACAATCCCTAATTGCTACAATAATGCTATCAACTCTCAAAAGTCACCTCAATTTTTTCTTTTAAGAAATCACTATACCTTAGTAAATTGAAGTTCATTCCCCAAGTACTTGGTGTGTTATCATCCAGCAAATCAATACTTATTCTACCTCTACCACCACTTGTTATGCTATAATTTTTATAATATTAGAGAAATAATAACTCTTTTTCATCAATCATATCTGAATAATAAATGATTTATGACTTTTAGGATTTAATTAATTGGTATGAACCAATTATAATAATTATGAATATGAAGATAAAAAAGTAGGATTACTAACTCTAACCAAGAATATTCAAAATCATCATAAGTTTCAATTTATATGCTTCCTATAATGCCCTAAAATTTTATTTGGTATGAATAGTACTTTTTAACCATAAATAGTAAAATTAGAATAGTATTTGGTGTAATTATATTAGTATAGTATAGTAGAATTCATAAGTGCTCAAGTGTTGAACGTGCTTGAGCCAAAAAAATTCTAGGATGGATGACCTACCGAAAAGGTTGGTATTTAACTAATAGATGAGATAATGTGTATTAAATGGAATCCAATGATATAATTAGAGAAGAAATTGAGCTCAAATAGGTCCTCAAAATAAATAGTGAAGAATTCCTCAATATCGTAATTCGGATTGACTATAAGTTTGATCAGGCTATAAAATATTCCATAAGCCTCAAAAAATTATTTTGATTGCATAGACCAATTATAAATAGCCTAAATGAATATTTAGAAGTAAAAAATAATTTTTTTCTGACAGTTTTTGATTTTTGAATTTCATATAGGTGAATTTTTCTACCGGAGTTAAAACTATATTGAAATGATATCAGAATGACTTGAAATCTTAAACACACCTTCCCACATGTTTTTGCAGTCTAGATAAAATTTTAGGGAATTCTAATGAGGGGAACATCAAATTCTAAAAAATTGCAAAAAATTGAGATTAATTTAATTACAGGTGTTTAAGGTCATTTTTAAATTGTTCATGGGTATAATTATCATAATAAATTGGACCATAATTATTTGCATATAGAAATTAGGCATGAGTGAGTGTAGGGCATAATGTAGTGGTGACAAATAGCTTAAAAATAAGCCATTAGATCAAATAGTGAATGATCAAATCTTAACATTCATTTGATAGACTAAAGGATGGACTAAGGAGGTTTAGAATTTCGTACAAACAACCCTAAATTTCTACCATCCTCCCTCATTCTTCCTTCCAAAATCGAACCACTCTATCTACTCATTTTCCGCCATTTTCTTCTTACTTTTTCCAATTTCCATCAAATCTTAAGCCCAAATTTATTTATGTACACTAAAAAACCTTCTCTTCATCACAAAAATCATATTAGAGCAAAAGAAAGCTTGGAAAGTGAGGATTTCTAATAAGAAAATTTTGCTTTAATTAGGTAAATTTTTGAGTTTTTGTTAGAATTAATTAGGGATTTTGGTATAAACTTGTAGAGCATCATTAGTATAGTTATTTAGTGGCATTTATGTTTTGAAATTCATGGCATAAGCTCACAAAATCTACCCCATTCAATTTGGCCTAAAGGTAGAAACTAAGAAGAAGAAAAGACCAAGGAGGGAAAAGGCAAAGAGAAAAAAGAATAGGTGATTTACAAGCCATTTGAGATTAGTGGATACAATTCTACACTTAATTTCATTTAATTCCTTTGAATCTTGCTAAATTTTACATTATGTAACTATGGCAACTTAGTTATAAATATGAAATAATTTCATATATGCTAATAAAATGACGTCATATTACATAATGATTAAGAATTAAGGAAGAAAATAATCAAAATATGATAGAACTTAGTGAGGCCAAATAGTGTACCTAAGGTTACCATGTGATTTTTAGCTAATTCATGGAAGATTTGGCATAGTTTGAACATAAATGAATCTAGTATTCATAATTAGAATCTTAAATTTAATGTGTATATAATATACACAATGTGGACATAATGGTGTTCAATTATGTAATAAAAGGTTAGAAACATAATTTGAATGTATACCTTTATATGAAGGCTTAACATGAAATTGCATGGAAATTCATAATGCATGTTGATAGATAAAGTGTGGCTGAATGGGTTGCCATATGAAAATGACATGTTTATGCTATATTTGTATGATATTTCACTCAATTATGATGAATGTATACATATTGAACATAAATGTGCATGATATAAGCAAATGGAAAGTATGGCATAATGTGGAACCTAAGAGAAATTCATGAGATAATATGACATAAGGCAATTAAAATAATTTCCCTTAGTGTACAGTGGTTAATTCAGGATTTTAGAATATAATGGCTAGCCATAAGGCCATATACTACGGAAGCACTATGAGATTGACTAACAGTTGACTTGTATGCACTAGATTCATAGTTGAGGCATTGGTCACATCAAATGGTCACCTTAACTCATTCTAGAGTAGTTGATCACGTCAAGTGACCGCTCCGACTTATTTGGCATCATTAGAGTCCTTATCCCGCATATTCGATTTGAGGGTTTCACTAGGCATTACTAGATGCAAAAATGTAATTATGCAAAAAAGTAAGGACTAAACTATAAATTTTGCATAAAAGATGTCATATGTGTGATTAAATAGTAAATAAAGTGAAAAATGTAATTAACTAGCCAAATAGGGGTAAAAATGTAATTACGTGAGAAATTGAGGGTAAGATCATAAATTTCTCATTAAAAATGTGTTTAAAAGAGTCAAAATGGATAAATATATAAAGAAGGGTAAAATCATAAATAAGGAAAAGTTTTAGGAACTAATTTGTAATTTTCCACTTCCTGAGTAAGTATAAGGACTAAAGCATAAATTTTAGGCTTAAAGTGGAATAAAAGCCAAAGAAAGAAAAAATAACCAAAATTAGTGGAAAATAATGTAATATATGTAAAAGGGAAAGTTTAGTGACAAAATCATAATTTTTCACTAAGTAAGAAATATGTGAGGAAAATAAGAAAAATAAAGGATTAATTGGCAATGTAAAGCATTAAGAGAACAAATTCTAAGTTAATTGGAAATAAATAACAATAAAGGGTAAAATGGTAATTTTTTCATACCATAGTTTATGTAAATGAAATTTTGTGTAGTGTATCCACCACTAGGCAACATCATTGCTTAGTGTGTGGTTTGTTTCATTGCGCGTAGGGACAGGTAATTAAAAACAAGTGAAGAAGGATCAAAGTCATATGTACACGTGAAGAAACTTTGGGATGTGTAAAAATCTGTGTATTGTGTATTAGACTTTTGAGAATTTGGTATGTTAATGTAAATCGTAATAGATGCTAAACAATAGTGAACTTGTGTTATGATGATTGCATGAATATGATTATATGATGTGTGTTGTGATGATAGATTGTGAGTGATATTAGAAGTGTTGTGTTGTTATTGGAGTATTAGAGGTGGAGGTTGCCTATTGGGAGTTTTATTTTGACTATTTGTAGGTTTGGGTAACATGGTTGTATAGCCATCATGCTACCAAAAATTTTACCAAGTGAATAGTAACATTTTGACGCTAACGTGAAATTAGGAAGAGAATGTTAAGTTAAATAATAAGTCATAATCTATAAGAAAGTAATTAACCTAAATAACTTTGCGATGCCACCAATAGTAGTTCACCATGTATGGACTTATGTATGAACCTAGGGTGTCACATTTTTTGGTATCAAAGCAGGTTTACGCAATCTTAAAATTGGAGAAAATATCTAAGTGTGATTAGATGATTGAATCAATACATGTACATGTCGTATAATGAATAAGTGGAATTGAAGTTGAATCTTACCTGTCACCTTTTGTGTATTTTCAGTGATAGTTATGGCTTCTGGCTCTAGACGAGTGATCGAGATGGCAAGCAATGCTAAGAAAGGGAGCCAGTCCAGCAATTAATGATAATACTCCTATAGGTTAGTCTAGTCAGCCTATACCACCACCACTCCACAGGCACCTCCACCAACTACACTGTAAGACTTTATGTAGATGGCAGAATTGTTATACTCGAGGATACAAGCCTAGCTGCTCCACAGCCTCAGCATCAGCTGCCACCTTAGCCCATAAAAAACCTATGACAAATAAGTTGAAGAAATTAGGGGCGAAAGACTTTTACAGTCAAGATCAATTGATTGCTACAGAAGACAAGGAAAGGATGAACAAGATTAAAAGACTTTTTTAGATCACACATAGTCCACCAGAGGAGATGTTGGAGGGCACATTTGCCTTATTCCCAGGCCTTACATACACGTGGTGGGAGACCATGAGATAGTACACTCCAGTAGAATAATTGACATGGCCTTTCTTTCTTCAGCAATTTGGGGAAAAGTACAAAGATAAGGAATACCAACGGGCTATGGAAAATACTTTCTGGTGACTGTGGTAGGGCAACATAATAGTACATGAGTATAAGAGAGAGTTCGAGAGACTCAGTGCGTATATGAAAGACTACAACATACCTCTAGTAAAATTTTACCAGCTGTTTGAATAGGAACTTTATAATAGAATCAGAGAAGCATTAGCAGCACACAAGTACACCAATATAAAAGCTTTAGTCCAAGCAGCCATGCAAGTTAAGTCCATACAAGCTTATAAAGCTAGTAGACCAGCCAAATCATAGTAGAGGAGGAGACTGCTAGCAGGTTCACCTAGTGGACCCAATAAAAAGCTTAAAGGTTTTATTGCTCCTTTACAAACTCCTACAACCGCACCAGCACAAAGTTAGAAATATATGGCTTGAGCTACCCCACAAGCCACCTCTATTGCCAGTGCCCCTTGAGGTTTTAGGAGATTTGATAACCCCATATGTAACTATTGCGGGCGTCGCCATCCAGGTGTATGTTGGAGACTTACAAGAGCCTGTTTGGGATGCGGGTTAAAATATCATTTGTAGAAAGATTGTCCCCGAGCATAGGCCACTACATCAGCTACTCCTATAGATAAACCTAGTACTGCACCACCCAGAGGATGTGGTAGAGGTGGACCTATTGGACCTACACTAGCGAGAGGGAGTGCATAGGTGCCTCTAGTTGCAAAAGGATGTGTTCCTACCCCCATTTATGCAATTAGAGCTAGAGAGGATTAAGATGGCCCTAATGTCATAGTAGGTAAATTTTATTTGTTTAATGCTCCAATTTATACTCTAATAGATCCTGGGTCCACACACTCATACCTTAGCACAAAGATTGCACATGGGAAGGGTTTGGTTAGATCATAGCTAGACTAGGACATATGAGTGAGTAATATGTTAGGAGACAGCATAATAGTAAATAAGGTTTATAAAGACTGCCCCATCCAAATACAACAAACCACCTTCCTCGCAAATATGAACAAGCTTCCTTTTCATGAATTTGATGTAATCTTGGGGATGGATTGGCTTTAAAAAATTAAGTAGTGGTTGATTGTCGATGAAAAAGGATTTCATTGAAGACTCTCGAGGGATAAGAGATCACTACTGTAGGGTAAAGATCTAATTTCTTATCAAATGTCATCTTAGCTACTGCAACAAATAGATTTATTCGAAAGGGATGTGAGGCGTACTTAGCTTATGTGATGGAAACTATAAAAGAAAAGCCTAAGTCAGTGATGTCCCCATTGTTCGTGATTTTTTTAATGTCTTTCCTGATGAGTTACTAAGATTGCCACTAGAAAGGGACGTTGAATTCACCATCAATGTGGTGCCTGGCATTGCTCCTATTTCCATAACTCATTATTGCATGGGCCCTACAGAATTGAAAGAGTTGAAGATTCAGTTGTAAGAGTTACTTGATAAGGGATTCATCTGCCCTAGTGTATCACCCTAGGGAGCACTAGTATTGTTCATGAAAAAGAAGGGCAAATCATTATGACTTTACATTGATTACAAATAGTTAAACAAAGTCATAACAAAGAAAAAATATCTCTTGCCTAGAATTGATGACTTATTTGACCAGTTGAAAGGTGCAGGTATGTTCTCTAAAATTAACTTGAGATCGGTTATCATCAACTTTGGGTTAGAGAAGCAAATGTGCCAAAGACAACTTTTTATACCCGATATGGTCATTATGTGTTCTTGGTCATGCCATTTGGCCTTACCAATGCACCAACAACATTCATGGACTTAATGAACCATATTTTTTATCCATATATATATTAGTTTATGGTGGTGTTCATTGATGACATTCCAGTGTATTTAAAAACACCAGAAGAACATGATAAACACTTACGAATTATACTACAGACACTGAGAGATAACAAAAATTATATGCAAAGTTCAACAAGTGTGATTTTTGGCTTAATGAAGCCACTTTCCTTTGTCATGTAGTATCAGTAGAAGGGATTAAGATTGACCCCAAAAAGATTAAAGCTATTTTGGAATGGAAACCGCCTAAAACTATCATTAAAGTAAGGAGTTTTCTTGGATTAGCTGGCTACTATAGGCAATTTGATAAAAGGTTTCTATGATAGCTGCTCCTCTCATCAAGTTACTACAAAAGAATGCTAAGTTTGAGTTAACCAACCGGTGCTAGGAGAGCTTTAAAAATTTGAAAAGTATGTTGACTGAAGCTCATATTCTCACACAGCCCACTTCCAGTAAGCTTTTTGTTATCTACAGTGATACTTCTAAGAATATGTTAGGATTTGTATTAATGCAGGAGGGCAAGGTGATAGCCTATGCCTCCATGTAGCTTAAGATTCATGAAAAAAATTATACTACCCATGATTTGGAGCTAGCAGTAATTATGTTCATATTGAAGATTTAGAGGCATTACTTGTATGGTGAGAAATGTTACATCTACACTAATCACAAGAGTTTAAAATATCTACCTACATAGAAAGAACTCAACTTGAGGCAAAGGTACTGGTTGGAACTTATTAAAGATTATGACTACTTGATTGATTATCATCCCACTAAGGTAAATGTGGTAGCTGATACACTCAGTAAAAAGCACCTAGTAGCCTTAAAAGCTATGAATGTTAGATTAACTGTGGCTCAGGATGGAGCACTTGTAGCTGAGATACAGCTTAAACCTTATATATAGGTAGGAAAGGACAGTGAATTCTCCCTTGGTAGTGATGATTGTTTATAATACAAGGGAAGGATTTATGTACTAGATAATGCAAAATTAAAGAATAATATCTTGAAAGAAGCTCACAACAGCAGTTATACTATACACCTAGGTAGCAATAAAATGTACCAAGACTTGAAAGTAACCTATTGGTAGCCTGGAATGAAAAGAGAAATAGCAAACTTTGTGACTAAATGTCCAACATGCCAATAGGTGAAAGCAAGACATCAAGTTCATTCTAGACTACTACAACCCATCACCACACCTAAATGGAAGTGGGATCGCATTACCGTGGATTTTGTGTTTGGGTTAACACCAACTAGGAGGCATCATGATTTCATATGGGTAATAGTGGATAGATTGACAAAATTTGCTCACTTCGCACCAGTGAGATCTAACTTCTCATTGGTAAAACAAGCAAAAATCTACATTAATAAAATAGTGAGATTGCATGGTGTTCCTTCTTCCATTATTTTCGATAGGGACCCTCAATTAATAACCAAATTTTGAAAGAAACTTCAGAAAGCATTGGGAAAACATTTAGATTACAGCACTGCCTTCCATCCACAGACAGATGGACAGTTCGAAAAAGTTATACAGATATTGGAGGATATGTTTCGATGTTGTATACTTAAATTTGGCAGCAGTTGGCAAAAATATCTTCCACTGACAGAGTTTTTATATAGCAATAGCTACCAGTCTAGAATCAAAATGGCACCATATGAGGCATTATATGGAAGGAAATATATGAATCCCCTATGTTGGATAGAACTCAATAAAAGCAAGCTCGTAGGACTATATTTGATTGAAGAAACTGAGGAGAAGGTAAAGTTAATCAAAGACAATCTAAAAGTTACAGTAGATAGACAAAAATCCTATGTTGACTTAAAGAGAAAAGATATAGAGTTCAATATGGGTGGTAAGGTGTTCCTGAAGGTTTCACCATGGAGGAATATCCTGAGATTTGGTAAGAAATGCAAGCTCAGTCCTAGATTTATTAGTCCATATGAGGTATTACAATGGATTAGACTAATTGCTTATAGGTTGAAGCTACCACCAGAGTTGGAGAGAATTCATGATATATTCCATGTGTAAATGTTGAAGAGATATTGATTAGACCCACACATGTTATAACACCAAAGGAAGTATAACTTCATAATGTGAAAGAAGCGACCTGAGAACCAGAGGAAACCATGAGACAACAGTATCCTCAGCTCTTTAATCCAGGTAAATTTTGAGGATGAAATTTTTATTAGTGGTGGAGAAATGTAATGCCCTAAAATTTTATTTGTTATAAATAGTACCTTATTGACCATGAAAAATAACATTAGAATGGTATTTGTTGTGATTACATTAGCATAGTAAAGTAGAATTTATAAGTGCTTAATTGTTGAATGTGCGTAAGCCATGGAAATTCTAGGATGGGTGACCTACAGGGAAGGTTGGTATTTAACTAATAGATGAGATCATGTGTATTAAATGGATTCTAATGGTATAATTTGAGATGAAATTGAGCTCAGATAGGTCCCCAAAATAGATAGCAAATAATTTTCTCGATACCATAATTCAAGTTAACCATAAGTTTGATCGAGCTCTAAAATATTTCACAGACTTTTAAAAATTATTATGATTGTATAGAACCATAAAAAATAGCCTAAAAACTTTTTAAAAGTAATTTTTCTAATAGTTTTGAATTTTCGAGTTTCGAGCTGGTGAATTTTTCTGTTGAAGCTGGAACTATATCAAAAAGTTGTTGGAATGACTTGAAATTTTAAACACACCTTCTTGAATATGTTTTTTCATTGTAGATAAAATATTAAGGAATTATGATAAGGACAACATCAAATTCCAAAAAATGGAAAAAAAATAGAGGTTAATTTAGTTACGGGGTTTAAAGGTCATTTTTAAGGGCATAAATGTCATAATAAATTAGGCCATAATTAGTTTCATACAGAAAATGGGCATGATTAAGTGTAGGAATTAATGTAATGGTGACAAAAGTGGGTTAAAATAAGCTATTAGATCAAATAGTGAATTATCAAATCTTAACCATTTATTTGATAGACTAAAGGAAACATTATGGAGGTCTATAATTCCCTACAAACTGCCCAAAATTTCTACCATCCTTCCCTTTTCTTCCTCCCAAAATTGAACCACTCTCTTTACTCCCTTTCCACCATTTTCTTCTTACTTCTCTCAATTCCCAACAAATATTAAGCCTAAATTTTATCTACATATACTAGAGAACCTTGTATTCATCATGGAAATTAGATTGGAGTAAAAGGAGGCTTGGAAAGTGATGATTTCTAGTGAGAGAAAGTTGCTCTAATTAGATAAATTTTTATGTTTTTGTTATAATTAATTAGGAATTTTGGTATATACTTGTAAAGCTTTGTTATTATAGTTATTTAGTGGAATTTATGTGTCAAAATTCATGGCATAAACTCACAAAATCTCCCTCCTTCAATTCGGCCTAAAGCTATAAACCAAGAAGAAGAAAAGACTAAGGAGGGGAAAGGCAAAGAGAAAGAAGAATATGTGATTTTCAAGTCATTTGAGGTTAGTGGATACAATTATACACTTAATTTCATTTATTTCCTTTGAATCTTGCTAAATTTTACATTATGTAACTATGGCAACTTAGGTATAAATGTGAAATAATTTCATATATACAAATAAAATGAAGTAATATTACATAATCATTAAGAATTAAGGAAGAAAATAATCAAAATGTGATAGAACTTGGTGAGGCTAAATAATGTACCTAAGGTTACCATGTGATTTTTGTCTAATTCGTGAAACATTTGGCATAGTTTGAACATAAATAAATCAAATATGCATAATTAGAACCTTAAATTTCATACGTACATAATATACATAATGTGGGCATGATGGTGATCAATTATGTAATAAAGGGTTAGAAGCATAATTTAAATGTATACCTTTAAATGAAGGCTTAACATGAATAAAGGAACATATGAGACATGAAATTGCATAGAAATTAATAATCCATATTGATGGACAAAGTGTGGCCAAATGGGTTGCCATATGGAAATGACATGTTTATGCTATATTTGTATGATATTTCACTCAATTATGATGAATGTATATATATTGAACATAAATGTGCATGATATAGGCAAATGGAAAGTATGGCATAATGTGAAAACCTAAGAGAAATTCATTACATAATGTGACATAAGGTAGTTAAAATAATTACTCTTAGTGTACAATGGTTAATCCAGGATTTTTGGATATAATGGCTAGCCATAGGGATATGTACTATAGTAGCGCCATGAGATTGACTCATAATTGACTTGCATGTACTAAATTCACAGTTGAGGTGTTGGTCACGTCAAGTAGTCACCTCAACTCATTCTAGAGTATTTGATCACGTCAAGTGGTTGCTCCAGCTCATTTGCCATTATTGGAGTTCTCATCCTGCATATTTGATTTGAGGTTTTCACTATGCACTATTAGAGGTAAAAATGTAATTATACAAGAAAATGAGGACTAATTTGTAAATTTTGCATAAAAGATATCATATGTGTGATTAAATAGTAAATAAAGTGAAAAATGTAATTAACTGGCCAAATAGGGGTAAAAATATAATTACACAAGAAATTAAAGGTAAAATTGTAAATTCTCCTTAGAAATGTGGTTAAAAGAGTCAAAATCAGCTAAATATGTAAATAAGGGTAAAATCATAAATAAAGAAAAGTTTTTGGGACTAAATTTTAATTTATCACTTTGTGAGTAAGTATAAGGACTAAAGTGTAAATTTTGGGCTTGAAGAGGAATAAAGGCCAAAAAAACGAAAAAGAACCAAAATTAGTGGAAAATAATGTGATATATGTAAAAATAAAAGTTTAGGGACCAAATCATAATTTTTCACTTAAGTAAAAAATTTGTGAGGAAAATAGGAAAATAAGAAAAATAAAGGATTAATTGGCAATGTAAAGCATTATGAGAACAAATTCTAAGTTAATTTTAAATAAATAACAATAAAGGGTAAAATAGTAATTTTTACATACCATAGTTTATGTAAATGAAATTTTGTGTAGTGTATCCACCACTAGGCAACATCATTACTTAGTGCATGGTTTGTTTGTCTGCACACAGGGATAAGTAATTGAAGACAAGTGAAGAAGGATCATAGTGGCATATACATGTGAAGAAACTTTGGGTTGTGTAAAAATCTATATGTATTGTGTATTAGACTTTTGAGAATTTGGTATGTAATGTAAATCATAATAGATGCTAAACAATAGTGAACTTGTGTTATGATGATTGCGTGAATATAGTCATCTAATATGTGCTGTGATAATGGATTGTGAGTGATATTAGAAGTGTTATGTTGTTGTTAGAGTATTGGATGTGAAGGTTGTTTATTGATAGTGCTATTTTGACTATTTGTAGGTTTGGGTAGCATGATTGTATAGCCATCATATTGTTGAAATTTTTACCAAATGAATAGTAACATTCTGATGCTAACGTGAAATTAGGAAGATAATGTTAGGTTAAATAATAAGTTGTAATCGATAAGAAAGTAATTAACCTTAATAACTTTGCGATGCCACCAACAGTAGCTCACTATGTATGGACTTATGTATGAACCTCAAGTGTCACATTTCCTTTGAAAAGAAGGCACAAAATAAGAAATAAAAACGGATAAGAGATAATTATGTTTGGGATTTTAATGAAATTGAAACAAAAGAGCAAAATATTAAGAAAGAATAATTAGAGAAAACTACAAATTACCCTTCAAACTAGACCCTATTAGTAATTGATAGCTAAATTATAAAATCTTACAATTAACATCGTTAAATAAAATTTTAAAATAAATAGAAAATCTTATTTTACAACAAAACAAATTCTATTGCCATTTGTGATAGAACATATACATATTTTTCCTTGTAACAAAACAAAAATGAAAAAAAATGTCTTAATAATAGGAACTAAAGGTATAAATGGTTTGGTACAATTTTAGATGTATAAAAATCTCCAATATTATCTTAAAATTTGAAATATTTTCAAAATCAAGTATTGCCACTGTCTCAATAGTACATTTTTTTCAAAAATTCATAACAAATTTGGTTTAATTTTTTAGTTTTTTCAGTACTAAATAGTATAGTATAAGACAATATGATATTTGTGATAATTCAATATTTTCAAAAATTTGTAAAACAAAAAAATACTCACATAATAAATACAAATACAATTAAAACATTTCAATAAGTAGAATTATAATTTAAGTCAAACTACAAAACTTAGGAAATTAAATTTCACTTTCTTCCCCTACATTATGTTTGCATTAATTTGAGCATTTTGAACAATATCTAAATAAAGAGATGGAAAATAAATTTGATAATTAGAGTACAAAAAAAATTAAACATTAAATATACAATTTGAGAGTTTATGCAGATACTATAATTATCTTATTCAAACTTTTCAAGTTTTTCAATTGATACTTTAAAGCAAAAATTGTAGCCAATTTTAACCAATTTTGATAACAAATAAGAAGTTTAGTTGTAATCAATGTTAAAGAACTTCCAAATTTGTCTAAAATTCTCATTTTAGTACTTAAAGTTGATTCAAAATTTATAGTTGAGTACTAAACTTGAGTTAAGACATCTTCAACAACTTTAGCCAAAATTAGATAATTTGGCTCATTTATCTTCCACCAACTCAAATTTTATAGTGAAAAGATTTGGTAAATAACAGCATAATACAACAAGATTTACATACCTATATAGAAATTTAGTGCCAAAAAATAGAGTAGTAGTTTAGTGACATTAAAAGTAAATGAAATGAAATTGTTAAGGTAATTAGGTGTCAAAAATAAATGTATAGGAGTGAGTGACATTAAAAGTAAATAAAAATGAAATTGCTAAGGTAATTAGGTAATAAATTACTTAGTTACATTCTTATGTTGGCATTAGTGTCAAAAATAGAATAATAGTTGATTGACTTAAGAGTAAATAAAATTAAATTTATAAGGTAATTAGGTGATAAATTGCTTAGTTACATATTCATGTAGGCATTACTGCCAAAAATAGAGTAGTACTAATTGAGTGCCACTAAAAGTAAATTAAATTAAATTGCTAAGATAATTAAATTATAAATTTTTTAGTTAAATGATTAATATATTTACTATAACATTTTTTTATATATAATTAAATATAAGATTGTATTTAACCATGAATAATAACTTATATGTTTAGAAATATCGTAGAGGTGAGGGCCTGTACTGTAGAAGGGAGAAGGGGTTGGTGGCGAGCCAGGTGAGAAAAATCAAATCAGATGAATGACTTACGAACCTACAAAGAAAGGGCTAGCCTAGTCAGACCGGGTGTTAGCACTCCAATGGTTAAGTCAGTAAAGATTGAGAGAGTCGTGAGAATTCTAGAAATGTGGCATATGAAGTGGTTTGTGGAATTAGAGTGAACCTAGTATTTGTAAAGTGAATAAAGGGGTATATATAAGGCTTATCCTAGTGTTAGAGTATGCTGACAATGATGTGATGGTCTGTAAATGGCAATTTGACAGAAGTATGTGTTAGAGAGCTTCCATATGGTAGGGATGCATCTTGTCTGATCAGATGGCCTTAGTCTGATTATACTGGCTTCTTATGAGGAGTCTTAGATGTTTTAGGGCCTGCGCAAGGCTTGGGCTCCTAAGGGGCACCTTTTAGGTTGGGCTTGTTGGAAAGTGATAATGAGCATTATCATTTGTCCCCCTTTGAATGATTTGATAAGTTCTATAATGATTAGAGCATAGGGTTCGTTTTGCTATGAAATTGGTCTAAATCGAATCGCTATTTGTCAAAATTTGGCCAATCCTTTGGTATCACTTGGCTTGATATATGGTTTGATGGCAATCTTTAGATACACAATACCTCGATTCAAGGCGAAGACATGATCATCAGTCATGTGATTGGGATGTAAATATATCGATCAGGAGATCATTGATTAGGAATATGATCATCAGTCACGTGACTAGGATTTAGATATGTCAATCGAGAATATGATCATCAGTCATGTGATTGGGATTTAGATGTATCAATCAAAGGATCATCAATTGATAATATAATGATCAGTTATATGACTGGGAATTAGATGCATTGCTGGGGAGATCATCAATCAAGAACATGATCATCAGTCATGTGATTGGGATTTAGATACATCGATTGGGAATATGATAATTACCCATGTGATTGAGATTTAGATACATCAATTAAGAGATCATTAATCAGGAATTTGATCATCAGTCATGTGACTTGAATTTATATACGTCGATCGAAAAATCATCGATGAGGAATATGATCATCAATCACGTAACTGGGATTTAGATGCATCAATCGAAAGATCATTGATCAGGAATATGATCATCAATAATGTCACTGGGATTTAGATACATCAATGAGGAGACTATTATTGGGAATATGGTCATCAGTTATGTGACTGGTATTTAGAGCATCAATCGGGAGATCATCGATTGGGAATATGATCATTAGTCATGGTGATTGGTATTTAAGTACATCAATCGAGAGAGCATCAGTCAGGAATATGATCATCAGTCATGGTGATTGGGATTCAAGTACATTGATTACGATTTACTTAAGGTAATTACTTTTGCTGAGCTTCAATTTGTTCTTCTTTTTCATTTTGGTTGATGAACCAAATCGAAGGGTTGAAGGAGTCGAGCAGCCAAGTCTTTAAAGGATGATTATGTCAAGATTTTGAATCCCTTTAATCCCTACATGCATTTTGTTCTTATAGATACATATAATTAATTTGAAGGTTGTTTTCTGACCTTCTAGAGATGTATTTTCTTTTTGGGGGGAAATTTTAGGGTTTCTCTCTTTAGGCCTTTTGTTCTCCATTGTAGGGTCTCATAGGGCTTTGCACGTTTGCTGTTTCTCATCGGACAGGCCTTTTGGTATTCAAGTCTTGTTCAGGGGTTTAATTTCCTATTTTCTTTACCTCTTTTAGCTGGTTTTCATTTGTTTTGTGAACCATCACCGGATGGGTATGTTGCTAAGTTCATCTTTTTACTTTCTTATCCAGACGGACTTTGGCATCGGGCTATTTTATGAAAGTTTGATTGTTACTAAGGCAAATTGCTTTTTGTGGAAAAAATTGGTTCAGTTTTAAAAGGTCAAGAAGATTGCCGTTCCTTATAGACTCTGTAAGGGATCGTGTTAATATTATTAGCATGTAAAGGGGGTGGAGTTACCTGAGGACATTGGCCCTTTGCTTTATTAGGGGTTCCTCTATTATGTCTTATACTTCCTTTGGCAGAGACCAAATTTTGCTTTGATGTCTTGTCTATTATTTTCCTATATCTACTTATTTTGATCGCAATTTGATGCCGAGAAAGCTCTATGGCATCGGTGCTGTGTTGGGTTGATCATTAGCCTTTGGGTGTTTTTGTTGGGAATTATCGGTTACATGCATCTCAAACATAAGCAGAATTTAAAATTTTTAACCAATATATCTGATCTTGCCATGAATTTACAATATACATATTAATGAGAATAAGAAAAATCACCTTTGATTTTTGTTGTACAGTTGCTTTTCCTTCTCACCGGGTTGTCGCAAACCACAGTATCTAAAATCAAACACCTCCAATGAGTAATCCATACTAGAGAAGGAATGAATGAACTAACAATTAGGAGAAACAAGGACTGGCCGAAAATCCCTAGATGCAAGCTAGGGAAGGTGGTGGCTAGGGCTTTTAGAATGAGAGAAAAACTTTTCTCTTAATTGTTCTCACTTAACCCTAATTCCACATCTCTTGGATTTTTATAGTTAGGTTAAAAAATCCAACTTCATAATAGGATTGGGCTCTTAAAAATTGATGGAGAATTATTAATTGGGCTTATGGAATTATTTATAATTATTTGGGCTCAATTAAATACAATTTAAGCCCTTTCACAAAAGACTATGCATAAAACCCACAAACTAGGCCCTTTATACATATACTTGGATTTAATTATCCAAATGAATTCTAAATCCAACCAAATTAAATATTTAGGCTCCATAAACCTTATGTAACATATTTAATTTATTTTAGACCAAGAAATAGGCCTATAAGGCCTTCTGTTTTGGTGTTGGCGTGTGACCTTTCTTCAGGAGGGCTTCTGTGCCAACTTCACTTATTTGGGCCTTTATAATTCCTCCAATGGACCTATTACTTATTATATCAGCCCTATAACACCTATAGTTCAATAATAATCAATTATGAAATACATTATTTCAATTAGGTCCAATTTTACAGAACATATCATAATTAATTAAACTCTTTAATTAATTATTATCTTATTATTTTCTCTATCCCCATAATAATATCAAATATTATTATCCTTATCATTTTACAATTTTATCCTTTTTCTCTATATGTGTGTGACCTATTGGATTCCTGTCCATATTGGTAGTATAATATGTAATTGTGAGTTCCATACAAAACTCACAAGAATTAAACTTCTTTAAATCATATTATCAATCCCTATTGATATTCTTGATACACTATTATACAAGTCATGATTGGCCTCTATCTAGGCATTATGAATACCCAAATGTCAGGAAAGTCAAGTGGTTTCACTATACCCTTCCATAGAAACAATAACCGTGCAATTACTCCTTTCACCACTCTTATCTTAATTAGATTCTGAGTATGGATTTCTGTCAAATCATATAAATCTAATTATGTATGTTTTATTAATTTAACCATTGTTCCCAAAATTCCCTCCATGGAACTCTATCCATTTTGGCATATTACTCTGACCAGAGATTCTCTGAACAAGGCAATTATAGAATCATGCGAGATAACTTCCCTTATTAAATCTAGGATGGTGAATCCTTTGTCAATCACTCAACTATCTTCAAGTAGGTCATGATATACCTAATCTCCTAACTATGTTCACTTTCAGTTGGAAGTAATCAATTATGGAGTCAAAATATACCACTTGCTACTTAAGATAACTTTGGTGATCTCAAGTCTAAGGATACTTGCACAACCACTATGAACAGATTCCTTACTGACATAGATTTAATATCCATGTGAGGAATCTCTATGCAGGTCTCTAATGAACTTGTTCTTCTAACAAGCATCCATAATTTAGCTTTGATTATCTTACATAATCACAGTTATGAGAACCATTGCTTGAACCATTCAAGAAGCATTACATGTGCTAGTATGTCCAAATTAACAATGCCTTATCTTGTTAATTCTATGACTAGGGATATTTAGATATTAACACATTTGTATGCAATAGACATCTCATATCATGAACACTTTAATGATTGCCTTTGCACTGTGATCATAATATCTAGGACTTCATTTATTAATTTAATATTTGCAAACTCATGTATTTAAACATAGCATTAATACATGAATGATGCTTTTTATTAAGAATATAAATTCATACATATGAAATTCATCCCTTTTACATGGGCTCTAGGGCATACTCTCTAATAATCACCCACTTGCACTAGAGCCAATCACTCATATGTCTTAGTCACATGCTATTTATATGGTGATCATACTTAATCTGGGAAAGTTCTTTAGTAAGGGGATCCACCACATTATCATATGTGGGAACCCTTTCTATTTTCACATCATTTCTAGCTACTATTTCCTTTATGAGATGGTAGCGTCTGAGAACATGCTTGGATCGCTGATGAGACCGTGGTTCCTTTGCTTGTGCAATGGCTCAATTGTTGTCACAAAATAAAGGAATCGGATCAATAATGCTAGGCACCACTCCTAGTTTAGATATGAACTTTTTGATCCAGACTACTTCTTTGGCTACTTCCGAAGCAGCAATGTACTCAGCTTCTGTCGTGAAATCAGCAGTTGTTTCTTATTTGGAACTCTTCAAATTAACTGCTCCTCCTCCTATTATGAACACATAACCAGACTGTGATTTACAATCATCTTTGTCAGATTGGAAGCTGGCATCTATATACCCATTTACTTCCAAACTGCCCTCTCCATATACCGAGAATATATCCTTAGTCCTTCTCAAGTACTTAAGTATATTCTTGACAGATGCCCAGTGTTCCTCTCCAAAATTGGATTGGAATCTGCTTGTGACACTAAAAAAAATGCTACATCTAGACGTGTACATAACATAGCATACATGATAGAACCAGTTGCCGATGCATATGGTATTCTATTCATGCTCTCTCTATTCTCTAGTGTCTACGGACACATAGACTTAGAAAGGTATTTTCCATGCACCATGGGTATAAACCCTTTCTTAGAGAGATCCATATTGAACCTCTTCAATACCTTCTCTATAATTGTACTTTGAGAAAGACCTAGCAACCTATTTGATCTATCTCTATAGATCCTTATTCCAAGTATATAGGATGCTTCTTTAAGGTCTTTCATGGAGATTTGCTTGGATAACCATATTTTAACATATTGGAGAAGAGAAATATCATTTCCCATGATTAATATGTCATCCACATATAAAACCAGGAAGACAATTGTACTCCCACTAACCCTTTTATACATACAAGGTTCATCTTCATTCTATGAGAAACCAAACTCTTTGATTGTCTCATTGAATCATATGTTCCATCTCCTAGAGGCTTGCTTCAATCCATAAATGGATCTTTGAAGCTTGCATACCTTTTCACCATTTCCTAATGTGAACCCTTTCGGTTGTGTCATATACACATCCTCAGTCAGATTTCCATTTAGGAAAGCTGTCTTCACATCCATTTGCCAAATCTCATAATCATAATGAGCTGCAGTGGCTAAAGGTATTCTTATAGACTTAAGCATCGCTACAAGAGAAAAGCTTTTGTCATAGTCAATACCTTCTTTTTAATGATAGCCCTTTGCTACTAAGGGAGCTTTATAGGTAACTATATTATCTTCCATGTCGGTCTTCTTTTTGAAGACCCATTTGCACCCTATGGGTTTTATCCCTTCTGGTGGTTGAGTTAAAGTCCATACTTTATTCTCATACATGGAGTCCATTTCAGACTGCATAGCCTTAAGCCATAAATCACGTTCTGAATTGTTCAAAACTTCTTGATAGCTTGTAGGCTCATTGTCCTCTACTACAGTTATGCCTATATCCGAATCAACGTGAAATCCATATCTCACAGGGATAGAATACATCCTAGTATATCTTCTAGGATTTTGTGTATAATCAGGTTCAACTGTAATCTCATCATAATGAAATTCAGTCTCGGGTTCAATCGGTTGATCTACTTTTATTTGTGGGTCTTGAACTTCACCAAGTTCGATTTTACTCCCACTATCCTCTCGTAGGAGAAATTCTCTTTCCAAGAAGACAACATGCCTTGAAACAAATACCTTTTTTTCTAAGGGATGATAGAAATAATATCCAAACATTTCTTTTGGATATCACACAAATAAACATTTTTGAAATTTAACATCTAGTTTGTCCGACATTGTCCTCTTCACATAAGTAGGACAACCATATACTTTGATATGAGAAAGCGTAGGTTTCTTGTTATTCCAAATTTCATATGAGTAACATTAACCAATTTACTAGGAACTCTATTTAACAAATAAACAGCAGTTTCTAGTGCATATCCCCAAAAGGACTTAAGCAAGTCTGCTCGGTTCATCATTGATCGAACCATCTCGAATAATGTTCGATTTCTCCTTTCAGATACACCATTGTGTTGTGGTGTATATGGTGGAGTCCATTGAGATAAAATCCCATTATCTCTAAGATAATCCTGAAATTCTTGGCTTAAGTATTCTCCACCTCGATCTGATCTAAGTGTTTTAATGCTCTTTCAAAGTTGTTTCTCTACTTCATTTTTGAATTCTTTGAACTTTTCAAATGCTTTTGATTTATATTTCATTAGATAGATGTATCCAAACCTGGAATAATCATCTATGAAAGTAATGAAGTAGGAGTAACCTCCTCTGGCATATGTAGTCATTGGATCACATACATCTGAATGTATTAAGTCCAAAACCATTTTAGCTCTTTCTCCTTTACCAATAAAGGGAGCTTTTGTCATTTTTCCCAATAAACAAGATATGCATGTATCAAATGATTCATAATTAAATGATCCTAAACACCTGACTTGTGTAATTTGGTCATACGTTTCTCATTTATATAGCCTAAACGACAATGCCATAAATATGAGGTATTTAGATTATCATGTTTCATTCTCTTGGTATCAACATTATGCACTTTATTAATTAAATCAAGAACAAATATACCATTCTCAATGATAGCTTTTGCATAAAACATATTGTTCTTAAAAATGTAACAACACTTGTCCTTTAAAGAAATGTCATAATCGTTCAATAAACAGCTGAAAGAAATAATGCTCTTGGATTAAGCTGGAACATAATAACAATTATTTAATTTCAGTAATAATCCACTTGGAAGAGGCAAATGGTAAGTCCCCACAACCATTGTAGAGATGTTTTGTCTAGTAGCTGACTGCAAACATATCTCTGCCTTTCCAACTCTTCTAAAGCTTCTAAGCCCTTATAGATCATTACACAAGTGAGATCCACATCCGGTATCTAATACCCAAGATTGTTTTGAAGCAATAGAATAAGTATTAATTTCAATCATATGAATACACAAAGTAGAAGCATCAACATGCTTCTTCTCCTTAAGAGAATCTAGATAGGCCTTGCAATTACGCTTCCAGTGACCATCCTTTCCACAATGGAAGCAAGTTCCTTTGGGATTCTCTTTCTTGGAAACATTCTTCTTGGAGATCCCACCATTCTTTGGTTGTGCCTTGGTTATCTTCTTCTTCTTCTTCTTCTTCTTCTGCTTCTTGCCTTTAGCAGAAGTGACAACCATGACACTTTTTGGATCCTTCTTAAAGGATCCATTAGCTATTTTGAGCATGTTGATTAACTCAAGAATGGTAACTTGGATCTTGTTTATGTTGAAGTTAAGCACGAATGGTGCATAACTTAGAGCCAACAAGTACAAGATTAAATCTATGTATAGATCATTATCCATTACATAGACAAGTCTACTTAAATGCTCAATATACCCATACATCTTCAATGCATGAGTAGCAGTTGAAGTGCCTTCCACCATTTTGCAGCTAAATAGAGCTCGAGCAATCTCATATTGCTCAGTTTTAGCCTGAGAAGAATAAAGGTCCTCTAGATGCAAAATGATGGTTCTAACATCCATCATCTCATGTTACTTCTAAAGCTTCGAGGACATAGTACCCAGCATCAGACATGCTGCCGCTTCACTATCCTCCATGTATTTTCGATAAGTGCCTTTGATCTCATCAATGGCATCATCTGATGGAAGTGGTGGTGGATCTTTATCCAAGACATAATGGATCTTTTTAGCTCTGAGAACAATTCTCACTTGTCTGATCCAGTCAGAATAGTTGCTCCCAACCAGCTTGTTATCCAAGATTGATTATATATTAATGTTTGATGTGCTCATGATGATGACCTAGATGTGAAAAAGAAAACTTATGAGAGTATGTTCATATATATGTATGCATTAATAAGATCTTTAATTAATCCATTTACTCCCACTATTTTATTGCGAATTAATAGCCCTTACTATATAATCCGAGAAAACCCGATGGTTTTCCTAGTGGGCCAATATCCAATCCTTGATATGTAATTTGACCTTGATTGTGGTCAACAAGCCAAACTCCATACCCTTGAAAGGTAGGTATCTCTATACCAATTGTGTCTCTACACAACTATTGGATCATTAGGTTATCAACTCTTGATGCATGCATATCATATAAGCATTCCCTAATCTTACCTCTAGAACCATTAGCCTTGATTGTGGTCAACAAACTAATAGGCTAGCTAAGATGACCTATTTAATTAGATTTGAAAATATTCGATATAATGTGAGCTTGACTGTGGTTAATAACCCACACTATAAAGAACTCTGGTTCTCCTCAAATTAATGGAAGGCTTATATACCTTAGTATTTGTTTGAGGATTTTAGTTAATTAAGTCTCATCATACATGGTTGGCATATATTGGTATGCATCCTATATCTATCACATAAATATAAGCATACAAATATGGTATAGTTATAGACTTTACTACATTGATTTCACTGAGCCAAGATGGAAATCAAAAGGTCACACCCAGGTAGTATGCATGATTCAAACAAGTAAAAATAATTACATTATCTTCAAGCTTGTTGGATCTCCATCCAGCCCATCTTGCTCCTTAATAGTGGTCTCCATCTCTATCTCTAATTCTAATATAAGTAATCTAATTACATATTACAATATGAAAAAGAAATACAAACCAAAAACAAGTGGCCGGGACATGAAAGTCCTTATTGGGCCAAAACATGCATAATGCTCAATCACATTGGGCCTTGTCCATAACTATCCATCATGCCAATCATACAACCTTATATGCATTTCTAATGCATAAAGTAATGGATTATTAACTTTGTTTCAACTCTTGAAACATTCTTTTGAGTTATTTTAATAATGTGATCAAATTAGGAAACTTTTTCATTTTGGAAACTTTCATTTTAGGAAACCTTTTTGCATGCATGTGTTCTTGCCTTAATAATCAATCCAATTAATTATTAATTAATTATTAATTGGTTATTTAATTAATTAATCATATTAAATAATTAAAAGAATCAATTTTGGGCTTAAGATAAAGGGTAGGCCGAAACCCACCAAATTAAACCCTAAATGTGTTCACACACAAACTAGTTTTGTGTCTATTGGACCATTTGGGCCTTTTGGAATGAGCCAAGCCCACTCCAGCCCTTAAAACCCATTAATAAAAATAATTTTGGTTTATAATATTTAATTTAAATCAGCTCCTTGGCCCCACCAAGTCATTCACTAATTTAAACCAAGTCCGTAAACATAATTAAGCCTATTAAGTGGTTTTAATGAATTAAAATTAATCCAATTAATTTAAGGCCTATTTTAATTAATAAAATTAATTAAAAACAATTTAATATATCAGATATATCAGATTTAGAAGATTAAAAATTGTTCTAAACAAGAACACATCAAGAATACATCAAGAACACCAATTTATCGAACTTTTCAACTAAACTAGTTTTCATGCAAAACTTGTTCGATTTTAATTTCGTTTGATCCTATGGATTAATATCACACATTAAACACATAAATTATCATCTAAATGATCTTATAATGGATCTATAAAAAATTAATTTAGAACAGCCCCTAAAATTAAAAGCTATTCACATAAAAACCAAAAATTCTTTCTCAAAAGAATCGTTTTTATTTCTGTTTTATATATTTGATCACACTTTTATCTAGAAATCAATATTTCTCATTCATGAACAATAAAATCTGATATTTTAAAGTTCATGAAATAAATAGCTCAAAAAATAAAACTTATTCTGCAGAAAAATATAGAATTGTATATTCATGGTAAAATCAAGGCTCTGATACCATGTTGGGAATTATCGGTTACATGCATCTCATACATAAGCAAAATTTAAAATTTTTAACCAATATATCTGATCATGCCATGAATTTACAATATATATATTAATGATAATAAGAAAAATCACCTTTTATTTTTGTTGTACAGTTGATTTTTCTTCTCACCGAGTTGTCGCAAATTACAGTGTCCAAAATCGAACACCTCCAATGAGTAATCCACACTAGAGAATGAATGAATGAACCAACAATTGGGAGAAACAAGGGCTGGCCAAAAATCCCTAGATGCTAGCTAGGGAAGGTGGTGGCTAGGGCTTTTAGAATGAGAGAAAAACTTTTCTCTTAATTGTTCTCACTTAACCCTAATTCCACATCTCTTGGATTTTTACAGTTAGGTTAAAAAATCCAACTTCATAATGGGATTGGGCTCTTTAAAATTGCTGGAGAATTATTAATTGGACTTTTGGAATTATTTATAATTATTTGGGCTCAATTAAATCCAATTTAAGCCCTTTCACAAAAGACTATGCACAAAACCCACAAACTAGGCCCTTAGTACATATACTTGGATTTAATTACCAAAATGAATTCCAAATCCAACCAAATTAAATATGTAGGCTCCATAACACTTATGTAACATATTTAATTTATTTTTGTCCAAGAAATAGGCCTCTAAGGCCTTATTTTTTGGAGTTGGCATGTGGCCCTTCTTCAAGAGGGCTTCTGTGCGAACTTCACTTCTTTGGGCCTTTATAATTCCTCCAATGGACCTATTAATTATTATATCAGCCCTATAATACTTATAGTTCAATAATAATCAATTATGAAATAGATTATTTCAATTAGGTCCAATTTTACAGAACATATTAGAAAAGATCTGCGAATAATTTTACTTGATCATAATTAATTAAACTCTTTAATTACTTCTTATCTTATTCACTTCTCTATCCCCATAATAATATCAAATATTATTATCCTTGTCATTTTACCATTTTATCCTTTTTCTCTATATGTGTGTGACCTATTGGGTTCCTATCCATATTGGCAGTATAATATGTAATTGTGAGTTCAATTCAAAACTCACATGATTTAAACTTCTTTAAATCATTTTATCAATCCCTATTGATATTCTTGATACACTATTATACAAAGTCATGATTGGCCTCTAGCTAGGCATCATGACTACCCAAATATCAGGAAAGTCAAGTGGTTTGACTATACCCTTCCATAGAAACAGTTACCGTGCAATTACTCCTTTCACCACTCTTATCTCAATTAGATTCTGAGTATGGATTTCTGTCAACTCATATAAATCTAATTATTTATGTTCTATTAATTTAATCATTGTTCCCAAAATTTCCTCTATGGATCTCTATCCATCTTGGCATATTACTCTGGCAAGAGATTTTCTGAACAAGGCAATTATAGAATCATACGAGATAACTTCTCTTATTAAATCTGGGATGGTGAATCCTTTGTCAATCACTCAACTATCTTCAAGTAGGTTATGATATACCCAATATCCTAACTATGTTCACTCCCAGTTGGAAGTAATTAGTTATGGAGTCAAAATATACCACTTGCTACTTAAGATAAATTTGGTGATCTCAAGTCTAAGGATACTTGCACAACCGTTATGAACAGATTCCTCACTGACATAGATTTAATATCCATGTAAGGAATCATTATGCAGGTCTCCAATGAACTTGTTATTCTAACAAGCATCCACATTTTAGCTTTAATTATCTTCCATAATCACAGTTATGAGAACCACTGCTTGAACCATTCAAGAAGTATAACATGTGCTAGTATGTCCGAATTAACAATGCCCTATGTTATTAATTCTATGACTAGGGATATTTAGATATTAACACATTGGCATGCAATAAACATCTCATATCATGAACACTTTTATGATTGCCCTTGCATTGTGTTCATAATATCTCTGACTACATTTATTAATTTAAGATTTACAAACTTATGTATTTAAACATAGCATTAATAAATGAACGATGCCTTTTATTTAGAATATAAATTCATACATATGAAATTCATCCCTTTTACATGGGCTCTAGGGCATACTCTCTAATAGTTTTAGCATTCTTTATGTTTTAATAATCTGTCATGGTCACACTATTTTTCTCCTTGCGATGGTGAGTTATGTTCTAGCTTTTCAAAGCTAAATACTTCCGAGCAAGGCACAAATGTTTAGTTCGTGATCATTTTCATCAAAGGATAACGGTTCTTTGGGAAAGTCAAAGCTATTTTGAGCTTTCACTCTCCTTACTTCGTGTTGACTTTTTTGTTTGTTTTTTTCGAGTGAGGGGCATTTTGTTGGTTGGAGAACTAAAGGCGACTTTGAGGGTGATTAAGCATCAACCTTAGGGTTGAGGTTTGAAATGAGTATTTTGATAAGGTCACCAGTGAATTTTGATGAGGTTGCCAGTTGTTTTTTGATAAGGAAACACTTTGATCAAGGACAAACTATCAATCACATTATTGGGACTCCATCCTTTTTGATCGAAAATAGTTATGCAATGGGGGTAGTGTTCTCCCTTTCTTCTATAGGCCAATCGCTTGGCTTGATTGAGTCAGTGTGTCAATTCAACCATTAAATGCAGATATTTGGATCACCATTTCATTGTTTGTGTAGCTTAGGAAGGAGTGTCGAGTAACTGTCTTCTTTAAATTCTCATCACTTCGCTTCCCAAGCCTCTATTGCGGCGATTTATTCTCTTCAATTTTCGATTCCTATTTATTGGGGTTGCCACATGCCTTATTTTGAAAGCTTTTTACGGGGAATTTTTGTATGTGTTCTTATAAATAGGCATACCCTTTCATATTTTTTTAGAATGTTTAGGAACTTTGCTTTTCATCTTCTTATTTTTTCTTTCTTTCTTATAAAGGCACTTAACCATTTTTTAGATTTCTCTATATTTCTAACTCTCTCATTTTAGGATGATGAATGAATTGCTAGATTTTCTCTAGCATTGTATCACCTATCGGTGGTAGGTGATTTATTCTTTATGCTTGGACTCCTCTTCTAGCTTTTAATTTTGCACTCTTTTGGAGCCACAGTTGGGGATGCAAGTCTATACTTTCTTCTTGTTTCCAAGTTCTAATGTGCCAAAATAGAAAGAGGATTGTATCATTGTATGGGTGTATAAACTAGGTTATGAGGCGGCTCCTAATTAAGGTTACCTAATGAGGAAATGGTTTATCGTAAATAAACAAGAAATGGAAATGCTAGGATTTCTCTTGGATTTTAATATTCTCAAAATAAATTTTTTTTGGGCTTCACCTATTTATCTCTTTTAAAAAAGGAAAAAATCAAGAAATAGGTTTTGAAAACTTGGAGCAGTCTTGAGTGTTACATCATTATCTCAGCCTATAGACCTTATAGTTAGATGATTCCAAATCCATTTAATCTTAAGATATATACTTACAACTTTGATGAAGAAATCTAAACCCAGTTTAGTCCTTAAGATTCTCAAAATTTAGTTTGAACATAAATGACCCAAATCTATCCATGCACCCAGGCTAGTCTATAGTAATATGGGCGTAACTCCCTCTATAAAGCTCATTTTGTGGTGAATACAATGTTGATAGAAACTAGACTCATTTTGGAACAACTTTCATGAAAAGAGTATGATCTAATTTTGAACCCATTGTTCCCAATAAATTTTCAAAGTTAGAACATTAATTTAGTCCCTAAAGATTTCTTAGGAGTAGTTGTCAGTATTTTGGCCAGAAATCCTAATATAAAAATCCAAATTGAGTGATTCTTGATTCATTAGCAATTTTAATTATAGGGGAACAAATTTCAAAAAGACACATTGTAAAAAATGGCATTTTCTAGCTTAAAATTTTGAAAACATTTTGAATTAGGGGTTAGTTGGCTAAGAACAGGGCATGACTCAAGGGCTTGAGGCACACCCTTAACTCATAGGTTAAGGTCATCATGAGTCAAGGCCATGATTCACCTTCTAGAAGCTATTTGAACAATCATTGATTTTGAAATAGGGGAAAAATTTTTAAAGGAAAAATCTCCTTCATCTTATCTACTCATGGGATTCTTTTCATGGGGATCCTTGTCTAAAATGATGATTTTGGAAATATTTTAAGAAAAAAAATAGATTTTGAAAAGGGGGCTTTATTTCTCCTACATTCTCTCTCTCTCCCTCTTCCTTATTTTTTTCCTCTGTTTTCAAGTTACAAAGAAAAAGAAAAATGGGAAAGTGAAGCCAAAACATAAAATCCTTGTTCTTTGATGGAACCAACAATGAAGGTAATATTCTTGAGCCCTAAAATCAATTAAATTGGGTGTTAGATTTAGATCTACAATAAGTATTTATTCTTTATTTTCTTGATTTTTTTTTCAATTATTTGATTTCTTGATTATAAGTTTTTTAATTTATAATTAATTGAGTTTTATGATTGTTTTTCTAATTAATTCATGTTAAGCAATTGAAATTATGCTAAAATTGAGATTTGATGGCTTTTTTGGAATCACTATTCTTTTTTTTTTGCATGAAAATAGCTTTAAAATGAGTTTGGGAGCTTTTCTTGGCCATTAATGGTGTTTTCCAGCTTTTGTTCATGATCTGGGTTGAGTAACACCCTTAACTCATTTATGAGTCATATTCTTGAGCCACGACTCATTTGCAAGTCACATTCCTAGATCCTAACTCGCGAGTCACACCCTTGTGCCCTTAACTTCTTTCGGGGTGTGACTCACCTTTTTCCTCCCTTTTTCATCCCTTTTGCTTCGTGACTCACTCCATTAACCCAATTTTTTTACCCACTTCCCTTATTTTCATGGTTTCTTATTTACTTATTATTTATTTTATTTTATTAATTTCTTTTCTTGCATTTATTCATGTATTAATTTGAAATTGTATTTGTTTATTATCCACATTAATTTTTGCTTATCTATTTATTATTAGTCCTATTATTATTAATATTATTATTTATCATATAATTCATAACAATATGCCTAATAGTATTATTTATTTATTATATTTTATTTTAATTGATGCTTGTTATTATTATTTATATTTGTTTCATGTAAATACACATTGCACTTACATTTAATGCTCTTTAATTTAATTATTCATTACCGATATCATTGTGGGTATATTGTTATTATGTCTCATATTTTATCATTATTTATTATTTGTTATTCATTATTTTATTTAATTCATTATAAACTCATATTGTTATTTTTTATCCTTTTTTTAATGCATATAACCCATTCACACATAGAATTGGGTTAGAAAATTGGAGAATAAGACAGAGCAGCTTAGCTTAGGATTTATCTATTTATTTATTTATTTTGGGCCTATATTATTATTTTCTCTCCTGTTTTTTTATATAACTAGCCATAATAACTTAGTAATAAATTATTTTTGCATGATAATTGGGAAAATTAACTGTAAATATTTTCTACATAACTAATTGGGTTTTTTCACATAAAATGGACAAATGTCCACCTTTAATTTTATCCTAAAAATCACATAAATTATTCTTTTATAAAATATATATGAGGGAATTAATGTTTCTAAATCAATAGGCCAATTTATGCATGTTTTACTTGTATTATCGTTCTTTAATGCCATTTTTTTATTACAAGCAAATAGTTTTTTTGACCATTCAACTAAAAACTCACTAAATGATGATATACACGTTTGAGTGGGAATTTTTTATAATAAAGGGATCAATGTCCCTATTTTTACCTAGCAAATAACATGTAAAATTAAAGATTTTTCTTCATAAACACAACCAAGTATTTTACCTTTAAAATTAATTAGTTAACGTGATTCTTTTTCTAAAGCTATAAGGGATCAAATATTCTTATTTTTATCCAAATTGTAACTAAAACTTCACTTTTTTTTTAAATATGCATGCGAGGACCAATGTCCTCATCCATATAAACTCAATTAATTCCTCGATTTATATATGATTGTATTTTTTTACATTTATTCGTATATTCTTTAAAGCTTTCAATGCTTTTACAGCTTTTCAACATACATGCTTTGCAACTTTCCAATGTGCTTGATTGCACCATACTATTCTAAATATGATATCTCGCATGAGGAAATAGATAAAATAAATTAATCGCTAAAACTCATTTGTATAAAACTAACCAAAGGTATAAATAAGAGTGAGGTCCTAAACTATCTCTGGTTTCAACCTCATGAGGTTAGAACTCACTTTTTAATATTTTATTGGGTGGTAACTCCATGATACCTACCTTGTAGTGCCCATTCATCAATAATAGATGGGAATAAAATCCTATTTATTGCAAAGCAACTAGCCTTATAAAGTTAAATGAACCTTGATCTGGTTTCAAGCCCCAAAAGAAAGCTTTCAAGAACAAGCCGGATGACTATGGGGTTCGGCATGCGTCATAAAGGGTTGATAAGAGGCGGTTTTACAGTAGCAAGTTGTAGATGTACAATTTTTATGATGTATCTTTCTTTGTAACAAATAAGATTAATAAAATAGTTATCTTTTGATGCGTCTCTATTATTTTCTTTCTTCTTCCTTTTCCTCTATTGTTTTTTTTATTAGCTATTAAAAATGTATAACCGTGTGCGAATAAATTCTTTTCCCTGATTAGCTAGCTTAATTATTGATAATTTGATTACGTACTTGATTTCTTTAACTAAGAATGCATTGGCTGAAACTTGCGACAAGTTGACTTATCACTGTAATTTTTTATTAATCATCCTAATTCGATCATTAATCTTTCGATTGGGATTATAATAATTCATTCATTGATCTTTCAAATAGAATTAAAAAAATTCATTCATCAATCTTTCGATCAGGATTACTTTGAGGATCGAGATGTACATCAATCAAATTATAACTATTCATACACTCATAGGCGTGTTTCGTTCATTAACCTTTGGTTGGGATTGATTAGCCATTCTACTTTAGAATTTATCCTTGATCGAGAATATGGTCAATCGAAAGCTACTGACTCATTAACCTTTTGGTTGGATTTATTCTGATCTAGTGTGCTTTGATCGAAATTTATTCGGCCTATAGCCCCTTTTGACTTTGAAAAGGACATTAGCCTGTTGGCTCTCCTATGACTTGTTCGCTATGGCATAAATCCCAAATCTCATTAGGTTAGAAACATCTTAAATCTGTAATTCCTCATCCGGTCAGATCTTGATGTTTAGAAGGGAACCTTAGGGTATTTCTGATTGTCAGGCGGGAAATTCTTATGACCTTCTTTGCTTTTTTATTCTATATGATCTTTCCCTTTTCACCTAGCATTTTTCTTTGATGTATTATGATTAGCCCTTCTGTGTATTGGGAGTTCATTTATCGGGTGCCTATAGTCATAGGATGTGGCTTTATAGCCTTTTCCAGAACTCCAACTATGTCAGTGTTTGCAATTGAAAGTGTTAGGGTGTGCCATCTTCCCCATATTTTTTTGCCTTGCTTTCTTGGAAAATGGAGGGGAAGATAAACCTATCATTCCCCTATATCTTTCATAGCATGGGAGTTATGAAAGTCTCAAGCATTAGTTGTGCAATTTCTCAAAGGAAAGACGTTTCGTTTTCATTTGGAATTGGTGCATGCTTTCTCATTCTTCTTTAGACTTAGATTTTTTTCTCTCTAATTCAACTTCCTTTGACTGAAGGATCTAAGGTTAAAGTTTAGGAGATCTCGATGGGCCACAAGGTGAGGCCTGGATGAGTGGAGAGCTTTGCCCAACCATGTCTTTCTTTGCATGGGGCTAATCAGGTTATTCCATTTATAATTTCCTTCTCCATCCATCCTTTCCACAAAGTAGACACGTTCTATCATTACAAGAAAAATCCAAAATAGATATGGAAATTTACTGATGAAAACTTTTTTGTGGAATTATCGACAAAATTATCATTTCGTAGGGAAAATGGTAGTATAAATTCGGATATTCCATCGTAAAAATTGGAGGGAAATGTTACCGCCAAAAATTCCCGATGAAAAAGAAAATTTCATTGATAAATTGGGGCCAAATTTTTGCGATTGAAATTGGAAAACAGATTTACCGATAGAATGTTATTTTCATCGGTAATTTAGCGACAAAATTGAAATTTTGTAGGTAAATTTGTAAGAACCCAATCATGGCCCTAACAGGATTATAGTTAATTAATTAGGATTAAAGTTTAATGAGGTAAAATTAGATTATTTTGTATTAATAAAGTTAAGTCATATAAGAGGGTATAATGGTAATTATGTAATTGTATTGGAGTGTAGCTAAAATAGTAAGGAAGGATGCAATTGAATTAAATAAGAACTTTGGGGTTAAATGTTAAGAAATAAGTTTTAAGGGTTAAAAAAATTGTATAAGGGTATTATAGGATTTTCCTTGGGGAGATATTTACCCTACTCATCTATTTAGGGTTTGAGAGTTTTGTGGATTGGCATTTGGAATGTCTCTTTCTCTCTTTCTCTCAGTATGTCTCTTGGTTACGGGATTGAGGAAGAAAATCTAGGGTTTTAGGTGTTTCAATCTCATGAAGTTAATGTTCTCCCTTTAAGATCTCTTCTCCTTTCTTTTCTTTTTAGTTTGTGATTTCTTTGGTGATGAGAGATTTCAAGATCTTGTTGTCATCATGTGTAAGGAAATGAGGGAAAAAGAGAGCTAGATCATTGGAGGTTGAAAGAGTTCAAGCTTGAATAATAGGTATGGGTTTGATTTTGGAAAAAGTTACTATATATATATTTTCCCTTTCATGTTACATGTGTTTTCTTTACGAGATTAAGGGTAAATCTAGTAGGTGTTGATGGTTATAACACGATTAATAACTTAAGTGATAATTTAAGTAAGAGAAATAGTGAGATTTGTGATTAAATTTCATGTCTGCATAATCAGGATTTTCTCCTTCTCCAGCATGTGGCCACGCCTGTTTTACGTCTTGGAAACACACGGCCACGTGAAGCTTGCTTTCTTCTCACCCGTGGCCACGTGAAGCTTTCTTTCTTCTCACCCGGGGCCACGTGAACCTTTCTTTCTTCTCATCCATGGCCACGCATTCCTTATTCATAAAACCCGTGGTCACATGTGTGCTTCCTCTTGGAAACACGTGGCCACATGTGTGTTTCCTCTTTGAAACACATGGCCACGTGTGTGACACTTCTAACAGACCTATTTGTACTCTTTTGCTTATAAGTTGAGCTAGAGAACTCCAAATTGAGTGATTCTTTTTGCGTCTGAAAATAAACTTCCATAAATATATTTCCTATGAAGAAATCAAGTCTTAAATCTGTCCCTAAATAGGCCATAATTCAGCTTGAATTCACGACCAGTTTGCTGCCCAATCACTAGGAGTAGACCTCAGTGTTTTGTAAATATCTGAAAGTATAGAAATGATATCAAGATGATTTTTGATGTTTTAGAAACCAGAAAAATAATGGAACAAGTTTGTAGAAGACTAATTTTGCTGAAAATGCCTTTTGATATGTCAAAAACCACTCACAATTAGAACTCAAAAAACTGCCTATGACTACTCACGACTTGTGGCACTTCCCAAATTCACCCAAACATGATTTTTAAGCCATTTAGTGTCATTAAAATTGGTCTAAACCCTTTTAAGAAATTTTAAAGAAATTTAAGCATAAAATAAATATTTGTTGTGACACTAAATACAATTAAATGAAATGACATATGAGAATATAGTTAGTAAGTGAACACCAACATTAGAATACATGAAAATGTTTACTTGTATTTTATGGTATGATAATGATGATACATCTGTTAATTGACTTTGCCTAAAATTACTGCATATTGATAATCCTCTACAATAACATGAGAATACTATGATATAATCTAGTGATAGTAAGAGCATAGTTGCAAGGTTGCATGTTCAAGTTAAAAGAAATGGGACATCATAATGTATGTTTAATCATGAAATCAACGAAGCTAGAATGCCCTCAAGGTCATAAGAAGAATTAATGATTAACGTTGATGTATAAAAACCTACTTGCTCATGCCTATACTATATTATGTTTAACTCAATCCTATCAGTAGGGTGCTAAAGACTAAGATGATATACTCACACATAACTTACCGAAGTATAAAATGCTACCAGATGAAAAGTACAAGATGATTGAAGTGTGTGTATATATATATATATATATATATATAAGATGTATAACTTATTGTCTACAATTTGACAGACCCCAAAAGAGAACCAAGTTATTGAATATGAACATGTATTAACCTTAAGCTGTAAGAGAACTCATTTATTTTAGTATATGGACCATAAATGTTTGAGTGTTGTTATATATATGTATGTCGCAATGTGAATAATTATGAGAATAGGGAATTATTCATGGCAAGCAGAAATAAGGTACGTCATTGAAAACTATCCATGAGGTGTGTAAGTACTATATGTTGTATAGTTGATATAAGTAATGAAAGCATGTATTTTCGTGATTTAGGCTGCACATATATGTATATGTACATGTGGGCATGTGCAATACTAGTTATGAAAGATTATATATTATTATTTATCTAAACCTAAAACCATCACGATATGAATGAAAGAAAGTGATGCACTATGTGATCACATGATAGCCTACCTCTGTATGGAAGCATAGAGCTCAATGTTTTGAAGCAGGATGAGAATAACGTGCACTCTTATATGAATTATGGCATTAAGTAAATATGTTGTATTAAGTAAAGAAAAGTAAGTTGAACCAAAATTGATGTATTCTTTGATGAAAAGAATGATATGCATTCTTTTATGAAAAGTGGCTTTAAGCCAAATGATGTGTTAAAAAAAGAAGAATATGTTAAATTATGAGATGTCTTAAAAAGTTAAGCTTGTGGGTCTTAGTTTAGTTGTGGATTAGATAGGCAATCCTAAAGGGATACAATCGCAGCTGCCATAGTTGACCCCGTTTGGGTCTTGTTCCTTAATGGAACCATTGTTTAACCCCGTTTGGGTCCATAGTTTGTTCCTTGCTGGAACCATTGCTAGACCTCATTTGGGTCCATTGTTTGATATCTCCGAATATCCATAGTTTGATACCTTTGGGTATCCATTGCTCCCGTTATCCACCTTTTGAACTAGTACTTAGGTAGGCTATTAAAGATGATAAAATATACACAAGATAAAGTAAAACATGCATCGATTGCTCTAGTTAGGTGATATAAGCATGAGGAATGACTTATTATTTGATTGTCTTAAATTCTTTTAACTATAAGCTGTTTTATAAAAATGAAATATTATGCTTTATGATACATGATTGAAATGTCACACTTCAATTAAAGAAGATTCTTGTATGAGTATCGATATGAGATGGTTCCCTGATGGGATTCCACATAAGTTATATGAACTATAACATGTGCATTAAGTTTCATGTACCTTGTTTTTAAAATGCATACATGTGACACTAAGACTTCATCTTATAATCTTGATATGTAATGCTTGTTCTTTATGATCACCTACCTCCCTGTCAGTCTATTTATTATATATAAATGTTTACACACATGTAGACAAAATGATGACATTCATTCAACCAAGTGCAACGCATAACATAGAATGATGATTGTAAGCGAATCAAATTACCATGCTACGATCACATGAGGGGTGTAAAGTTGTGAATCTCATATGAGAATTGTATGATATATTATGAAGTAGTTATGCCTACCAGCACTACTTGTAGATGCTATATGACTTAAGTACATTCTTATCTTATGAAGTAATGTCGAATGCCTATCTTGGGTGAACAATGTGATTTAATGTAATAAGTGAAAATCTTATATCATTAATAACTATGATGTCTAACCTATTAATTAAAAGGATTATAAAATGCATGATTTATATATATGATGAATGGCTAAGCAATTTAGGAAGGGTGACGAGTTTCATAACGTGATAAATTATTCTAAGCATGATACCCATTAGTAAGGTCAAAGACTCTCCTAAGAATGATATTTATGAAATGAAAAATATAACAGACTCATATATTATCCTATGTGATTGTGAAAGTTTTATACATGAATGTGATAAATTGAGGAAAGAGGTTATATTTAGATGTATAGAGTTTTGTTCCCCACTAAGCTTTATAGCTTAGCACGGGTTTGTTATCCGTGCAGGTTTCCAAGATAAGTTCTAGAGGATCAGGCAAGATGCAATTGCCTCAAAGGATTTCAAGATACATGAAGGCCATTTATGTTATTATTATTTATCGATAAGCTAATGTATTTATTTGTGGCATGTAATTATGGCATGTTCTATAATTATTATTATTTATGCCTGATATCTATTAGGTAAGATGATGATTGATGATTACCCATGGTTAAGGAATTAGGGTGTTACAAAATTACCCACAGAATTAGTGTTTCGTTGGAAATTTACCGATGATATTAATTTTCATTGATAATTGTCAACGAAATAGAAATTCCATATGTAATTCCCTATGGAATTTCTACTCCATAGATAATTTACCTATGGAAAAGTAATTCCGTAGGAAACTTACTTATGGAATTTCTATTCTGTAGGTAATTTACCTATGAAAAAGTAATTTCGTAAGGAATTACCTACAAAATTCCAATTCCATAGGCAAACCTTTTTTAATTTTTTTAATATATTTGTGTATGTGTGTGTATATATGTGTGTGTGTATTTAAATAATAATAATAATAAATTATAAATAAAAAAATATATAATATATTAAATAATATATATAAATAGATAAAATATATAATAAGAAACCCTAACATACCTTCTACCTATTATATTTTGTGAAAAAAAAATGCTTAGCAAGAGTTTAAATTTATGGATTAAAGTGAAAATTTTGCATTTTATGTTTGCCAAACTGTCATTAAATTGCACACAAAATTTACCGACGGAATCATGTTTCTGTAGGTAAATTTCCTATGAAATCATGTTTTCATAAGAAATTTGCCTACGGAATGGCATTTTCGTAGTAAATTTCCTACGAAAATTTCATTTCGTAGGTAATTTATTCTTCCATATATTTATTATCATTAATGAAATTCACTTAATTTATTATAATAAATATGAATTGAGATATTACAATAAATATGACTTGAGAATTCTAAGAGTTAAAAAAAATTTAAATAAAATAATAGTTACAAAAGATATTTAAAATTTACAATATATATAATTGTTTACCTTATTAATTACTAAATGGTGGATTGAGAATGAAAAGAATTTGTCAGGGAAAACTAATTAAATTGAAAATTAAGAGTAATGATTAAAATGAAAATTTTGCACTTGATCTTAACCAAAGTCAACAAAACAGTAGGGCTGAGCAAAAAAATTCAAAAAAAAGGTTAATCAAAAAATTGGTTCAAAATCGGGCCGAATAGATTAATTGGACCGAAAAAATGGTTAAGAATTTTTAAAATTGGAATTTTTTATTTTCGATTCGGTTTCGATACACGGGTTGAAAAAACTGCAGATTTCTGTTGACCAACAGGTTTACTTTATATATATATATATATATATATATATATATATAATATATATATATATATATATATATATATATATATATATATATATATATATATATATATATATATATATATATATATATATATATATATATATATATATATATATATATATATATTCTGCCTCTCTCTCTCACGAAATCAGCCATTGCCATCTCTTTAAAATTCACGCCACTCTTTCTTCAAAATTTACACAGGTTTACTTCACATCGGTTGCCACTCATCTCACTCCCTGACCGACGTTCTCCTTGTCACTATACTGGTAATTGATTTTTTTTATTGTTTGTTTGTCGTTTTGGGAGTACATAGTTTTTGCCTCATCTGTTCCTAGAATAGGGATTGAAATGCAGAGATCTGAACTTTGATTTGATTTTTTTATGGGGACGGACATATTTGAGTGAAAACATGCTCCGAGATCTAGAATCAAAACTAACCTATGTCATGGTTACCAGAAATAACCTAGTAACCATGATCCCCTAAAATTCCCCAAAATTTTTATTTTTTTCATTCTTTCCTAGCCATTAAACTAAGCTTCCTACCCTATTCAAACAAGTAAAAACACCAAAATTTTGACTAAAATTGTAGCACCCTTATCCCATACATAGCTGTAAACACTATATCCTATATCATTAAGCATGCTAACCAGGTTCTTATGCTCGAAACACTTTACTGCATACTTAAGAGTATCTTTAAGCAATACAATATTTACATTTATGAATCATCTATACATCGCATCCTTGTCAAAGTAAATAAAAATCTTGTAATTAAAATGCACTTAATAGTAGGCTATACTTTCAATCGCTCTCTTGTGTTGGCCATCCCGCTGCAGATATCATCCTAGGGAAAAATCCTTACTTACAACCAACACAGATGAAACACCCATGCTAAGCTATAAAGCTTAGTGGGGAACAAAAACATGTGGATGACCCCTTTTAAACGTCGTCAAGATGAAAACCCATATATACACAACTTAAATAAACCAATCATTATAAACAATATTCACAATAATCTCCTATAATTATATTCTCTTTTGCCATATGATAAGTGTGGATTATATATAGTTTTTGATATGTTTTTAGTTGTATTATTTAGTTGTTTTGGTTTTCTTTAGGTTAAATTCAAGTTAATTTGTTAATATTTATGTTTTTTAAGTTAATTCTATGTTTTGTTTGATTTTTAGGTTTAAATTGTTAATAAAGGGCTTAAATTGCAAAAAGGACAAAGTTTAGGGCCAAAAGTGCAAATATGAAGAATTGTTGCAAGAAAATTGACGTTCAGTTCAGAGCCTTCACACGTGACCACGTGAAAATATTAAAGAATTCCACCCGTGGCCACGTGAAGGCTTGATACTTAGAGGACATGGCCACGTGAAGACATAAAACATGAAAAGCCATGGCCACGTGAAGGAATTCATGAGGAAGATAAGGCAAACACGTGACCACGTGGATTCCAACTGAAAGACCACACATGGCCACGTGTGAAGAAAGGCCTAGAGAACACGTGACCACGTGTTCAAATACACAATGAAGGGCGTGGCCACGTGATGCTATTCCCATTTCACAAAGGATTTTGTCGCACTTCCTATTTTGGGCAGAAATTACTTCCTATTGAATTCTAAGAATTTGAGATGGAATTTATGACTTCTTTGGCCTATAAATAGGAAGCTAAAACACAAAAGAAGGGGGTTAATTCTTAGAATGAAACTTTACTTTTCTTTAGTTATTTTACGTTGCTTTGTTTTTACTGTTTTTTTGAACACTTTGTTTTAATTTTAAGAATGGTTGGTGAGTAGTTTTCTTTAACTTTCGCTGAAGGATACTTGAATCCTTAACTTGTATTATTATGACTTAAATTGTTCTTCAATTCAAATACAAGTTGATTATTTCTTGGTTCTTAAATCTAGTCTTGTCTTTTCTCAATTTTAAGTTGATTATTAACTTGATTAAGCATTGGTTAATTAATTGGTTTAAGTTGATTAATGACTTGCATGCTCTTAGGTTAATTTCGTTGGATTAATGCATGATTATATTCTGAATAAGCTATAATTGTGTGTTGATTTGAGTAAGTTAAGATTAAGAAAAGTGTAACCAAGAATAGGTTGAAGTTAAATCTCTTGAGAAAGGCTTTAATAGACATTTATGAGACTTAATTTAGTTCCTTATGCTAAGTGTTAAGTTTATCTGAATAAGAAAATTTGATACTTGGAATGATAATCTTGAATAAAGTTATCTGGTTTTATTAAACTGAATTTTCCATAATCACTTGTATGTTTTCTTTTATTTAAGTCATAGCAATACTTGTTAAGGTGGATAGTCCTTTAGTGAAAGTTGTTTTTAATATTGATTTTCACCTCATTCAATTTACTTGCTTTCAATAGATCTTTTTCTTTACTTTAGCTCTTTCAATTGTTTTAGTTTGGATTTAAATTATTGTTTTTAGTTTTAATTCTTCAATCATCACAAATTTGGGATTTCTCTTCTTTCTTTTACACACAAAAATTGGTTTTGAAATTGAAATAACACATTCAAGCACAAGTTTTCCTTGGGTTTGATATTTTAGGTCATAATCTTATTTCCCAATATTACTAGCCAATCTAGTACACTTGCTAGACACCGATTAAGTTTTTGGCGCCGTTGCCGGGGAATACATTGGCGTTTGTTTATTTATTTTGATTTTAAAGTTATTTTTGTGTGTTTTTCTTCTCTTCTTCATCTATTTTCTTATTGTTTTTTTAGGTGACTAGTGGTTTATGGTGAGAGACAACCCCATCCTACCATTAGACCCTGAAATTGAAAGGACATTCCATAGGATTAGAAGGTTAAGAGGCAACATGAATGACCCAGAAATAGAACAACCTATGAATGATCCACCACCTAGGATCGAAGAGCAACACATACCCCACCAAGCTCCCGGGAATGGGTATAGACCTAGAACCATTAGGGATTATGCTATCCCTAGGTGGAATGAAGAACATAAAACTATTAGGATTCCTCACCACCAACCTTTTCAGATTAAACTTGCTACCATCACTATGGTACAAAGAAACCAATTTTCGGGTTCGGACATAGAGGATCCTGCACAACATTTGGATATGTTCTTAGAAGTGAGTGATACTGTGCAAGTTCCTAATGTATCGACTGATGCAATTAGGTTAAAACTCTTTCCATTTACCCTAATAGGAAAATCTAGGGATTGGCTACAAATGCTACTAAATCAATCCATCCATTCTTGGCAACAAATGCAAGAAAAATTTCTTTGCAAGTTCTTCTCGCCAACTAAGACTGCCCTCATTAGGAAACAAATTAGTGACTTCCAGTAATTTTATGAGGAGCCATTCCATGAAGCATGGGAAAGATTTAGGAGACTTTTAAAAAGTTGTCCACATCATGAAGTTCCTATTTTTCAACTAATGCATATCTTCTATGCAGGTGCCCATCCATCAACAAGATCTTTACTAGATCCAGGTAGTTTTACATTGCCTTGTGAACTAGGAGGAAATTTTGTTGGGAATGTTTTATGTGATTTGGGTGTTAGTATTAATTTGATGCCTTATTCAATTTGTAGGAAATTAAATCTAGGTGATTTAAAGGAAACCCGAATGACGCTTCAATTGGCGAATAGATCGGTAAAGAGGCCAAAAGGAATCATTGAGGACTTACTGGTAAAAGTCAAAAATTTTATCTTTCCGATTGATTTTATGGTTATGGACATAGAAGAAGATAGGAAGGTGCCATTAATTGTGGGGAGACCATTCTTAAACACAGCAAGAGTGTTAATTGATATTTATGGACAAACGGTCACTTTAAGATTCAACGAGGAGGAAATGGTTTTTAATGTAAATAAAATTTTAAAACACCCCTCATATGATTTTAAAGAATCCATTTACTTTGTTGATGAAGTTCAAAAATGTGCCAACACAAAATAAGAGGATATAATTCTCAATGATGAACTTCAAAGTTGCTTAATGCATCCCAAGCCAATGGAAGAGTTGGATACAAAGAAGAAAGAGTTGATACAAAATTTGGAACAAGAGCATAGTGCAGATGAGGAAATAAAGGATGAACCATCCCCTCCTAAGGAAGATTTTGAACTTAAAATACTTTCATCTCATTTGAAATATGTATTTTTAAGTGATAATGCTAATTTGGTAATTATCTCATCTTATTAACAGATTTGGAAGAAGAAATGCTCATCGGAGTCCTCAAAAAGCATAAAGGAGCAATTGGTTGGGCAACATCGAACTTGAAAGGAATTAGCCCTAGCTATTGTACACATCGTATACCCATGGACGACAATTTTAAATCGGTAGTGCAACCTCAATGAAGACTCAACCCAACTATGCAAGAGGTAGTGAAAAAAGAGGTATTGAAACTACTTGATGCAGGTATTATCTATCCTATCTCTTATAGTAATTGGGTAAGTCCTGTTCAATGTGTGCCTAAAAAGGGAGGAATGACTGTAATGATCAATGAAAATAATAAATTAATTCCTACACACAGAATAACGAGATGGAGGGTGTGTATTGACTATAGGAGGCTAAATAATGCCACTAGAAAATACCATTTTCCATTGCCTTTTATTGACCAAATATTAGAAAGATTGGCAAGAAATAAATTTTATTATTTCTTAGATGGATATTCGGGGTACATGTAAATACCTATAGCCCCGAAAGACCAAGAAAAGACCACATTCACATGTCCATATGGAACATTTGTATATAGAAGAATGTCTTTTGGTCTTTGTAATGCACCTGCCACATTTTAACGTTGCATGATGGCTATATTTCATGAATTTATTGAAAAATTTATGAAGGTTTTCATGGATGATTTCATTATTTATGGTCATGATTTTGAATCTTGTTTGCATAATCTAGCATTGGTTTTGAAAATGTGTCAAGAAACTAATCTTGTGCTAAATTGGGAAAAATGTCATTTCATGGTTAGAGAAGGCATTGTCTTAGGGCATAAAATTTTTGAAAAAGGCATTGAGGTTGATAAAGCAAAAATTGTTGTGATAGAGAAACTACCTCCACCAACTAGTGTTAAGGGCATCAGGAGTTTTCTTGGTCATGCCGGGTTTTATCGTCGGTTTATTAAGGATTTTTCTAAAATTACCAAACCACTTTCTAATTTATTGCTTAAAGATACTGCATTTAACTTTGATGTTGAGTGTTTATAGGCTTTTAACCTATTGAAGCAAAAATTAGTTAGTGCACCGGTCATTGCATCACCCGATTGGAGCTTATCATTTGAAATTATGTGTGATGCAAGTGATTATGCAGTTGGAGCAGTCTTAAGACAGCGAAAGGAGAAGATTTTCTACACCATCTATTTTACAAGCCATACACTCACCAGAGCCCAAGTAAATTACACCACTACGGAGAAGGAACTCTTGGCAATAGTCTTTTCATTTGAGAAATTCAAATCTTACCTCTTAGGATCCAAAATTATAGTGTGGTCAGACCATGCCGCATTAAGACATCTTTTTGCAAAGAGGGATTCTAAACCAAGACTTATCCGATGGGTGCTACTACTACAAGAGTTTGATGTTGAGATAAAAGACAAGAAAGGAGCAAAAAATTTTGTAGCTGACCATCTATCTAGATTGGATCATGCTAGCATCAAAAAGAAAGAAATTTCTGACTTATTTCCCAATGAACATATTTGTGCTTGTTATACTTATGAAAAATCGATTCCATGGTATGCTAATATAGCCAATTTTCCTGCAGGTGGTTATCTTCCTAAGGAGAGTACTTGGCAACAAAAGAAAAAGCTCATAGCGGATGCCAAGCATTACCTTTGGGATGATCCATATCTTATCAAGATATGCACGGATCAAGTACTAAGAAGGTGTGTACCGAAATTGGAACAAAAATCTATCATACAACAATGCCATGGAGGTGAAGTTGGGGGACATCACGGGCCAAATAGAACAGTTCAAAAGATACTCCAATCAGGTTTTTTCTAGCCTACTTTGTTTAAAGATGTGAGATCTTTTATAACAACTTGTGATAGATGCCAATGAGTAGGAAATATATTCAAAAGAGATGAGATGCCTATGAACAATATGCTGGAAATAAAAATCTTTGATGTATGGGGCATTGATTTTATGGGACCTTTTCCAAATTCAATTGGGTTTGAATATATCTTGGTAGCAGTGGATTATGTGAGTAAGTGGGTAGAGGCAATAGCTACTAGAACATGTGATGAAAAAATTATGTTGGAATTCATTAGGAAGAACATTTTCACTAGATTCGGAGCACCTAGAGCTATTATAAGTGATGGAGGCAAACATTTTGTCAACCATCAATTTAAGACCATGCTTAAGAAATTTGGTGTTAAGCACAAAATCACAACCCCATACCACCCTCAAGCCAATGAACAAGTGGAAGTATCTAATAGGGAGTTGAAATCAATCTTAGAAAAAATAGTGAATAACTCTAGAAAAGATTGGTCTCTTAGGTTAGATGAGTCTTTATGGGCTTATCGAACTACATTTAAAACTCCTATAGGTATGTCTCCCTTTAGAATTGTTTTTGGAAAAACATGTCATCTTCCAATTGAATTAGAACATAAACCATATTGGGCTACAAAATTTCTTAACTTTGATTTGAGAAATGCAGGAGAAAGGAGAAAATTGCAGCTCAATAAACTCGATGAAATTCGACAATGGTCATATAACAACGCTGCACTTTATAAAGAAAAGACCAAACGATGGCATGACAAGCATTTAAGGGTAAAAGATTTTGTTCCGGGAATGTTAGTACTTCTTTATAATAGTTGTCTTCATTTGTTTCTAGGAAAGCTAAAATCGAAGTGGCTTGGACCATATCAAGTGATGTCAAGCAGCAATTTTCGGGTAGTGATGATCAAAAGCTTATATGATGGACATGAATTTATAGTCAATGGTCATCGACTCAAACCATACCAAATCGGACAACAAGAGGTTACGAAAGCGACCATGGTTCTTCAAGATACTTAAAAAATGGTTTGGAGAGTCAGCTGGAGACTCCAAAAACTCAAAACTTAAACTTTCTATCTCTTTTATGTTTTCAGTCAAATTTTGTGTTTTTGTTGCATGTTTGTGTGTTTGTGTGTTTTGATTCATGAAAAAGTACATTAAAAAGGTTTTAAAATGAAGACATGTTTTTCCTGGAAAAGATTGGGTGTTTTCAAAGCTTGAAATGGAAAAATTGCATTTACCGAAGTTTAATTGTGCATATAGGTTCAAAGATGTAGAAAAAATATAGGTACACGTGACCACGTGTGGCTTTCCCTTAGCTATCACATGGCCACGGGTTGCCAAGACTAGTTAAGACATGTCACCACGTGTATTTCACAAGAGAACTTCATGTGGCCACGGTTGAAGTTACTGTCCTATCTTCTAAACATCGTATGACCATGTGTATTTTACAAGAGAAACATCACGTGGCCACGACTTGAAGTTCTGCTCTTCCATTTTCAAATCACGTGACCACGTGAAGTTCAAAGAAGAACCATCATGTGGCCACGCATGCCCAAAGAGTAAAGGCACACGTGACCACGTGTGGTTCTTCCCATAAACCTCACGTGGCCACGCCTTCACCTTCTGTCTATATACACATCTTCACGCTAGTTTTTTTTTCTTCTTCCTCATTTTCTTTGCTCTCACCCGTGCCCACACTTCATCACCATGAAATTAACCCGTGCCCATGGATTTTCACTCACCACCGATCATCACCATCTCCATTTGCTTTCTTTTTATTTTTCTCTCTCTCCTACCCATCATCTCTTCCTTCTCCACATTTTCTTCTTTATTTTAGGTTTTTCACAACTTACACACACCACCTCAACTTTGTGCTGCAATTTTGGTGTGATTCTCACTTCCAAGTAAGTATTTACTCCCATTTCTCCTTACTTATTGTTTGCTTATCATCCATTGTTGTGTTTTGTGCTATTATTGTTCATGAATGTTTAGTTTTTAGGTTACTTTGCACTTAACATTTTGTTTGTATGATTAATTCTTTTTGCTTCTTTGGATGATTATGAGTATTATATGCATGTTATAGATGCTTGGTATGCAATTGGATAGTGAAAAATCTTTGTTATGCTCTTTAAATTAATGCTCAAACTTATGCCCACAACATGTTCGATGAAATGACCCAATGATTTTTTGTTCTTGAAAATCATTTCACTTTCAATCTTTGGTTGGCATGTTTACGAGTTGCATTGATGCATGACAACTTAATTCACTTCTTGAAAGATTAGTTCACGAGTCTAGTCATACATTATAGGCATTATGTTTAACATAGTCTTTATGCTCAACCTTTGAATATCTTTTATGCCTATCATTTTGATCTCCGCATATGCTATCAACATTTCTCATTGCATCCAAGTGTGCTTCAATTTATTCAATGCATGCTTCCTGTGCTTACACCTTAGTCTATTGTGGGTTATGAGTTGATACTTACATTGTGTTTTTCTTTCTTTGTAGTGGCACCTCGAAGGACTAAATATCCTGATGTAGCAAGTTCATCCGGTATACACATTCCATCGTATGTGGATAGGGCCAAGATCAATAAATTTGACTACTTCAGCAAATGTACCTATGTCCAGCCCGCTTATCTCAGTCAATTGTTTCTCAATGTTCCGGCTAGAAATCTGTGGGATCATGATATAGAACCATTGATCCAAAATATTGGCTAGGGGAAGTTCATTGAAAAGAAACCGAAAGTAGATCCAGATATGGCACGGGATTTCTTGTATTCTTTTGAATGCTACTTTAAGAGAGATGCGGAGGATGGCATAGTCGATTTTAAGTTTGGTAAGAAAGGATATTCCTTGACTTTCAGATAGTTTTCTAAAATTTTAGGATTTGTGCCAAATGCCCCAACTGAATTAGAAGATGCATCCCCTGTGGAGAATTGGGAATGAATCAAGGATCTTGAATTAGATGAGCCATGGGTAGGGGGACAATGCAGAGTCCATGCTTTACACAATCATGCATTAAGAATCGTTCATCGATTTTTGGCAAAGAGTATGTACAATAATTTGAAGAATGCAAGCACTATTAGTGTGTCTCAGGCAATGGTTATCCGATGCATGATGGATGGCATAGCAATCAATGGAGCGAGCATTATAGCAGCTCGGATTAAAGAATTGCAAAAAATGCCAGGACATATGGATACTATTTCCATTGGATGGGTAGCTACAGTGATGGCAATTGCAGTTGAACATCTAGGTTATGAAGATTCGCTTCCAGGAGAATTACCTTGCATTGATAACAAAATGCTCAAGCGGATGAAAATTTTGATTCTTAAGCCTCGAGCTCATTGGGCAACCCGAGAAGAATACCTAAGAGAGAACAATATTCAGATTGAGGAGCAGCAAGAGCAACCAAATGAGGAGTATATTGCCACAGCTGTGCCTTCCCCCATCAATGAGCCCACAACACCGGAATGGGAAGCACCATTTAATCAATTAAGTAGCCGATTGTATGCTCAACAAATTTGACTCGATCAAATGCAAGGAAGATTGGATATGCTTCGGGATACGGTAATGGAAGGAAATAGGAGAGTTGAGCATTTTATCCATCACTTTTGGCAGCAGTTTCCTCCACCACCACCTCCACCGGAATAGATCTTCATTTCCTAAGGATAGCAAAATTTTGAGGAGGGGATAGCCTCCTTTCAGGGAGTTTGTCTTCAACTTTTCTTTTCTTTTTCATAAATCAAACTTTGTTATTTTGTGTTTTGTGTGTTGTTTTCTTTTCTTTTATTTTGTTTATGTTTTCTTTTCTTTTCTTAAGTTTGTAAAATATATTAAAGACTTATGTAATTCACCTTTTCATTTAGTTTGCCCTAATTACTTCAAAACTTTGAACAAATTGAGCTTGGATATGGAATATGCATGTTTTTTAGCCTTTGCTTAGCAAGAGAACATTTATGTTGTTTAATAAATCTTTGGATAGGTTAATCTTCAACTTGATAAATATTTGTTAGTTTCCAAATTCTTAAAAGCACTTAGACCAATTTTTGACTTAAAGAAAAATCAATACAATGAAGTAGTGAAGTAAGGAAATTTAGAGCACTAGAACCTTCCTCATCACCCTTCAAAGCATATGAACAACTCAAACAACTTAGAAAATGATTTAGGCAACAATTTTCTTGATAAAATTTCTTAAAAGACTTGTGTCCTACCTTGATAAAATTATCCTTTGTTAAGCCATTTTGAGCCTATAGGGTATGCCTAATGCATACCATTAATGTGTTCTTGTTGCACCTAATATTTCAACCATATAACCTAAAAACCTTTTATCTCACCCTATGGAATTGGCCACTTTAGGATTAAATGGATGTATGAAAAGATTAAAGTTTTATTGGGTTTAGCAAGAAAATCTTATGAAAAGTCATTGAAAGTGAGAAATTTACCTTGAGGTTAGCTTGTGAATGCTAGTTTATAAAAAAAAGAAAAAGAAAAAGAAAGCTAGCAAATATAAAAAAAAAATATAAGTGTGGGGTAGTACAAGGAAAAATGAAAAAAATAATGACTTCTTGATAAAGGGCATAAAGAAAGTTTGGAATCAAGGCAAGGATGATCAAAATATATATTGATTAAGTTATGGGATTTAATGATCTATTTTTGTCTTAGAGTGGCTATTTCTTTTGATTATCTTTTATCCATTCTTTGGTAACCATTCCCTTAGCCCATTACAACCCTTGAAAGACCTATGTGATTTTAAGTTTGTTTTGAGTTATTTAGCGGAGATGACCTTCGGGTTCCGGTGCTAAAGGAGAGGCCTATTGTGTTTCTAGAGTTTCAAGCATAAAATCGATTGTATGCTTATGCATTCATATATTCTATACTTCATTACCTAGTTGTGTTGATATTTTAATTATTAAAATTGCTTAAAGAGATTTGGTCTTGCACACACTCAAGGAAACTAGCTTATATTCTCTTATTTGAAGTTGATCTATTTAGAGGTTAAATTAAGTGCTTTTGTTAAAAATGCTAAGCTTGGTTTTGAAATTGCATATCTTTGTGCAAGTTTGATGGTTTTGAATTAGGGTTTGTTCTATATTGCTTGAGGGTAAGCAAGGTTTAAGTGTGGGGTATTTGATAAGTGTGGATTATATATAGTTTTTGATATGTTTTTAGTTGTATTATTTAGTTGTTTTGGTTTTATTTAGGTTAAATTCAAGTTAATTTGTTAATATTTATGTTTTTTAAGTTAATTCTATGTTTTGTTTGATTTTTAGGTTTAAATTGTTAATAAAGGGCTTAAATTGCAAAAAGGACAAAGTTTAGGGCCAAAAGTGCAAATATGAAGAATTGTTGCAAGAAAATTGACGTTCAGTCTAGAGCCTTCACACGTGACCACGTGAAAATACTGAAGAATTCCACCCGTGGACATGTGAAGACTTGATACTTAGAGGACATGGCCACGTGAAGACATATAACATGAAAAGCCATAGCCACGTGAAGGAATTCTGGAGGAAGACAAGGCAAACACGTGACCACGTGAATTCCAAGTGAAAGGCCACATGTGGCCATGTGTGAAGAAAGGCCTAGAGAACACGTGACCATGTGTTCAAATACACAATGAAGGGTGTGGCCATGTGATGCTATTCCCATTTCGCGAAGGATTTTGTCGCACTTCCTATTTTGGGCAGAAATTATTTCCTATTGAATTCTAAGAGTTTGAGAAGGAATTTATGAATTCTTTGGCCTATAAATAGGAAGCCAAAACACAGAAGAAGGGGGTCTATTCTTAGAATTAAACTTTACTTTTCTTTAGTTATTTTACGTTGCTTTGTTTTTACTGTTTTGTTGAACACTTTGTTTTAATTTTAAGAATGGTTTGTGAGTAGTTTTCTTTAACTTTTGCTGAAGGATACTTGAATCCTTAACTTGTATTGTTATGACTTAAGTTGTTCTTCAATTCAAATACAAGTTGATTATTTCTTGGTTCTTAAACAATTTTAAGTTGATTATTAACTTGATTAAGCAATGGTTAATTAATTGGTTTAAGTTAATTAATGACTTGCATGCAATGCATGATTATAATCTGAATAAGTTATAATTGTGTGTTGATTTGAGTAAGTTAAGATTAAGAAAAGTGTAACCAAGAATAGGTTGAAGTTAAATCTCTTGAGAAAGGCTTTAATGGACATCTAGGAGACTTAATTCAGTTCCTTATGCTAAGTGTTAAGTTTATCTGAATAAGAAAATTTCATACTTGGAATGATAATCTTGAATAAAGTTATCTGGTTTTATTAAACTAAATTTTCCATAATCACTTGTATGTTTTCTTTTATTTAAGTCATAAAAATACTTGTTAAGGTGGATAGTCCTTTAGTGAAAGTTGTTTTCAATATTGATTTTCACCTCATTCAATTTACTTGCTTTCAATAGATCTTTTCTTTACTTTAGCTCTTTCAATTGTTTTAGTTTGGATTTAAATTATTTTTTTTAGTTTTAATTCTTCAATCATCACAAATTTGGGATTTCTCTTCTTTCTTTTACACACAAAAATTGGTTTTGAAATTGAAATAACACATTCAAGCACAAGTTTCCCTGGGGTTCGCTATTTTTGGTCATAATCTTATTTCCCTATATTACTAGCCGATCTAGTACACTTGCTAGATACCGATCACTATACTTATAACCAATATCAATACCTATTGATATTTCCTTTGCATATCAATTTATTACCTTTATCATTATTCATTTATTACCTATTGATGAATCCTATAAATCAAGCTTACTTTCTAGATTTCTATATGTTAATCTTGACCAATTACTTTGAATTATTAGTTGTCAAACATTGATGACTATATTATTCATGTATTAATATCAATTGCCAAACATTTTAATAACTATGCCATATTTCTATCACTTATTTACAAATATTTATATATACTTCATCTATACTTTATGAGGTCCCACATTTTGATTTTAGTGATCACTTTGATATACTTAACTATCTTAGAAACATAGTACTGTATTCAAATAAATTCTATTCCTTATACATATGTATAATATATTCCATGTATAAGATTCATTCTCATTCATTTGAATACTTATTATTTTGATTAAACTATTATATCTTTACCTTGTATAGTTTTTAACTTTTAAAGCATTTCAATATTACAATTGCTTCATTAGTAATCACACTTAGCACACTTTATATATATACATTTATTTAACATGTAATCAATGAATTAGAAAATCTTGACAAATCTAACAACCTCACCTAGTAAACAATAAAAGAATTTGAAAAGCTTAACAATTAACTTAGCACGCTTGTATTGTATATTGACTGAGAATTCTTCATGCATTTAACTCATTTAAGCGATTTTGAACATTTGGAACCAACTATAAATAGCATACATATCATGTGTTACTTGGTAACCTCTATTTATTTAAACTTATGAGACAATATAAGTGAATCATGTCAGACATGTAATCAAGCAATATCCTTAACTTTTATATGATGCTTGCTTTGTACTTTATACTTTAATGTCTGTACTATACTTATAATTTAGCTTGCCTAAGTTCGAAAGGTGGATAACAGGATCAGTGGATACTTGAGGGTATCAAAACAATGGATATCCGAAGATATCAAAACTATAGACCAAAACGGGGTTGACTGTATGGTGGACCAATCAAATGGACCCAAATGAGGTCAACTAACAACCTAAATGGGATTGTGCATGATCCAATAGGTTCAATTTTACTTTATACCTAAAAAGGTCAATGGTGGCAGCTATAATATCCCTATAGGTGCCTATCTATCCATAATTTAACTCTAATTGCAGGCAATACTTTATTTAATTCTATTTTCATATATCATGCTTGCATTTGATTAAATCAATAGGCACACGTATAACCAAAGTACAGATATATTATTACTAAATCATAACTATGTATACAAAGTTCATATAATATTTCACATAGTTTTGAACATGTTATCAGTAGGCATCATATTTAGCTTGAACATACCCTGACAATCAGGTAATATATCATACCTGTTCAAGTGTTCAACATTAGTCATGTCTTGTTCTTAGAACTTTCCAATATAGTACAACTTAGGTATGTGATCATGTAAAAAGATCCAAAATCCCTAGTTTATATAAATACATGTAACCAATTTGGCATTTAACATTTCAATATTTTGACAATTGTGCATATATCATCATAATAGATACTTTAACATGTGATCCATAAGACATTACATGTGAACATGATCATACTATTGTATTTCTTATTTCAAAGTGTAGGTACATGTTAAAATATACACTTACTCATCATAGGATTACATACACAAAATTTATCTTGCATATAACAATCATGTATAAAAGTTTTGTCACACACACACACATATATATATAACCCTTTATTAATAGTAATATCACATGCCATATCCAATTCATTGTGTATTTACATAGACACAAATTTAACTTAACTATATAAAAGGCATAATGTAAGATACATTAAAACTCTACACAAGGCAGCATTCTGGACCCAACTTCTAAGCCACTTATAATTTTGAAAACGTCATTTTTAAGCTATATGACCTTCTAAAATTTTATTCCCCTATATGTCTAGTTTCCAAATCATCAAAATTCACCTTTATATCTTGTCTATAGCTCGAGATATTTGACAAAAACTATAAGCTATTCATATAACCAAAATAGTGTTTGTTACCACTTACAAAGATTTTTAGAATAAAATGAAGAAGGAATTAGACCAACATTTCTTCATCAACGTTATACGTCCATGACTCTTGTTTTACCAGAATTTTACTTTGTAGCATTTTAACAACTCTACCAAGAGTTATGCCTAACTTACTAAGGTTTATTCCCTAACAGTACATCCAATCCCTACGAATTTCAAGTCAACATTTGACATGCTTGCATACATTTTTAATTATACTTCCTTCATATGAAATGTATATTTTGGAGTCTATTTTTTATATAAATAAACTTCATAGAATTCTAACCAATATACACAAAGATACATCATTTTTATTTCACCCTATTCAAGAACCAAAATTAATAGCTCACAAAAAAATTCAGTTAATTATTTGGATGTCTTAAAGGCAATTTCAATGCTAAGTTCCTTCTACAATTTTGTAGGAACATATGTTATGTAATCTTAGAAATTAGAATGACCTCAATTTAAGTTTTCTAACTCAAATTATGCTGAAATTACTGCCATTAGTTCATAATGCTTTATGTATTCTCTTTTATGGATACTATTAATTCAAAATGAACATTTGTTTACTTTACTCATAAACTTCATGTATAATATATATATATATATATATATATATATATATATATAAGTATACATGTTTATTATGCTTGTACACTTCATCACTAAGCTTGTGAAATAAGTTCATAAGAGCTATTCTCATACATGTCACTCATATGTCAAGATTTGATCTCATTCATGCATGATCATTCTTTATTCATGTCTATACTTTCCCATATACTTATGTTATCTCAAATAAGCAATACACATGCTTATATGATATTAATCATACACATGCTTTCTCTTAAATAAATAAATATTGTTGACATACCTGATCTTGTCATTCCCATAAACATGCTTCATCATTTAATCATACCTATTGCTTTACAATATGATATCATCACATAATCCATATACTTATCTCTCTCTTATGTTCATTTATATAAAAAGATGCTATAAAACATTCAAGGAGGTCTAAATAAACTTTACTATCATTTTGAGACATTTTAGTAAATTTTATGTGAAATAAAGGTGCCGTGACAAACATTCTGTACAGTGGCAGATTTCAAATTACATTTTATTACCAATATTAAAAATATAAAACATTTTTTAGGCCAAGTACTCTAAATAAAACTTATTCCCCTATGTTTATATTTTCCATAACATTTAAAATCATCTTAATATCATCTCTCTAACTTAAGTTATTGGCAAATCACTAAGGACTGCTCCATTGACCAGCCAACTTAAAAAAAAGGCTACTGTTTTAGGCATTTTTGAGGTCCTTAAAGGAAAAATTAAGTTATGGCTATTTCTATAACATTTGTAGGCACATATATCCCAGTTCTAACCCAACTAGAATCACCAAATTCGGAGTTCATAAACTTAATGTATGATAAAAATAGTCACTGAAGGTCAATCCAAATTCTGGACAACCCTTTCACATTAATGCCTAAAATCTTAATTCCTTTACATGAAACTTCATTTGATGATCTACATATGCATGACCTGCCAATCTCAATATCTAACTCATCAATATAAATGCATGCAAGATCAAAATAATTTCCATGCCTTATAATTGAAAGATATCACATATATGCAAATTATTTTCAAAGTTTAAATCCCATACCTCTATTAAAATCTGCTCTTCTTACTTGATCAAAATGCCTTTGCTCCTTCCTTTACTTGTCCAATTTCTTAGCAATTCACAAGACCTCAATCAACAAAATCTTAAGACAATTGGTTTAGGAGAAGATGAAGAAGAAAATGGCTAAAAATTTGCCCTTTCCTCATGTGAAGACCCCTTTTTATTTAGACAATAATGGGCAAATATCCCACTAAGTCCTTGCATGCCAAACTCTCTTAACTAGTTACCCCACCATAAGTCCATTTTACACATTGACCTAGCATACTTCTTCAATTTCAACATTTACCCAAAAACTTATTTTCAATTCCATTAATTCATCCTAAACTCAAATTAAATAGTAAAATTACCATTTACCGCATGTAGGAAATTTTCTTCAATTTCCTATTACCATATTATAAAGCTTAGTTCAATCTTAATTGCACACAATCCCTTGAACCACACTCCTAAACATGAAAACTACTAAAATAAAGCACAATTCAAACATTATTGAGAGTAAAGGTTAGGAGGTAGTTCTGCATTTACCAAGTCCGCAACTGGACTTTTAAGTGCTGTCAAGGATCTTTGAGAGTGGCAATCACTGAAGCGCCATCAAATGTTGACTCAAAATAGGGCTTCACGCGATGTCCATTCACCTTAAACTCTTTCTCATCCCTTGGGTGTTTAAGTGTTACTACCCCAAATTTATCAGCTCCCACTGCTACATAGGGCCCTTTCCATCTCGATTTCAATTTTTCCAAGAATAACCTCAATCTGTTGTCATGAAGAAACACCTTCATTCCGGGCATAAATTCCTTCTTGGTTACTCTGTGATCATGCCATTTCTTCGTGTTCTCCTTGTATTTCTTTGCATGTTCATAGGCCTAAAATTTGAGTTCTTCCAACTCATTGAGCTACAAAGACCTGCGTTTTCCTACATTCTCAAGATCAAAAATCAAAAACTTTGTGGTCAAATATACCTTATGTTCTAACTCTACCGGTAGGTGATAGGATTTGCCAAACACTAACCTAAAAGGTGACATCCCTATAGGTGTCTTAAACGTTGTCCTATATGCCTACAAGGTTTCATCTAGTTTAAGGTACCAATCCTTTCTAGACGCATTGACTGTTTTCTCCAAAATGGTCTTCAACTCCTGGTTAGATACCTCAACTTAACCATTGGCTTGGGCATGATAGGGGGTAGTGATTTTGTGCCTCACTCCAAATTTTTTCAATAAGGCTTTGAATTTGTGGTTAACAAATTGTTTCCCACCATCACTAATGATAGCTCTTGAGGCTCAATAACAGGTGAATATGTTCCTTCTTAAAAACTCTAAGACAACTTTTGCATCATACGTCTTAGTGGCTACAGCTTCTACCCACTTACTCACATAGCCCACTACCACCAGGATATACTTAAACCCATAAGAAACCGAAAAAGGTCCCATAAAATCTATCCTCCATAAATCAAATAACTCTATCTTAAGCACATTAGTCAATGGCATCTCATCTCTTCTAGATATATTTTCCACCCGTTGACATCAATCACAAGAGTGAATAAACAACTTTACATCATTGAATAAAGTGGGCTAATAAAATCCATAAGAAAGCATTTTTGATACCATTCTATTAGGTCCATGACGCCCACCGACTTTTTCACTATGACAGGCTTAGATAATCTTCCCTTGCTCTATATTCAAGATGCACCTTTTCAGCACCAGCACAAATGCGAAAAAGATAAGGATCATCCTAAATGTATTGCTTTGCATTGGCTTTCAACTTTTTCCTTTATTACCATGTGAAGTCCCTTGGCATATAACCTCCTACGAGAAAATTAGCAACATTAGCAAACCAAAGCTCCCAAACTTCACAAACAAACAAAGCATAAATATGCTCATCTAGAAATAAATCTAAAATCTCCCCTTTTTGAACATGATCATGCTCTAATATAGACAAATGATTTGCCATGTGGTTCTCAGCTCCCTTCTTGTCTTTGATCTCTAAATCGAATTCTTGCAAAAAGTGCACCCATCTTATCAATCTTGGCTTGGACTCTTTCTTGGGAAAGAGGTATCTTAACGTCGTATGGTCAGACCACACTACAATTTTTATACCTCGCAAATACGATCTAAACTTCTCAAAAGCAAATACAATGGCAAGAAGTTCCTTCTCAATTGTGGTATAGTTGACTTGGGCTTCGGTTAACGAGTGGCTCGCATAATAAATTTCATAAAACATCTTCTCTTGCCTTTGTTCGAGTACTGCTCCCATTGCAAAATCATTTGCATCACACATTAGCTCAAAGGAAAAATTCCAATCCGAAGATATGATCACCGGACCTAAAATAAACCTTTGCTTCAACAATTCAAATGCCAACAAACATTCATCAGTGAACTCAAAAGGAGCATCTTTCATGAGCAAATTGGATAAAGCCTTTGCAATTTTTGAAAAATCCTTTATGAACCTACTATAAAAACCTACGTGCCCTAAAAACCTTCTAACTCCTTTGACATTAGTTAGTGGTGGCAGTTTCTCTATAACTTCTACCTTGGCCTTATCTACCTCAATCCCCTTCTCAGAAATTTGTGCCCTAACACAATGCCCTTTTTCACCATAAATTACACTTTTTCCAATTTATTATTAAGTTGGTTTTTTCACACCTACCTAACACCAAATCGAGGTGCTTTAAATAGCTCTCAAAATCTAGCCCCAAATGGTTAAATCATCCATAAATACCTCCATAAGTTTTTCTATAAAGTCATGAAAAATTTCCATCATGCATCGCTGAAATGTAGCCGGTGCATTACACAGTCCAAATGGCATTCTCTTATAGGAAAATGTGCCATAAGGACAGGTAAAGGTCATTTTCTCCTAATCTTCAAGGGCTATGGGGATTTGCAAATATCCCGAATACTTATCTATGAAACAATAAAACCTATTTCCTGCTAGCCTCTCTAACATCTAGTCAATAAATGGCAATGGGATATGATTTTTCCTAGTATCATAGTTCAATCTACTATAATCTATACATACTCTCCAACCCCTAATTGTACGAGTCAGAATGAGTTCATCAAGTTCATTCTTAACCACTGTCATTCCCCCCTTCTTAGGGATATATTGTATAGGGCTAACCCACTTACTATCAGAGATTGGGTAGTTTATACCTGAATCAAGCAATTTGAGTACCTCTTTCTTTACAACTTCCTACATAGCCAGATTAAGCCCTCTTTGGGGTTGAGCTAGCAGTTTGTATTCTTCGTCCATAGGAATTCGGAGAGTGTAGTAACTTGGGTTGATACCCTTCAAGTTCATCATCTCCTATCCTATCACTTATTTATTCTTGTTTAGCACCTCAAGCAGCATCTCCTCTTTGAAACCTGACAACAAAGAAGAGATAATTACCGGCTTTGCTTCATGTTCTAAAAATACATACTTTAAAGGAGGAGGAAGGGGTTTAAGTTTAGATTTAGAATCTCCCTTCTTTAGAGTGGTCCCCTCTTGCTTTGATTCCTCCTTTTCATAGTCCTTCTCCATAACTGCTATCAATTCTCTTTCTACTCCATCCAACTCTTCATTTTCTAAAGAATACATCAAGCTCAAATTCAATGGATCATTTAGCAACATTTTTTCTTGAGTCTCCTCTACATATTCATCCACCTTCTCCATGAAATAGACCGATTCCTCCAAATCACTTAATGGATACTTTTGAGCTTTGTTCATGTCTACCTCTAACTCTTTATTGTTAAATCGAAGGGTGACCTTTTGACCATGAACATCTATCAATGCCTTCGCCGTATTTAGGAATGGTCTCCCAACAATGAGTGGCAACTTCCTATCTTCCTCCATCTCAATGACTATGAAATCTATAGGAAAAATGAATTTTCCCACCTTTACCAACAGATCCTCAATCAACCCTCTTAGCTTTCTCATTGATCTATCTGCAAGATGAAGCCTCATTCCCGTCTCCTTGAGATTGCCTAGATTGAGTTTTCTGCACATTGAATATGGCATCAAGTTAATGCTGGCCCCTAAATTACACAAGGCATTCCCAACAAAAGTTTCACCAATTTTCATAGGGTAAAGTGAAGCTACCTGGATCTTCCAATTTTTTCGAAATCTTGTTCATGATAATTGTACTACAATTTTCTGTCAATTGCACCGTTATATACCCTTCTAACTTCTTTTTATTAGAATAAAGTTCTTTTATGAATTTAGCATAGTTAGGCATGTGAGTTAAGGCTTCAACAAAAGGTAATTTGATATGCAATTTCTTGAACATTTTTAGAAACCTAGCTAATTGCTCATTTTTCTTTTCTTTCCTAGCTATAGTAGGAAATGGCAACCTATATATGTCAAGATCCTCTATGGTTGGGTTCACTATACTCTTTCCTTTGTCAATCTTTGGAGGATCTACATCTACCTTTACTTTAGGATTGGAATCAATTACCTTTCATGTCAGCTCCTTCATATGAGATGATGAAGTTGGTGATTTACCTTTTTCTTCTTCTTGTACTACCTCTTTGTCACTTCTTAATGTAATGGCCTTGGCCTCTTCCTTGGGATTAGGATCCACATTTGAAGGAAAAGTTCCAACTGGCCTTATAGATAAAGAATTTTCCAACTACCCTATCTATGTCTCCAAGTTCCTCATAAAAGCATCTTGATTCTGGTTCCATTGCTCTTGAGATTTCCATCTAGTTTCTTGGCCCATCATGAATTGTTGTTGGCTATTCATGAAACTACCAAGCATGTCTTCTAAATTAGGCTTCTTCTCTTGAATAGGTGGCCTTGGTTGGAATCCCGGTGGGTGATATGGTTGAGGTTGGGGTTGGATAGAGCCTTGTCCTTGATGGTGATTTGATAGATAAAGGGTTTGGTAATGAGTACGGGCTTAAGGTTGATATGATTGGCTTTGATTGTGGTGGACATTTTGATTGAATTGGGCTCTTGCTTGTGGTTACAAAGATAAGGCATGCTAATTTCCATCATTCCAAGAGAAATTTGGGTGATTCCTCCATCCCGAATTGTATGTATTACTATAGGGATCATTCCTTCTATAATCTCCTAGTGCATTCACATCTCCCACTACTCCACCTTTTTGAACACCTTGCCCATTTTTAATTGGTCCACTACCTTGAGAACCCGCAGCTACATTTTGTACTTTCAAACCATTTAACTCTTTCTTTACCAACTCTAATTGTGCCTTCAACAATGCCACTTCATCTACATTGTGTACCTCTTGCCTCTTTGTAATTAATCTAGGGGCAGTCCATTGAGAGTCATTAGCCGCCATCTCATCCAACATACGAAAAGTTTCCTCAAGCAACTTATTTAAGAAAGATCCTACAAATGCTGCTTTCAATAGTGACCTTGTTTGAGGTGTAACTCCAGCATAAAATATAGTCATCAATTGGTAGACAGTTATCTCATAGTGTGGACAGCCTTTCAATAATCTCCTAAACCTTTCCTAAGCCTCATGAAAAGGCTCCTTATTCATTTGATGAAAGCCCATTATATTGTTATGAATACTTACAATCTTGGTTAGAGGGAAAAATCTCATAAAAAAATTTATCTTGCAACTGATCCCATGACCATATTGACTGGCTTGGTAACATTTGTAGCAACTCCCTCGCTTTCCCAATCAAAGTGAAGGGAAACAACTTCAATCTCACTACATTTGTAGTAACATCCAGAATTTGAACTGTCACTGACCTCTAGAAATATGTCAATATGTTGAGCGAGATCTTTTTATTCCAAATCGGAGAACTGATTCCTCTGTACCATAGTGATGGTGGCTGGTTTTAGCTCAAATTGTATCCCTTTTGGTAATATAATTGTTCGATGATCTTCATTCCACCTTGGCATAACGTAGTCCCTTATAGTCCTTTGCCTGGCACTTTTTCTCTTCGTACCCCTGGCATTTCTTTATGTGCCCTTGGCATTTGTTCATTCTCGGGAAGGAATTCATTAAGAGGAGAATCGAGCTCCATATCGTTATCTCTATTGGCTCTCCTTCTTTGAAGTAAGTTCCTCTTGATTTCAAGATCAAAGGGTGTTAATTGTTCTCATCTCACTCCATTCATACACCATTATCACTTGAAAAGAATCGGGAAAGTAAAATAAGAAAAAGAAAACACATACAAACAACAATCACAACTCACAAACAATGCCAATCCCCGTCAATGGTGCCAAAAACTTGTTACGTCCCTAGCAAGTATACTAGATCAACAAGTAGTAAAGAGGAGTATTTTTAAGACTTTCCAATACCGTACCCAAGCGATTGTGTGTGCAAGTTAAGAAAATCGATCGTATGCTAAAGAATTCCCAAAATTTTTTATGATTGTGCTATACTTATCTAAAATGAAAACTTTTAATGCTAAAATGTGCAATGGAAAGAAATTAAACTCAAACTAGTAGTAATTCAAGTAAGAGCTAAATTATGAAAAATTAACAAATATAAAAATATGTATAAGGAAAGTGTTGCTCGGGTTCACTCATCCATCCTATACCCAATGTGAATTAATTTAGATTAATGTAATATATGAACGAATCCAGGATAACCCTCTTAACCCAAACGTTCAATTTTGGAGCAACTTATTCTAATTGCAAAGCATCCCATTCTAGAGCAATCCTCACAACTAGCCTGAGCATAAATTTTAATCCTAAGTTTAGGTTGTTTTCCCATTCCGGAGCCAAACAACCTAAAACTCATCTATTTTACTCCACACTCTAACCCTAAAACCATAAAATACTACACATTTAGAGTCCCATTTCGGAGCAATCTAAAATAGATAACAGTTTTTATAGAAAAGCTAAGCAAAATTCATTTATAGTATTCAACCCACACAAGCATCAGCATCCAACCAAGATATTAGATAAAAACCATTTAACAAAGCTGGAAAAATTACTTGAAAAGCTAAAAACTAATGAAATAAGAATAAGCAACAGTGAAATAAACCATTCATTCATATATATAACTGAAAATATGTTTAATATTCACATTATAGGTAAGGGATTCAAAGATCTCCCAAACAACTAAGGAACTACTCACTATCCATTACAAAATAAAAAGAGAAAATGATAGAATAAATACTGAAATTCATGGTGGAAGAATACCTAGCTGAATCCCAAGTCCTTCAATCTTATTCTCCAATGCTTGAAAAGAAATAAGCTGAAAACTATGTAATTCTAAGTATCTAAGCTATCTATTTGTGTTTAATCTATGTATTTTGCTGTAAATCTATCTATTTGTAAGTAAATCTATGTATCTAACTATGTAAAACAAACAAAGGAATGAAAGAAGGAAGAAATAAAACCCTAGAACTGAACAAAACCTAGCTCTCTCAACTCTGCAAAAAATCTACTTTTTATAAGCCAACATGGGTCACAGCTACTAGAGATTCTTTGCTAACTGTGACCTATTTAAAAATCCCTCTTTTGACAAGCTTAAGTCACGGTTATTAGGAAATTCCTACTAACCATGATGTAGGCTTAAACTGCTCCTTGATAGGTGGTTACGATTACCATCAGAATCATAGTAACTGTGAAATAGAACTCTCTTGCATTCTGGACTGAAAACATGACTACCTCACGATTACTGCAAAAAATATAGTAATCGTGAGGCACTCCTCCTTTAGATTCTGAATTGAAGAGCTTCATTGGTCACGATGAACTCCTTTCTATGCACAATTGCTCTACTGACTGTGACATATTCTAAACTAGTGCATTTTGACAAACAACATAAGTCACGGTTACTAGGAAAACCTATTAACCGTGATGTACCTACAAAATTCACAATTTAGTACAAAATTCCATGAAAGCTCTCCAAAACATACAAAAGCTAGACTTAACTGAGAATGGGATTAAATTATTAAATGTAAGCAAAATAAAGCAAAAGACACTATAAAACACTGAAAACTAGACTAGACTTAATCTAAAATTGAACACTAAATTAAAGTTATCAAACATGGTTCCCTCATGTATGATTTTACAAAAAGGATAAAGAGCCATTGCTTGATTTTGATGAAAATATGTTAGATGAGTGATCCCATTTTGAAGAAAATGAGGCTCCCTTTTTATGGTGCGATTTCGGGTTAAAATCAAACATTGGTCCATTTTATTCAAAAAATCCAACTAATCAATAAAAATGACTTAAGCAAAATTTCCATTTAACATGTAGAAAAATCATTTTATTACTACCTATTACATCCCTAAAAATAAATACAATCAAAGTTAACAAAATAACAAAATTAAAATGAACAAAGCAAAACATTAAATAAAATAATCGTAAATGAAAAATAAAATAAAATGAATGAAAGGAGAGAGTAAACAAATTAAAGGCACAATTCTTAAAGCATGATCAACCCTCGAGAAACTCCAAATGCACATTAAATCAATTGCTGACTCAAAAACATAAGAAACTAATTAATTAGCATTTAAAGAGAAAATAATCATACAAAATGAATTAAAATAATACACAAAATGATCATACCAAAATATAAATATGCATACAAAAGCAAAAATACTCACATAAAAACCCAAACAAGAATTAGAAAATAAATATTAGGAAAAAGACAGGAATAAAGATAAAAAATGGTGAAAAAGACATTAAAATAAGTACAAATCCAACCATAGACACCTCTGGGAACTAAAGGATGCCCCTAGCCAGAGGAAGGATGGGATAAAAAGAAAGCAACACAATGTCGCGTCTATTGCATTGATAAACTGGCGTCTATGATGCTTTCTTCTCGCTTGTCACTCGAAAGATAGATATAAAAAGCAAGTTTTTATACAAAATATATAAAGATCTTAAATAAACCCTAAGTACATGATTCTATGGTCCTAAAACATGCCAGGTCTAAATACCATCCCTAAATCAAATTTTTTTATTAAATAATAGCAATAAATAATATATAAAACCATATTTTAACACAAGGAATAAAAAACACATCCATAGGGGGGATTTAGCTCTAATATATTAGACTAGCATATTAATAGATTTGGATCATTATGGCATTCCCAAAAACATGTAGATTTAAGTAAATAATATGATAACATGTATTGTAGCATCACTAACAACATGTGTATTCATATGATCATAAGAATGGACTAGAGAGAGAGTCTAGAATATTACCCTTAGGATATTCTATTTTGTTAGGTTCTTAAACATCAATCTCTACTCAGTTCCTTGATTTTTGTGTTCAAAAAGCCAAAATGTTTTTTATGTATCTTTGTTGGATCAAAAGATCTATGTTAAACTTTTGGTTTCAAAGAGAAAAAATTGATTTTCTTTCTCCCCAAAAACTCTTTATTCTTTTTCCCGAAAAAGTTCCCCCTCCTTTGAAAAAACCCTAATTTTGGCCTTTTGTGCCTAAAAGAGAGTTGGATATTCACTTTAACTCTAACTCTTTAGGTAAGTAGGATAAAATTCCCTTAAACCCAAAAAAAAATCAAATATCTTCCTATTTTGGATTTTAAAAATTGAAAAATATGGGAAATCTAGAAATAACCCCACAGACGGGTGTCCATCATGGACATGTAGACGATAGACGATATGGGAAATCACATAATTCTCAAAAAATTACAAAAATGCCCTTAATCTGACTGGACTAGAGGGAATTGGCCATAGACGATAGTCCCTCACATGACAGATGACCGTCTATAATGGCTAAAGGAAAAATTCAAGGTTTTTTAAGCTTTCTATTAAAAACCTTCAAAAAAATACTTAGAAAACTATAAATTTTAAATAAAAATTAGAAAAATCAAGATCGGAGCTTCGAGATTCGTGTTTCCTAGAGGAAATATACAGTTTCCTTATCAACGGGTAACCCTGATCTAGGCTACCTTGGGTCATAGTTTCCACAATTACCCTTAATTTTAGGGAACTGGTGCATTAGTTCCAAAGTGAGTGATGCAACCTCAACAAGTGTACTGAATCGGCAAGTAATATAGGGCACGCAATTTAAGACCCATGAATATTGTACCCAAGGGATTATAGATGCAAGCAAATAAAATTTAATTGTATGCTAAAGAATTCCTAGATTTTGTTGCGAGATTAGGCTATTAAACTATAAAAATTATAGAAATTTAACAAATAAAAATAAAACTTGCAGCAACTTACTATGACTAAAGTACTTAAAAATATAACTAGATAAAAATTCAATAATCTAAAAGTGTTGCTCGGGTTCACTCATCCTCCCCATATCTAAATGTGAATTTATTTAATCTTAATTTATATAAATGAATTGGGATAACCCTCTATACGCAAGCATCCCATTTTGAAGCAAACTTTCTAATAATAAAACATCCCATTCATGAACAAGTTCTATGATTAGCCTATATGCGGGTTTAACATCCTAGGTTCGGTTTGCTTTCGCATTTCGGAGCCAAACAACCTATAAACCCATTCATTTTACTCTAAACTCTGGTTTTAAAACCACAACAACTATAACTCATCAAGTCCCATTCTGGAGCAATCTCAAAATTATAGCAATATGATAAAAAGAATAAAGGTAGAGTCATTCATGGCATTCAACATTCATATAACATACCTAGTCCAAAGAACATGAATAAAATCATCCATTCAAATTAGATAAATTAATCATAACATCGAAACCCATGAAATAACAATGAAAAACAAATAAAATGAACTATTCATCCATATATTAAATAAAATAAGTTTAGATTCATATTAGGGATTGGGGATTCAAAGATCTCCCAAATAACTTGCTAGCGACGCACTACCTATTACAAAATAAAATGAGAAAAGGAGAGAATAAACCCAGATTTTCATGTTAAGGATGAACACCCAGCTAAACCCAAGCTTTGTCAACCTTCTTTCTCTAAATCTCCAATGGAATATGAGCTCCAAATGAAAGAAACTAAGAATCTAATCTCTATTTTTATGTAAATCTATGATATTTGCAAGTTTGAATCTATAAACTAAGTATAAAAGAAAATGATAATATGAAAGAATAGATGAAAAGAAAAAAACCTAGATCTGAAAATGTTCAAGATATCTGAAAAATAGAAAATTTGTTTAATATAGCCCCGATAAGGTCAATGTCAGTACCCCAATTCTTGCTAATTATGACATGCTAAAAATCTACTTCTAGAATCAAATGGGTCACGATCAGTACTAAAAACCTACTGACCATGGCATGCTCTTTTATTGCATTATAGACTGAAGATCGCACACCTTTTGGCTAGTACTAAAATCCTTGTTTACTGTGAGGTTTTCTCTTCTTTGTTTTAGACTGAAGAAAGACTATGTCACGGTAAGCACCAAAATATTTGCTGGCTGTGGCATGATGAAACGATGCATTTTGACAAGAAGCTACTAGGCCACGGTCAATACCTAAATACTATTGATTGAGAGGTACCTATAAACACTAAGATAAAGCATAGAAACCCATTAAAATTCCTCTAAAGTATATAAAAAAAACAAGATTTACTAAGTTTGGACATAATTTATTAAAACCAAACAAAACAAGGCAAAAGACGATGAAAAGAAGCTTAAAACTAAACTGAAAAGACAAAAAACTAAACACTGAATTAGAGTTATCAAAATACCCCACACTTAGACTTTGCTTACCCTTAAGCAAATGAATCATCAAATTATTGAAAATTAAAAATCTAACTCAGAATAAGAAAATTCAGATGAGCTAACATAACACTTAGCAGAAGACACTCAAATGAAAAATTCAACCAAAATGACTCACTAATCTATATCGATCAATTTCTTATGCGTGTGTGATAGGACAAAATAATTTATCACTTTTCAAAACCAAAAACCACCAGTGAATTCCAATGACTACTTCCAGTGAATTCTAATAACTGAGCAAAAAGAGAAGAATGTAAAAATTTTACAAAACGATTTCAAAACTTAGGATAGCCATAAGCCTTTCCTTTAGCACCAAAACCACAAGGGTCATATCCATTAAACAAATCAGGACAAAAATAGGATTGCTAGTCTTACATTAAAGTTATAATGTAAGGCTAAGGTATTGTCTCAAAAAAAATAGGTTAACAAGTTCATATTAGTCACCCTACCTAAGAATTGCTCTCTTTGCTAACAAAGCTAAAAATTAATCTCAGAGGACATTGGCTAAATTTTTAAGATTCTTAGGAAGAATGAGCTATAATTTATTGTCTTTTGAACTAGCTCACCAATTGACATCTTCCCTCTCAAATGTTAGATACCCCACACTTATTTCCTTGCGATAAGAAACTAAACAAAAGGTTCTAAATCAGAACTTTTATGTCACTAGATTGATTTATTTTTTTTAAATGAGCTATCAGGAGGCATCAATAATCTTTACCTTAATTTTCCAATTTAGCAATGCCTTGAGAATGACCAATTTTTTAGATCATATTATCCCAATTAAAAAAAACAATTCTCTCACTTTCCAACACTCTTGAATGATAAAGCACAATACAATTCAATTGTTATAATTGCAATTCATTACACAACCTAGAGTGGCCAAATCCAATATAGGGAAGGTAAAAGGCATTTAGGTTAAATTGTTAGATAATAGAGTGTAATTAAGGAAAATTTCAACTAGTATGCATTTAGCATACCAAATAAGCTCAATAAGGCTAGCAATGGTAAAAATAACACAAGGTAAGATAAAAGTTATTTTAAAATGACTGCTAAAGAAAGGATGTTTAGGTCCGGTCCTAATTTTGCCTAAGTTGAAAATTCATTTCAAAGGGTAATAAGGAAGGTTCTAGCTTATTCCAGAATAGCTCTCACTCACTAGTTTTTAGATGCTTTCACAAAAATAGCCTAATGTGCACAAAGGAACAAAAATTGAACAATATATGACTAATTGAGACTAATCGAAAGAAAATTCTCGCTAAAGTATACTACCACTTTCTTGCTACTTTAGGCCCTCTAAACAAACAATTTGCAATTCAGAGTTCAAACTGATTCATTCAAGAATAACCAAAGGCAAACTAGGATAAATGCAAATGATAAAATAACTCATTAGACACAAACAACAACATTCAAAACTTTAAATAAAAGGCAATTAAAACAACGAAAAGAATAAAGACTAAAAATAAAACTAATAAAAGTAAAGATAAAAGATGACATAAAGCAGTAAAGAAAATTTAAACTAAGATAAACTACTTAAACTAAAGGAAACTAAAATTTGCAATTTAAACTAAATTGTTCAACTAAATAATCCAAAAATAACAACCAACTAAAATGTAAACTAAAACAACATTTAAAACTCCAAAACAAAAACATAAGGTTTGTGGTTCAAAGGACTTCCTAATACAAGCACTTGAAACCATTCTTCATCTTCAACAAAATCTGCATAAAATCTTTAAAAAAATATCTTCATCAAAAGTCAGCAACAATTCTTCACAAAATCAGTTCTTTATAGAATCATCAAGGTCAGTCATCAAAGATAGCCTATCTTTACTATTCATAAAAAAATAATACTCTTTAATCCCAAAAATAAGTGCTCTCATACCCTACACTTTAGAAGCTTGTTGCCCTCTACAAGACAATAAAAATAAACAAAAAAATAATTGGGGTAGAGGACTCATTATAATCAATTTTCCAGTGGAGGAGAAGGAGGTGGTGGAAAGAGTGCATCTAGCCTTGATGCTACACTGGTGATAGCAATCATCATCTGATGTTGCTACTTCTTGAATTCATTTTGCTTGGTAGCCAAAGCATCTATGCTCTCAATCAATTTAGCATATTGAGTAGAAGATAGTGTTACTTATCCTTGGTCTAGTGCACAAGGTCGGCTACTCAAGCTCCTTGCCATCTTGTCCAAATATTCTTCCCTGTTAGTTAAGTAAAAGCCCTACTTTATAGTAGGGTCCTCAGTGACCGCCCTCATGTTTTCGAGGAGCTTTTTATCAATATAGTCAACAATAGGAACTGCTTTACTCTCATCCAATGGATGATCAATTACTTTAAATAAGATAGTAACCCTTCCTCTAAGGGAGATTCTTTTCACCAATATCGAATATTGTTGCATTTCTTCCAATTTATGCCACCAATGTACTGTACCATTAATGGGGTATTCTCGGAGCATGTTTGCTAGGAATAGGACTTTAGAAGGTTGACCTGCCCTGCTGACTTCACATGGCTTATGGGGGATAAGGAAAAAATCTATACAGGATTCTCAAAGTGTGATCCCTTAAATAATGGGATTTGGTTGTCTCTAATTTGTATTGAGCTTCTGAAAGTGGATCTTTAATTTCCTCCCAAACCTAATTCTTATCATAATCTGGGAAGGTATTCGGGACATAAGCAGGAAAGCCTAGAATATCTAAAAAGTGCACAAATGTTAACTCATAAGGCATTCCCTCTAAAATAAAGGTTACCATTCTTAGATCTTTTTTGGGATTGCTTCCTATAGTGCACTAGACAGTAGACACAAAGTCCCTTATGAGTTTAGGATAGACCAGCTCTTGACAGGTAAAGAATCTTTCCCAACCAATATTGGCTATAAGGCCTTCCACTTCTTCCTTGATTCCTAACCATTCTAACAAATCCATGTCCATGTAGGTAGATGGAAGATACTGGCATTTGAAGAATAGGGTAAATCTCTCTTGGATTTCTACTAGCACCTAAGTTGGCACTGTAGAAGTTTTGGTCTTTTTCTTTTTCTTTACTGGTGGCTGGCTAGCTTGACTTGGGTGGTTAGTTGGATATTGATGGTACAACCATAGCACGAGGTCACTTTAGTGCCACTACAGAGGAAAATCAAAACAAAGTTAAGTTTTGCACAAAAACTAAACACAGATGCACTAGCTTTATTTAAAAGCTTAATTAAAATGGAAAACAAACTGGAAAGTTGTGAAATAGTGAAGTACATTTATCAGATAGGCCATAAACACTAGTAGTTAATCAAATGTAGGCAATAACACTCAAATCCAACAATATTGCAATGAATATACCCTATAAACCCATTCAGCTTAAGGAAAATTCCAAAGGTTTCTAAACAAAAACATACAATGACAGAGTTAGGCATAGAATTGAAGGCAAATTAAGGACAAAAATAAAGTGCAAAATGAATGACTTCAACAAGTTTGTAGCCCAAAGAGCAATAGCTCATTCATTAGCTTCATGAGAATCATAAGCTGAGTAATAATAAATGATATCAACAAGTTTAATCCTCCATGAAACTCATTATACAAATTAAATGTGTCCTTAATGTTAATGTAAAGCATAACTGATATATAAAAAATATAAGGCAATAGGTCTAAACAAAATGGGCATCAAACTTCGTAAGATCAATGCAAACAATTAAAAAATTTGCCAATTGTTCAACTATATAGTTTTTGCCAAGATAAAACAATAAGGGTAAGGATCCTTAATTCTCAAGTCTAAAAGCCAATGTTTTGAATGCAAAGTTAATGACCCAACAACATCACTAAATTAATCAAGCAATTCTTATTCATATAGTTCTGACATTTCAGCATTAACCTCTCAGTCAAACAACCAATTTCTAGGGTGTTAAACAAAGATTAGAACGAGCTTTCTCAAAACCATGGAAAGTATCACCCTCTAAGAAGAATTGATATCAAATTGAACCATAAGAGAAGCATAAAATAGTTGAAATAGGTATAGTAGAAGAAAGGGAGTTAAGTGTGAGTGAATGTGTGCTCAAAATCAAACTTTAAACAATTGGCAAGGAAGTCAGAAAATTTGGCTCAAACAAAGAAAGTATTAAAGTTGGTAGGTAATGTGAAATCAAAACATTTCAACCCATGCAAATTCAATCAGTGCTACCAAGAAAAACAACAAAAATATTGGCTCACTCCCTAGCTGATCATGTACAAACCCCAAACCTAAATGCACCGCTGACAGTCCCAAGAGATTCCCTATAATCATTTGTACTAGTATACTGTATTCTAACGATTGGTATTCAACAAAAAGAGCACACAAGAAACTATCCAGCAGGAGATTATAAACAAGAACATACAATTGCTAGCAAATGAGAGCAACAAAAAGCTCTCTAGACATGAGAATCAAAAACCAGTTGGCCAATTAGGACTTAAGAGATATCAAGCATGTGCAACTAAATCATGTGAGACAAAAATGGGTGAACTTGCCCCTATGACACAAATCAAACACTCAAATACAACCTAGGAATTCAGTTGAATCAATATACATAGTAAAATAAGAGAGCTAATTAGACTAGAATGCATGAGACTTTTAAGGTGCTTAAATTTTTAAATGCATGACTCATACAAATATTTGCAATCCAAGATCTCGAGAGAATTCAGCTTCCCTAAGGTTTTGCTAACTTTTTAACACAGACACATGTAAAAATCAACTCCACAAAACAAAAGCAAGAACACCAATAAATAGGAAACTTTAAACATGATTAAAAGTAAAAAGTGAGTTCAACTAATAAGAGGAAAATTTTAAGTACTTTCATTTCAACAATTGTAGCAAATTATAGCAAAAATGACCACATTCCCAATTTATGCTTATTAACACTGATAACTGATTCATAATGCCTAACTCTACTTAACTCACCATATCAACTAAATTTATCCACTCAAGAGAGAACAATCAACATGTTTAAGCAAACAACCATTAGCAAAATATAAGTGGAATACATGATATGCCTAAATGAATGAAATAGGAGGCAAAAACCCTTACTCTTAAATCCTAAAACAATGGACAAAAGATGGAGAATGCTTATTGATAACTTTGATTTTAATGTTTGTTTTCAGGTAAATTTTGTGTGTTTTAGTGTTTCATCTTGCATGCTTTTTATGTTTTTAATGTTAAAATGTTTTCTTGGTGATTAATGGTGTTAATTTGAATTTTGTGCAAAAAATTTGGCTAAGGCATGGTTGAGATAATTTGTCCCAGCCATGTCCCTTGTAGAAGCTCAAAACTCACTGTTTCACCCTAAGTCGCGGCTGAGACTATTTGGTCCCAGCCATGGCAAATGCAGCTCATAAGGTCTTTTGATTCAGAAGGAGGTTGTGGCTGAGACAAATGTGTCCCAGCCGTGGCCAAAATAAAGTATTGCCCTATCTTATCATGACTCCACTAAGATAAAAGTGTCCCAGTCGTGGCCTCCAGGATACCAACATAAAAGCTGCAGAGTTGTCTACTTTAAAAGAGATCTTTTTAGGGTTTCATGTGGAGGTTATTCATAGAGAGAAAAAATGCAGTTTTACATCTGACGAGCTTTTCTTATATAATTTTATAGTTTTACTTGTAAAAATCACTCTTTTAGTTTAGTTTTACTTCAAGAATAGCTTTAGAACTTAGTTTAGCTTACTTCAAGTTACAGTTTTCAATCAAAGAGCAGTTGGAGAGGGAGAGAAGGAGTAGCATCAACTTCAATCTTCAACTTCAAATGGGTTTTATAGCTTCTTACTTTACTTGTCTTTTACATTATGGATTGTGAGTAAGTTTCTTTGTTGTTTGACTCACAATGTGAATAATGAATATATTTGGATTTATACATGAATGAATAGTCTATTTCACTATTGCTTATTTATATCTCATGGTTTTTCAATCTATTAAGTTATTTTCCATGTATGGATGAATGGTTCTTATCATATGTCTTGATTGGTATTGAGCTTAATGGATTAAATGCTGTGAATGATTTTTCTCAGTTTTTCTATCATGAATGTTGTCTATTTTGGATGGCTTCGGAATGGGACTTTAAATATACAGTATTTGTGATTTGAAGACTAGAGTGTGGAGTGAAATAGATGGATTTTGAGTTGCTTGGCTCCAAAATGGGACGGTGAGCAGATACTAGGATGTTAGACCCATGCTTAGGCTAGTTGTTGGGTTAGCTTCAGAATGGGACATTTAGCAACTAGAATAGCTTGCTCCGGAATGGGATGCTTAGGTTAAGAGGGTTATCCTAGATTCATTCATGTATGTTTTTAGCTAAAACATTAATTCACATTTAGGTATGGGGTGGATGAGTGAACCCGAGCAACATTTCTTTATAAAGGTTTTTACACTCGTTAATTTTTATAATTTAACTCTTACTTGGATTGTTGCTAGTTTAATTTTAATTCTTTCCATTGCACATTTTAGTATTAAAAGTTTTTTCATTTTGGGTAATTATAGCACTATCATCAAACTTTTGGGAATTCTTTAACATACAATTGATTGTCTCAACTTGCACACATATAATCTCTTGGGTACGATACTTGAAAGTCTTAAAAATATTAATCTTTACTACTTATCAATCTAGCATACTTGCTAGGGTCGCAATAAGTTTTTGGCTCCGTTGCTGGGGATTTGCATTTTTTATGAGTTGAGATTGTCATTTGTATTTGTTTTCTTTCTCTTATTTTTAATTTTTTTTATTCTTTTCAGGTGATAGTTGTGCATGAGCGGAGTGAGATGAGAGCAATTGGCACCTTTTGATACTGAAATCGAGAGGACCCTACATCAAAGAAAGAGAGCTAATAGAGACAACAATATGGAGAATGATCCTCCTCTTGATGAGTTCGCTCCCGAGAACGAACAAGTGCCAAGGGCACATGAAGGAATGCTAGGGGTACAAAGAGAATAAGTGCCTATGCAAAGGACTATAAGGGACTACGTTGTGCCAAGGTGGAATGAAGATCATCGAACAATTGTGTTACAAAGAGGAATACAATTTGAGCTTAAACCAGCCACCATCACCATGGTATAGAGGAATCAATTTTTCGATTTAAAAGTAGAAGATCCCACTCAGTATATTGATATATTTTTGGAGCTCAGTGACATGGTTTAGATTTCGGGTGTTCCTACGGATGCAGTAAGACTGAAGCTATTTCCTTTCGCTTTAATTGGAAAAGCGAAGGGTGGCTACAGATGCTACCAAGCCATCAATATAGTCATAGGATCAGTTGCAAGAGAAGTTTTTTATGAGATTTTTCCCTCTAACCTAGACTGTAAGTATTCGTAATAGTATAATGGGATTCCATCAAATGAATAAAGAGCCTTTTCATGAGGCTTGTGAAAGGTTCAGGAGATTATTAAGAAGCTATCCACACCATGAGATAGCTATCTATCAATTGATGACCATATTTATGCTGGAGTTATACCTCAAATAAGGTCATTGTTGGATGCAGTATCTACGGGGTCTTTCTTAAACAAGTTGCTAGAGGAAAATTTTCACTTGTTGGATGAGATGGTGGCTAATGACTCTCAATGGACTGCCCCTAGATTAGATCCAAGGAGGCAAGGGGCACACAATGTAGATGACATGGCATTATTGAAGGCACAATTAGATTTGCTAAAGAAAGAGTTAAGCGGTTTGAAGGTGCAAAATGTAGCTACGATTGCTCAAGGTAGTGGACTAATGGAAAGTGGGCAAGGTATTCAAGAAGGTGGAGTCATAAGAGATGTAAATGCACTAAGTGATTATAGAAGAAATGATCCCTATAGCAATACAAACATCCAAGATGGAGGAATCATCTGAATTTCTCTCGGAGGGATGGAAATCAACATGCTTCATCTTTTCAACCACAAGTAAGAGCCCTATTCAACCAAAATATCCACCACAATCAAAGTCAATCATACGAACATCGAGCTCACACTCACTACCAAGCCCCTTATCCACCAAACCAATCAACGACAAAGCTCTAACCCACCCCAACGTCAACCATACCACCCATCAGGATTTCAACCAAGGCCACCCATTCAAGAGAAGAAGCCTAATTCAAAAGACATGTTTGCTAGTTTCATGAATAGCCAACAACAGTTCATGACGAGCCAAAAAACGAGATGGAAATCTCAAGAGTAATGGAACAGGAATCAAGATGCTTCCATGAGAAACTTGGAGATGCAAATTGGACAATTGACAAATTCTTTATCTACAAGGCCAACTGGAACTTTTCCTTCAAATGTGGATCATAATCCCAAAGAGGAAGCCAGAGCCATTACATTGAGAAGTGACAAGGAGGTAGTACAAGAAGAGGAGAAAGGTAAATCACCAACTTTATCTTATGTGAAGGAGTCGACATAGAAGGTAAGTGATTCTAATACTAAAGTAGATGTAGATGTAGATGTAGATGCTCTAATGATTGACAAGGCAAAAAGTATAGTAAACCCAACTATAGAGGATCTTGACATAAATAGGTTACCATTTCCTACCATAGCTAGAAAAGAAAAGAAAAATGATCAATTAGCTAGGTTCCTAGAAATGTTCAAGAAATTGCATATCAATTTACCTTTTGCTGAAGCCTTAGCTCACATGCCTAATTATGCTAAATTAATGAAAGAACTTTGTTCTAATAAGAAGAAATTAGAAGGGTATGGAATTGTGCAATTAATAGAAAATTGAAGTGCAATTATCATGAATAAGATCTCAAAAAAGCTGGAAGATCCAGATGGCTTTACTTTACCCTATGAAATTGGTGACACTTTTTTTGGGAATGCCTTGTGTGACTTAGGGGCCAGCATTAACTTGATGCCATATTCAATGTGTAGGAAACTTAATCTAGGTGATCTCAAGGAAACGGGAATGAGACTTCAACTTACGGATAAATCAATGAGAAAGAAAAGAGGAGTGATTGAAGACCTAATAGTGAAGGTGGGAAAATTCATTTTTCCTATGGATTTTGCAGTCATGGAGATGGAAGAAGATAGGAAGGTGCCACTCATTGTAGGGAGACCATTTCTAAATACGACAAAAGCATTGATAGATGTTCATGGTCAAAAGGTCACCTTACGTTTCAACAATGAAGAATTTGTAGTGGATATGAACAAAGTGCAAAAGTATCCATCAAGTGATTTGGAAGAATCAATCTATTTCATGGATAAGGTGGATGAATGTGTAGAAGAGACTCAAGAAAAAGTGTTGTTAGATGATCCATTGAATTTGAGCTTGATACATTCTTTGGAAAATGAAGAGTTCGATGGAATAGAGCAAGAATTAATAGCAGTTGTAGAGAAGGACTGTGAAAATGAGGAAACAAAGCAAGAGGGGACCACTTAAGAAAAAGGGGATTCTAAATCTAAACTTAAGCCCCTTCCTCCTCATTTAAAGTACATCTTTTTAGAGCATGAAGCAAAGCTAGTAATTATATCTTCTTTGTTTTCAGGTTTTGAAGAGGCGATGCTGCTTGAGGTGTTGAAGAAGCACAAAGAAGTGACAGGATGGGAGACGACGAATTTGAAGGGTATCAACCCAAGCTACTACACTCACCGAATCCCTATGGAGGAAGAATGCAAACCAATAGCTCAACCCCAAAGAAGGCTCAATCCGGCTATGCAGGAAGTTGTGAAGAAAGAGGTACTCAAATTGCTCGATTCAGTGGGAGCATTACTTGGACAAAGATGAGAGAAGATATTTTATGCAATTTATCATGCAAACCATACGTTGATAGGAGCCTAAGTTAACTATACCACAATCGAGAAGGAACTTTTTGCCATTGTGTTTGCTTTTGAAAAGTTTAAATCGTATTTACTGGGTACAAAAATTGTGGTGTGGTCTGACCATGCGGCGCTAAGACATCTCTTTGGCAAGAAAGAGTCCAAGGCAAGATTGATAAGATGGGTGCTCCTTTTGGAAGAATTCAACTTGGAGATCAAAGACAAGAAGGGAGTAGAAAACCATGTGGTGGATCATTTATTGAGATTGGAGCATGACCATATTGAAAAAGGGGAGATTCTAGATTTATTTCTGGATGAGCATATTTGTGCCTTATTTGTTTGTGAAGTTTTAGAACCTTTGTTTGCTAATTTCGCAAATTTTCTCGTAGGAGGTTTTATGCTGAGAGACATCACATGAAAACAAAGGAAAAATCTGAAGGCCGATGCAAAGCACTATATATGGGATGATCCTTATCTTTTTTGCCTTTATGCTGACCAAGTATTGAGAAGGTGTATCCCAAATAAAGAGCAAGGAGAGATTATCAAAGTCGGTCATAGTAGAGAAGCCGGTGCGCATCATGGACCTAATAGAACGATATCAAAAATTCTTTCCTCTAGATTTTATTGGCCCACTATATTCAATTATGTAAAATTGTTTATTCAATCTTGTGATTGATGTCAAAGGGTGGGGAATATATCTAGGAGAGACGAGATGCCCTTAACCAATGTGTTTGACGTAGAGTTGTTTGATTTATAGGGGATAGATTTTATGGGGCCTTTTTCGGTCTCTTATAGGTTTGAGTATATCCTAGTGGCAGTGGACTATATGAGTAAATGGGTCGAAGCTATAGCCATTAGGACGTATGATGTAAAAGTTGTCCTGGAATTCTTAAGGAGGAACATATTCACCCATTATGGAGCCTTGAGAACTATCATTAGTGATGGTGGGAAACACTTTGTTAACCACCAATTCAAAGCCTTATTGAAGAAATTTGGAGTGAGGCATAAAATCACCACCCCCTATCATGCCCAAGCCAATGGTCAAGTTGAACTAGGAGTTGAAGGAAATTTTAGAAAAAACAGTCAATGCATCTAGAAAGGATTGATACCTTAAACTAGATGAAGCCTTGTTGGCATATAGGACAGCATTTAAGACACCTATAGGGATGTCACCTTTTAGGTTAGTGTTTGGCAAGCCACCTATCGGTGGAGTTAGAACATAAGGCGTATTGGGTTACCAAGTTTCTAAATTTTGATCTTAAGAATGTAGGATAGTGCAGGTCTTTACAACTAAGTGAATTGGAAGAACTCAGATTTTAGGCCTATGAACATGCCAAGAAGTACAAGGACAACACGAATAAATGGCATGATCGTAGAGTAACCAAGAAAGAATTTGTGCTCGGAGTGAAGGTGCTCTTGTATGATAGCAAATTTAGGTTGTTTCCCGAGAAGTTGAAATCAAGGTTGGAAAGGGCCTTTTGAGGTTGTCGAGGTCTCTAGCTATGGGGCAGTAACCATTAAACATTTAGAAGAAGGTCGTGGTCATGAGTTTAAAGTCAATGATCACCGATTGAAGCCATATTTTGATTCCAAGTTTGAGAAACCTAACAAAGTCGAGCTAGCAACTTGTTAAACCTAAAAATCTTTCTTACCTTTGAACTTAATTGCTTTTCTTTTTTTTTAGTTTTCTTTCATTTTATTGTGAGTTTAGATGTCTAGGTTTGTTAAATTTTGTCTAGAGAATTGGTTGTGCTTGTTGGAGTGGAAAATCTGCCAAATTTCTACTTAGGAGTGAAAAAATTTTAGTGTAAAAAATACAAATTTGTGTTGGTCGTAGCTGAGACTAACTAGTCCTAGCTGTGGCCCCTTCACTATTCATGAGGTAGAATGTGTGCACAGTTAAGACCTTAGTGTTCCAGCCGTGCCCAAAAGATAGGGAATTTTGAATGTTGATGGTGCATAGCCGAGACCATTTGGTCTTAACCGTGCCCATATGATGCTTGGAGTCCAAACCTTTGGCACAGATGAGACCAACATGTCCCATCCATGTCTGTTTTCACATTTCTATAGGGAGTTCATTGGTCGCGACTAAGACTATTTAGTCCCAACCGTGGCGTGTTGTTTAATTTCGAGTCCAGAAGGGGAGCACGACTGAGACTGATTTGTCCCAACCATGCCTTTCACTTTACCAAAATGGGAAGTTTTGATTTTATGCTGGTCGTGGCTGAGACAGATATGTCTCAGCTGTGCCAAGCAGGGTTCTCGTCATGGCCATCTATAAATAGCACGAAAAGTTGTAACTCTTCACTTCTTTTTTTTCAGTTTTCTTTGTTCTCTCTTCAAAAATCTGGTCCCTCCTCTTATTTTCTCTCCTCCTCTTGCATTCTTCACTCCCTTGCATCAAGAACCAAGTAAGTTATCTCTTTTTTTCACTTTATTTTGGTTTAATTACTCTTTTGTTTTACATTTTTATATGGGTTTCTTGCTTAGTTATTAGATTTTATGGTAGAGATTTGTATTAAATTTACATATTTTCTCCATGTTTAGGGTTTGTATTATTGCATGTTGTGTTCCCATTTTTGCTTTTTTTGATTCTTAACTCTTGATTTTGGGCTTAGTTGTAGTTTTTAAAACCTACTCTTTGCATGTTATGCTTACAAGTTGTTTTATTTGTTTTTTATTGCAAATATTAAACCTTGCCCACCTATTGTTTGATGAAATGCCTAAGAGAGTTGAGACCTTATTTTCTCCTTAGTTATTTTGTTCCATTTTCATCATTTTGCCTAACAACCGTGCCTTAGAAGTGTTCAATGTGTATTTATGCTTCCTAATTGATATTTTAGGACCCTTTTAATAGTTGTTATTTATTCCCTTTGGTGCTTGCTTGTAATTTTAGTTAATCTTATGCATGATTTTGTTTGCTATAAAAAAAATTATACTTTGTCAATGTTCATTTGTGTGGTTGACACTACAAAAAAATCAATTTTTAATGACTAAAATTTGATGAAGGGATGAAAATCCGATCGTAAAAATATACATATAACGAATGGAAATTATTTCGATGGTTAATTGTAAAATTTTATTATTATTTAACAAAGGGTTAAAAATCCAATGGTTGAAGAGAAGATGTTCCCGTGGTCAATACCTAAAAAACAAAATTGGTGGGACCTCAGGATAGGTTTACCTCTAAAATAATTTTCCCTTAATGAAACCAAAAATTACTCTACCACATACAACTAAAAGATAAAAACCTAGGAGATAAATGCAAACTAACCAAAAAGAAAAAAAAAAGAATAAACCCTTTTATTTATGCAAAAACACGCATAATTCTTCAACACTTTAGTTGCCATTCTCCAACGATCGATGCTCGTAGATCATAGTAACAAAGAAATCATTCTCTCCAGCAGCAATTTCAAGTTTTAAGTTTTTAGACTTAATTTCTCAACAATTAGTTCAAATTTTTCATTGTTGTTTATGGTTATAATTTCTGTGAAATTTGTTAACTTGCTTGATTCGATAATCTCTTTGTACAGTATATGTCCTTTCTTCTCTAATTTCTCTTAAAGATTTGGGATTATACTCTTTGGGATTTCATGGTTTGGGTCACTAATTTAACATAGGAGATATCGTTGTTGTTTGGGTCTCTTAAAGATTTGGGATTACACTTATACTAGACTCTCCAGTCTTTTTTTTGGAATATTTTTCTTATTTGTTCCCTAAGAAAGGAAAAGCGAGACGAACTCTCGAATGATTTATTTAGAAATAGGAAATCATTATCATTCATGGAACGATTAACTGAAAAGCTTTTAATGTTTCACTTCTTTCAATTTTTTTTTTAGTTTCGAGTTTGATTTTAGGGAATCTAAATGGTAATATGTCAGATCATTTTTTAAATTAACTAAATAGAGATTCTTAGTCATTTATTTGTTATCTTAGCCTGGAAAATCACTTTAATGCTTGAAATATTGCAGTAAGTTGACATACTTGGTGGTTGCAATAGCATTGCTCTAAATGGTTTGCTCTAGCTTTTTTCACTGTTTTATCTCTTTCTGATATTTATCAAAGTGCAGCTGTTGTGAAATATTAATTGGATTTTATTTTAGGATCCTTCTTTTTATTTGTTTTCGCTAAATTGTTCATTTTGATATTTGTTCTATTTCAGTATTGTACCTATCCTCTTTTTTATCCTTTATTATAGTTCTTTTGTTGTATGTGTTAATTTATTAGGAAGAGAGAGATGGATGGATTGCTGGAAACTACTGTGTTAATATATTTGGTTACTTCATTTTGGAGTCCTTTGATTTAACCTATTTGGCTAAACTTTGAATATATGGCATTAATTGGATATTAATTGGCAAATTTGTGCATTTATTTAGTCATGGAATAAATTGTAGGATAAGAAAATATCTTGCAGCATTATAGGGAAATCTGGCAATTAATTATGAACTCGGAGCAATTTGAACAAATTTTGATTTTGCCTGTACATGGCTGCGTGACCCCAAGACCAATTCCTTACGCTGCTGCATGCCACCTCTTTGCCTCACATGTTATATTTTCCATTTTTATGCCTAAATCCTAGTATAGCTATACCCGGTCATGTGACCCTAAGAACAAAACCCCACGCAGCCGTGCGACTCCCCCCTACTCTACCAATTAAAAATTCCTCTTTTTGTTATAAGCTTATGCACACACTTTCACCAACCAGCCACGCCTACTTCACCACCCATCCGCATCCACACATTTTTAATTTCTTAACCTTTTTTCTACATTTTCTTATGTTTTGAGTCAATTTTATTTATGGTATTAAAATCTTATGAATGAGACTAATATAATAATTTGTTGTGAGATAAAATGACAAGGTAAATTCCAAACTTTTAAATTAAAAAACCTTATATTGTAAATGCATAGTTACAAATAATTAACCGAATCTTAAAATTTTAGTAGAAAAACTTGAAAATCAATCTATTTGTAAATATAGAAAAAATAAAGACTTGATAGAATCAAATGACCATATGTAAAATATTTTTAATATAAAAAATATAAAAGTTTAAGATTTTAAAAATATAGTTTGTCTTAATTTTTTTATAATTACAAAAATTTAAGGTGGGGTGGAAATTGAACATGAATTTGTCAATTGAAAAAAGTCCTAAAACTTCTACAATCCTTTTTCTTAGCTAATTAATCAACAGCATAATTATCATGTGTTGCAAATTCATCACCCAAAATAATACTATTATCTAATTATTTCGTAATGGCTATTAAATTCTTCAACTATGCTCTATAGTGGAACATGTTGAACTATTACTTAAAGAAAATACATTATTCCATGATTTCCTCAATAATTTATATTTTAAATTTCCATATATATATATATATATATATATACCTTTCTTACACAGATTATGTGAAAAGGCTGAAAATAGACTTTTGTAAAATATAAAAGACATTTTGAGTTTCACTCAGGTATTCATTCTAAAACTGTATCTACCTTACCACCAGATCATTAAATCCTGTATTTAATAGCACACCTCAATAATACTTTACATTAAATCAAAATAAAAACTAGATATAAAAAATTAATAATTCAAAGATCCAAACTCGTACATGCTAAAATTATATTATTTTTTTTATTTTATTAGTCAAAATTGAACCTAAATAAACTATAGTAAATGTTTAGAAATAAAGTAAAACAGTTTAAAAATTAAAGGCTTAAGTAGATAAAAATTCGAAGTTAGGAAACCAGACATATTCTTTTTAGTGCTTCAAAATGTTGAGATTTTGCTTTTTTGCTGTTAAAGTTTTCCACTTGATCTTGCATAGTTTGTTGAATCAGCATACATTTCTTGCACTTCTTAATATTATTCATGCGTGTCAAAATTCTTTGGGTATATATCAGATCTGGCAAGGTAGGCAGCCTCTGAACCGCTATTAATTAATTTCAATTTGTCAATTATGGTCACATAGAAATAGAAAAGTGCAGAGAGCAAGTTGCCAAAATGAAAATTAAAAGGCACACAACATAACATAATAAAATTCTCTACCCCACTTAAACCTACTGGACTTGACCAACTAATGATAATCATACTGCATATTGAAATTATCCCATAATAGTTGTTCTGATCTTATTTGATAGATTATAATAGTTATGATTTTTTACAATTATATGATGTAACTGTATTGATCTGCACATTTATTTAATTTGATTGGTGTATGATCGTTTGTAACTTCCTAATTTAGATTCCTTATTGTAAACTTTTTTTTTCTATTATAATTGTAACATTAGAGTTTTCAAGACTCCATACATATATAAATATATTAACATATATAAATATGTTAGTAATTTCTTGATGTTTTCCATCCATTGAGGATTTAATATGTAAAAATTCAAAATTCAATTTACTACCCTATTTTTAGAGTTTTTTTTTAGTTTGTTAGCTATGTGTTCCTCTTAGCATAAGTTTGAGCTGATTTAATTTAATGTACTTTGAGCTTATTTAATTTAAATTAAAATTAATACTTTATTGCATTTTTTATTCTAATATATTGCCATTTCATAGATTATGGCACCTAGTAAGCAATGGATGCAACTAGTTCATAATCGTCTTGATGATGCTTATATATCTGGGGTTTAAAATTTTTTGGATTATGCCTTCACAAGAATAGGAGAATTGCATGAAATTCAATGTCCATGTGTCAAATGTTGTAGAACATCTTTGGGGACACGTGATACGGTATGTTTACATTTGATAGCATATAAAATAATTCAAAATTACACCTTTTGGTATTACCATGGGGAGCAGTTAGGTGAGCAGCAGTCAGATTGCTTAGATGTAGATGATAATGAAATAGAAGAGGTTGAAGTTGAAGATGAGGATGAGGATGAAATACAAGGGATTTTATGAGATTTATATCTCGATTTTAATGGAGGTGCTATGAACATCGATGGTGATGTAATTCCTGAGGAAGAACCCAATAATGAGGCAAAAAAATTTTATAAGCTCATAGTTGATTTTAAACAACCCTTATATCAAGGTTCAAAAAACTCAAAGCTTTCAACTATAGTAAAATTGCTACATATTAAGAGTCTTGGTCATTGGAGTAATGAGTCATTTACAATGTTGCTGAAAATATTGAAAGAAGAGTTATTGCCTAATGGATCAAACTTGCTTGATTCATATTATAAGGCAAAGAAGATAATTCGGGACCTTGGGCTTTCTTACAACAAGATTGATGCATGTAAGAATGATTGTATGTTGTATTGGAAGGAATATAAGTTTCTCAACACTCGCAAATTTTATGGTGCATCTAGATGGAAAAAGGATAAACATAATGGGGAAAATAAGAGTAAAAATGGGAAAAGAATATCATTCAAAATTTTACGTTACTTTCCTGTAAAGCCAAGACTTCAAAGGTTGTTTATGTCCACCAACACATCTTCTCTAATGAGATGGCATCATGATAAAAGAGTTGATGATGGAATAATAAGGCACCCGGCTGATTCAATGGTATGGAAATCATTTGATGAACTTTATCAATCTTTTTCGAATGATCCTCGAAATGTTCGCTTTGGTCTTGCTAGTGATGGTTTTCAACCTTTTAGAAATTCAAAAACTCCATATAGCATTTGGCCAGTTGTACTTATTCCTTATAATTTACCACCTTGGTTATGCATGAAGTAAGAAAATTTCATTTTATCAATGCTTATTCCTTGTCCTGAGAGTCCTTGAGATACAATTGATGTTTATCGCTAACCTTTGATAGAGGAATTAAATGAATTATGGGAAAATGGGATTGATACTTTTAATGCATCTGTTAGACAAAATTTCAGTTTAAATGTAGCTTTCTTATGGACCATGAATGACTTTCCAAGATATGGAAATTTATCTGGATGGAGTACAAAAGGAAAAATGTCTTATCCATGTTGTAATAAAGAAACTTGCTCGATAAGGTTGTACAATGGTAAGAAACAATGTTATATGGGTTATAGATGTTATCTTCCTTTGAATCACAAGTGGAGGAATGATAAACAATTATTTGATGGAACCAAAGAGTGAAGGTTACCGCCTAAACCATTGTCTGGCTATGATATATGGGATCAAATGGCTAATTTAGATGGGTTGTTGCTAACCAAGGATCTAATGAACAAGACTAAGATATCACATGTTAGTAAAGGTGATAATTGGAATAAGAAGAGCATTTTTTTAATCTTCCATATTGGAAGATGCTATTGTTGAGGCATAATTTAGATGTGATGCATATTGAGAAAAATATGTGCGATAATATTTTGGGGACAATCTTAAATGTCAAAGGAAAAACCAAGGATATCATAAACACTTGATTGGATTTACAAGCAATGAATATCAGGAATGAATTACATCCAATAAAGAGTGGTGATAAATATGTGTTGCCCACTGCATGCTACACATTATCTATTCAAGAAAAGAAAAAAATTTGCAGTTTTTTAAAGAATCTTAAATTTTCGGATGGGTTTTCATCTAATATTTCTCAATGTATCAACCTCAAAGATCATAAAATTTCAAGCTTGAAGAGTCATGATTGCCATGTCCTTCTACAATACTTACTCTCTCTCGCCTTGTGTGGACTACTTTCCAAATTTGTGTGTGAACCGCTCATCGAATTGTCATTTTTCTTCAATGTGCTTGGAGCAAAATGTTTAAAAATAAATGAGTTGGAGCAAATAGAAGCCCAAATTCCTATTACTTTGTGCAAGTTAGAAAAAATCTTTCCTCCTTCATTTTTTGATATCATGGTGCACTTGCCAATTCATTTAGCTAATGAAGCTAACATTACTAGACTGGTGCAATACCGATGGATGTATCCGGTAGAGCGATGGTTGTACTTCTTAAAGTCTCTTATCGGTAATAGAGTTTACCTTGAAGGTTCTATTGCATAGGGATATTTGGCAAGTGAATGTATGACCTTATGTTCAAGGTACCTGCAAACAATGGAAACCAAATTTAATCACCTTGAACGGAATTATGATGGTGGGGTTCAATCTGATGGAGGTTTATCTATCTTTCATCAATTTGGAAGAGCATTAGGAGCTAGGAAACAATGTACACTTGATGCATAGTAATTAGAGTTAACCCATATTTATATTTTGAAGAATTGTGATAAAGTTCTTCCCTTTCTTAAGTATATACCTAAAATAAATTATTTCAATTTATCTCTATTATTATCTTTATCACTTTAAGTGACGTATTATTGTACTTTAATTTCACATAGAGATTTCTCAAAAATTCAATTTGATACCTCTCAACACATTAGTGATTCAGAATGGAGTCTCTAATTCATTAGTTGGTTTAAAGAAAAGGTAAGTTTTAGGTTAAACATAGGTTGGCTCTTTTTAGTTTCTTCATAATCATTGCTAATATATACAAAATGATTTTGGCAGGCAATAGAATTGCATAATCAAATTGATAATAAGATAACAGCTGATTTATTATCATTGTCATATGGACCCACCCAATATGTGACAAGTTTCAATGGCTAAATTGTTAATGGTTATAGATTTCAAATGTAAGAATATGATAAACGTTTGAGGACACAAAATTGTGGAGTGGTGGTTGTTGGAGAGGTGGATAAAGATAATGGAAATATCGATTACTATGGAGATCTGATTGAGATCCTTGAACTACAATTTCTTGGAGGAAAAATAGTGAATGTGTTTTGATGTAATTGGTTTGATGTGTATGCCAAAGAAAAAGGGATAAAAAAAGACGAATATGACTTGTAAGCATTAACCGTCAACGAATATTAAAAATAAATGAACCTTTTATCTTGGTAAATCAAGCATCACAAGTATTTTATATTCATGATCATTCCAATCAAGGTTGGCATATTGTGCGAAAATTTATGCCTTGTGATTCCTTTAATGTTGTATAAAAAATGGAAGAGGATTTGGAGAAGGTTGACAATTTTGTTGATCAAGTTTTGATTTCCTCATATTCTTCTTATAATAATGCTTTTATATGTCTATACTAACTGAATTTAGTATGATTGTGTGTGTATATTGCAACTAATTTTAATTCAACTTTATTTGATGATGTGTTAAATTGGATGGGATGTTCATATCATTTTTTTATTAGGTTTGACATGAATCAATCAAAGTTTCAAAAGACTGAAATGGGAACCAAATCAACAATGGGCAAACAAACATTCATTCCACCAGGTGCTTTAGGGAAGGGATGAGGACAAAGCTTAAAATCTTTCACCACTTCAATTTCAAATGTAACAAGAAAAAGTTCCCATACAACAGCTTTTAATCAAGATGAGTGACCACTAGTACCTCCTGGATTTCAGTCGAATGAAGATGAGAATCCCTCTCCTCAAGTGGATGAAAAGATACAAGACACAAAAACAAGTATTTTATTGATTCAAATTTAATTTCTTTTTATCATTAAGTAATTATAAGTGTGTATATGACTTAATTTATCATTTATAGGTCTAATAGAACTCGATGCTAAAAAGGTTCGAGGAAGGAATAAGTGTAAAAAAATTGCAAGACTCAAGGTTGGATAAAAATTGAAAGTCACTTTTTTTCAAAATCGAGTTGTTATGGAGCATCATGAAGATTTTCAAGGAATCTGGGTAGAATAATTCAAGATCATAATATGTGCCCTTGGAAAATACACTCGTGGGGAGAAATTCCAAAAGCAAAGATTGACCACATGTGGCAAGCCATTATTGTAAAAAAATATATAGCATTATGTTCTTCAAATTTCTTTTTCACATTTTAATTATAGCAATGATTTAAATATGTGTTCAAGTAATGCTTATTGTTTTTTTATGATAATGAATTTAGGATGTATTTGAGAGTGATGACATACTTGAGCAGCGTGAGCATGTAGTGGAACATATGAGAGACTTATGGAACAACTGGAAAGGAGCGATGCATTTCAAGAATGTGAAGTATAGGTCACTTCATGAAGCTCTGAAAAATGTGCCAAAAAGGGTGGACAAGAATGATTAGGAATAGCTGGTCAATGAGCATTAGTAAAAAAATCCAGGTATTCCATGATCTATATTTTAGTTAAATTCTTATTTTTATAGACAAATCATAAATTTACATGTCATATTGTTAATGTCGAAAACAAGCAAAAGAAACTCAATTAATAGGTCCAAGTTAAGTATGCCTCATCGTACAGACAGTAAGCCTTTTAGAGAGATTAACTATCAACAGGTGATTTACCATCCTTGAAAATTATTTGGAAATTTTTTATTAATTAAAAAAGGCACATTTGACAAGTTTATACTTGTTTTGAAGGGAGGGAAAGATGGTAACCCTTCAAATTTGGCTACCATGTTTTTTGAAACTTGCAAAAAGGATAACAAACTTGTTAAAACTACCACCAATGAAAGATATGTGTGTGATAAATTTTATTTCCATTATATATACTAACTTTTATTTGATATGTTCAATACATTATAAATTATCATTGTATTTATAGACTCAAATCCAAGAAGTGGTGAAATCAGAACCCTCTCTTTATAACATAGAGGTAGCAAAAAAAAGTCTTTAGACCTTAACAAAAAGGTCATGTTGTTGGATTTGGAGGTGGCATAAGTGGAAGGCAATTAAAAGGGCCCGGTTCATCGAAAGAGTCATTGTTATCAAAGCTTAAGAAAACTGAAGAAGAAAATCAAGAATTGAAAAGAAAGCTTAATGCCTTTGATAGTAAATTTGCCTTAAATGAGCAATCTAATGTTCATCCTGCATCACCATCTTTAAGTGAATCCCCAACAGGTTGTAACATTTAACAGGTACTTGCTTAAAATATATATGGTTTTGATGTACTATATCTAACATGGTGGATGCTCTGTGTTTATTTTTGGTTAAGATTTGATCTCTGTGCGGTTCTTGTTTCTACTGTTATACTTTGTCTCCTATGTTCTTAGGCTGTCTATTTTTGTCAAGCTGGTTAGGTTCTTATGTTGATAGAGAAGTAACTGTCACTGTAGGCTATTATACAGGCTGTTGATTTTAATGTTAGCTTTAATTTACATCTTAGTTGGACAATAGTAAGATTGATATTTTTGTGAAGCATATTGGGATGGAACTATGAAAAGCATATTGATACTCGGATTTAGTTTCATCTGGCATTTGAAATATTTGTCACAGACATTGAGGGTTTTTATGATACCTTCCATATCGTTGCCCAATTGCTGTTGATTTTATTTTAAGCTGCCCAGGTCAGTTTCCTATGAAGAAGTCAAGACACTTGAATGCAACTAGCCAAAGAAGCTTCATTTCTCAATTTCTTTCAACTGTAATGTTTGTTTTTTATTATGTGCATAGCATGCCTCCAATGGAATCAAACTCACTATTAATGGTCTTGACCTTTGGGTAGTATTAGTCCGACATTTGTAGCAATAATAGCTGCAAGTTCAATATGCATCTGGTGAGGTATATTACATGTGAAAATGATATTAACTAGAAGAAAAGCAAGAGGAGTATAACTTTGTGTTTGAAAAATTGATATAACTTTGTAAGTTTTTTTCTATCTCTTTATTTACTTGTCTATCATAAAAAGTTGTACCTTATTTTTTCATTGTTATTTATGTCATTAAACTTAATATTATTTTTTACTTTTTTTTTGCAGTCCCTATCATTTTTTGGATATTTTGAAGTGTATATACAAGTACACTTGTTAGAGATTTTGGGTATTTAAGGTTAAAATATTTTAAATTGAAAGCATTCAATTTTTTATCATTTGATTTACTACTTTTAGTTTGTGCATGAATATTAATCATAAATTTATGCTTTGAATTCTATAAGTCTTCTAACTAATAGACAAAAAGGGTATGAGGTTCATTATGCATTCTTCTGAAGATTCTAAGTGAATAGAAATTAGTATCCATAGGGACTATTTTTGTTAAAAGACTTTTAAGAGACAAATATAATGTTAAAACAATTTCAAAATATTGGTATATTTTGTAATTAATATTTTTCAATATATGAATAGATTATTGATTATAATTTTGGATATATATGTGTGAATGATCTATACAATTATTATTCAAATAAAACATTTTAATTATTTTTAAAATTTAACATTAATGATTGAATTTACTTTTGACGAAGGAAAATTTGGTTGCAATAATATACCTTTAATGAGCATAATTTCCTTCGTTGAAAGTGATAGCAATTGGCAAGTGGAAAATCCGGTCTCTAAAACTCAGTATATGAATTTAACGATCGAAATGTTACCGGTCGCGAATTTTTTTAATGACCGGTATATGCTTCAAAGACTGGAACAAAAATGATCATTAATCCTTTCAATGACCGAAATTTTCCTTCGTTGAAAGTTAACACCATCAGCAAAGGAAAAATCCAATCACTAAAAATCAAAATTCAACGACCAGATACAAAATCCGGTCGTGTATACATTTAATCTCAGCGCTTTTTATGACCGTATTTTTCGGTCGTTATCTATCTTTAATGATCGAATTTTCACTTTTGACGATCGAATTTCCCTTCGTTAAAGGTCATTTTTCTTGTAGTGTAAGCATTGTATTGCTATGTTATTTCCATCTTTTGTGTGCATGTTGTTTCATGCATGTTTTTAAGTTGTTCATTTCTATTTGCATATGCAATATTCATGAATTTTGTGTTAATTGCACCCAAGTATATAGGCTGAAATGATTTGACCTGCAGGCTACTGGTTTCTAATGGATGACTCAGTCATCATGGTTGAATGCCACGTACTTGGTGAAATTTTTCCTTTGGTTTTCATTTTGTTTGTTGGTTTGTTTGTCTATTTAGTTTCCGTTGTAATGTTTTTTGCCATCTGTTTGTCTAGTTTTTGCTTTTTTTTAGTGTATTGTTTTTTGTTTTTTAGACAACCTATTGTGTATAATCCGATGACCCTAAAAGAGAATCAAGTGATTGAATATGAACATGTATTGACCTTAAGCTGTAAGAGAACTCATTTATTTTAGTATATGGACCATAAATGCTTGAGTGTTGCTATATATATTTACGTCGCAATGTGAATAATTATAAAAATAGAGAGTTTTTCATGGCAAGCAGTAACAAGGTACGTCATCAAAAACTATCCACGAGGTATGTAAGTACTATATGTTGTATAGTTGATATAAGTAATGAAAGCATGTATTTTCATGATTTAAGCTGCATATATATGTATATATACATGTGGGCATGCGCAATGCTAGTTATGAAAGATTACATATTATTATTTATCTAAACTTGAAACCATAACGATATGAATGAAAGAAAGTGATACAACTATATGATCATATGATAGCCTACATGTGTATTAAAGCCTAGAGCTCAATGTTTGAAGCATGATGAGAATAATGTGCACTCTTATATGAATGATGGCAACAATCAAATATGTTGTATTAAGTAAAGAAAACTATGTTGAACCAAAATTGATGTATTCTTTGATGAAAGGAATGATAAGCATTCTTCTATGAAAAGTGGCTTTAAGCCAAATGATGTGCTAAGTAAAGAAGAATATGTTAATCAAAGATGTCTTAAAAGTTAAGCTTGCCGGTTTTAGTTCAGTTATGGATTAGATACGCATGCCTAGAGGGATACAGTCGCAGCTGCCATAGTTGACCCCATTTGGGTCTTGTTCCTTAATAGAACCATTGTTTGACCCCATTTGGGTCCATAGTTTGTAACCCCATTTTGGTCCATTATCTGATATCTTCAGATATCCATAGTTTGATACCTTCGGGTATCCATTGCTCCCGTTATCCACCTTTTGAACTCGTACTTAGTCAGGCTATTAAAGATGATAAAATGTACACAAGATAAAGTAAAACATACATTAACGGGCTTATTTATGTAATATAAGCGTGATGAATAGCCTATGTTGGGAATTATCGGTTACATGTATCTCATACGTAAGAGGAATTTAAAATTTTTAACCATTAAATCTGATCTTTCCATGAATTTACAATATACATATTAATGAGAATAAGAAAAATCACCTTTGATTTTTGTTGAACAGTTGATTTTACTTCTCACCGGGTTGTCGCAAACCACAGTGTCCAAAATCGAACACCTCCAATGAGTAATCCACATTAGAGAATGATTGAAAGAACCAACAATTGGGAGGAACAAGGGCTGGCCAAAATCCCTAGATGCCACCTAAAGAAGGTGGTGGCTAGGGTTGAGAAAAAGAGAGAGAGTGTTTTCTTAATTGTTCACCCTTAACCCTAATTCCATATCTCTTGGATTTTTATAGTTAGGTGAGAAATCCAACTTCATAATGGGATTGGGCTCTTTAAAATTTTTGCAGAATTATTAATTGGGCTTCTGGAATTATTTATAATTATTTGGGCTCAATTAAATCTAATTTAAGCCTTTTCACAAAAGACTATGCACAAAACCCACAAACTAGGCCCTTTGTACATATACTTGGATTTAATTATCCAAATGAATTCCAAATCCAAAAAAATTAAATATGTAGCCTCCACAACACTTATGTAACATATTTAATTTATTTTGATCCAAGAAGTAGGCCTCTAAGGCCTTCTGTTTTGGAGTTGGCGTGTGGCCCTTCTTCTGGAGGGCTTTTATGCCAACTTCACTTCATTGGACCTTTATAATTTTCTGCAATGGACCTATTAATTATTATATTAGTCCCATAATGCTTATAGTTCAATAATAATCAATTATGAAATACATTACTTCAATTAGGTCCAATTTTACAGAATATTTCAAAAAAAATTCTGTGAACAATTTTACTTGATCATAATTAATTAAACTCTTTAATTAATTATTATCTTATTTAATTCTCTATCCCCATAATAATATAAAATATTATTATTCTTGTCATTTTACAATTTTATTCTTTTTCTCTATATGTATGTGACCTATTAGGTTCTTGTCCATATTAACAGTATAATATGTAATTGCGAGTTCTATTCAAAACTCACATCATTTAAACTTTTTTAAATCATTTTATCAATTCCTATTGATATTCTTGATACACTATTATACAAATCATGATTGGCATCTAGCTAGGCATCATGACTACCCAAATGTTAGGAAAGTCAAGTGGTTTGACTATACCCTTCCATAGAAACAGTTACCGTGCAATTACTCCTTCCACCACTCTTATCTCAATTAGATTCTGAGTATGGATTTCTGTCAACTCATATAAATCTAATTATATATGTTATATTAATTTAACCATTATTCCCAAGATGCCCTCCATGGATCTTTATCCATTTTGGCATATTACTCTGGCCAGAGATTCTCTAAACAAGGCAATTATAGAATCATGCGAGATAACTTCCCTTATTAAATCTGGGATGGTGAATCCTTTGTTAATCACTCATCTATCTTCAAGTAGGTCATGATATATCCAATCTCCTAACTATGTTCACTCCCAGTTAGAAGTAATCCGTTATGGAGTCAAAATATACCACTTGCTACTTAAGTAACTTTGGTGATCTCAAGTCTAAGGATACTTGCACTACCACTATAAAGAGATTCCTCACTGACATAGATTTAATATCCATGTGAGGATTCTCTTTGCAAGTCTCCAATAAACTCGTTCTTCTAACAAGCATCCACATGTTAGCTTTGATTATCTTCCACAATCACAGTTATGAAAACCACTGCTTGAACCATTCAAGAAGCATAACATGTGCTAGTCTGTCCAAATTAACAATGTCCTATCTTGTTAATTCTATGACTTAGGATATTTAGATATTAACACATTTGCATGCAATAGACATCTCATATCATGAACACTTTCATGATTGCCTTTGAACTATGTTTATAATATCTAGGACTTCATTTATTAATTTAAGATTTAAAAACTCATGTATTTAAACATAGCATTAATAAATGAATGATGTCTCTTATTAAGAATAGGAATTCATACATATGAAATACATCTCTATTACATGGGCTCTAGAGCATACTCTCTAACAATCTCCCACTTGCACTAGAGCCAATCACTCATATGTCTTAGACCCATGCTATTTATATAGTGATCATGCTTAATCTGGGAAAGTGCTTTAGTGAGGGGATCCATCACATTATCATCAGTGGGAACCCTTTCTATTTTCACATCATTTCTAGCTACTATTTACCTTATGAGATGGTAGCGTCTGAGAACATGCTTGGATCGTTGATGAGACCGTGGTTCCTTTGCTTGCGCAATGGCTCCATTGTTGTCACAATATAAAGGAATCAGATCAACAATGCTAGGCACCACTCCTAGTTCAGATATGAACTTTTTGATCCAGACTGCTTCTTTAGCTGCTTACAAAGCAGCAATGTACTCAGCTTCTATCGTGGAATCAGCAATTGTTTCTTGTTTGGAACTCTTCCAACTAACTGCTCCTCCTCCCATTATAAACACAACCAAACTGTGATTTACAATCATCTTTGTCAGATTAGAAGTTGGCATCTGTATACCCATTTACTTCCATACTGCCCTCTTCATATACCAAGAATATATCCTTGGTCCTTCTCAAGTACTTAAGGGTATTCTTGACAGCTACCTAGTGTTCCTCTCCAAAATTGAATTGGAATATGCTTGTGACACTCTAAGCAAATGCTACATCTGGACGTGTACATAACATAGCATACATGATAGAACCAATTATAGATGCATATGGTATTCTATTCATGCTCTCTCTATCCTCTAGTGTCTGCGAACACATAGACTTCGAAAGGTGTTTTCCATGTACCATAAGTATAAACCCTTTCTTAAAGAGATCTATATTGAACCTTTTAAATACTTTATCTATATATGTACTTTAAGAAAGACCTAGCAACCTATTGGATCTTCTCTATAGATCCTTATTGCCAAAATATAAGATGCTTCTCCAAGGTCTTTCATGGAGAATTGCTTGGATAACCATATTTTAATAGATTGGAGAAGAGAAATGTCATTTCCCATTATCAATATGTCATCTATATATAAACCTAGGAAGACAATTGCACTCCCACTGACCCTTTTATACACACAAGGTTCATCTTCATTTTGTGAGAAACCAAACTCTTTGATTGTCTAATTGAATCATATGTTCCAGCTCCTAGAGGCTTGCTTAAATCCATAAATGGATCTTTGAAGCTTGCATACCTTTTCGCCATTTCCAGATGGGAACCCTTCTGGTTGTGTCATATACACATCCTCAGTCAAATTTCCATTTAGGAAAGTTTTCTTCACATTCATTTGCCAAATATCATAATCATAATGAGCTCCAGTGGCTAAAAGTATTCTTATAGACTTAAGCATCACTATAGGAGAAAAAGTTTCATCATAGTCAATATCTTCTTTTTTATGATAGCCCTTTGCTACTAAGCGAGTTTTATAGTTAACCACATTACCTTCCATGTCGGTCTTCTTTTTGAAGACCCATTTGCACCCTATGGGTTTTATCCCTTCAGGTGGTTGAGTTAAAGTCCATACTTTATTCTCATACATGGAGTCCATTTCATACTGCATAGCCTTAAGCCATTAATCACGTTCTGAACTATTCAAAACTTCTTGATAGCTTGTAGGCTCATTGTCCTCTACTACAGTTATGCTTCTATCCGAATCAATGTGAAATCTATATCTCACAGGGATAGAATGCATCCTAGTTGATCTTCTAGGATTTTGTGTATAATCAGGTTCAACTGTAATCTCATCATTATGAAATTTAGTCTCGGGTTCAATCGGTTGATCCACTTCTATTTGTGGATCTTGAACTTCACCAAGTTCAATTTTACTCCCACTGTCCTATCGTAGGAGAAATTCTCTTTCTAAGAAGACATCATGCCTTGAAACAAATACCCTTTGGTCTAAGGGATGACAGAAATAATATCCAAACATTTCTTTTGGATATCCCACAAATAAATATTTGTCAGACTTAACATCTTGTTTGTCTGACATTGTCCTCTTCACATAAGCAGGACAACCCCATACTTTCATATGAGAAAGCGTGGGTTTCTGGTTATTCCACATCTCATATGGAGTAACATCAATCAATTTACTAGGAACTCTATTTAACACATAAACAGCAGTTTCTAGTGCATATCCTCAAAAAGACTTAGGCAAGTCTGCTCGGCTCATCATTGATCGAACCATATCTAATAGTGTTCGATTTCTCCTTTCAGATACACCATTTTTTTGTGGTGTATATGGTGGAGTCCATTAAGATAAAATCCCATTATCTCTAAGATAATCTTGAAATTCTTGGCTTAAGTATTCTCCACCTCAATTTGATCTAATTGTTTTAATACTCTTGCCAAGTTGTTTCTCTACTTCATTTCTGAATTCTTTGAACTTTTCAAATGCTTCTGATTTATATTTCATTAGATAGATGTATCCAAACCTGGAATAATCATCTGTGAAAGTAATGAAGTAGGAGTAACCTCCTCTGGCATGTGTAGTCATTAGACCACATATATCTGAATGTATTAAGTTCAAAACCATTTTAGCTTATTCTCGTTTACCAATAAAGGGAGCTTTTGTCATTTTTCCTAATAAACAAGATTCGCATGTATCAAATGATTCATAATAAAATGATCCCAAATCACCTGACTTGTGTAATTTGGTCATGCATTTCTCATTTATATGGCCTAAACGACAATTCCATAAGTATGAGGTATTTAGATTATCATGTTTCATTCTCTTGGTATCAACATTATGCACTTCTTTAATTAAATCAAAAACAAATATACCATTCTCAATGATAGCTTTTGCATAAAACATATTGTTCTTAAAAATGTAACAACACTTGTCCTTTAAAGAAATGTCATAATCGTTTAATAAACAACTGAAAGAAATAATACTCTTGGATAAAGCTGGAACATAATAATAATTATTTAATTCCAGTACTAATCAACTTGGAAGAGGCAAAAGGTAAGTCTCCACAATCGTTGTAGAGATGTTCTACCCAGCAGCTGACTGCAAACATATCTCTGCCTTTCCAACTCTTCTAAAGCTTCTAAGCCCCTGTAGATCATTACACAAGTGAGATCAACATTCGGTATCTAATACCTAAGATTTTTTGAAGCAATAGAATAAGTATTAATTTCAATCATATGAATACTTGAAGTAGAAGCATCAGCTTGCTTCTTCTCCTTGAGAGAATCTAGATAGGCCTTGCAGTTACGCTTTCAATGACCATCCTTTCCACAATAGAAGCAAGTTCCTTTGGGATTCTCTTTCTTGGCAACCTTCTTCTTGGAGATCCCACCTTTCTTTGGCTGCGCCTTGGTTATCTTCTTCTTCTTCTGCTTCTTGCCTTTAGCAGAAGTGACAACCATGACACTTTTTGGATCCTTCTTAAAGGATCCATCAGTTGTCTTGAGCATGTTGATTAATTCATGAATGGTTAGTTGGATCTTATTCATGTTAAAGTTAAGCATGAAAGGTGCATAACTTAGAGCCAACGAGTGCAAGATTAAATCTATGTATAGATCATTATCCATTACATAGCCAAGTCTACTCAAATGCTCAATATACCCATACATCTTCGATGCATGAGTAGCAGCCGAAGTGCCTTCCACCATTCTACAGCTAAATAGAGCTCGAGAAATCTCATATTGCTCAGTTTTAGCTTGAGAAGAATAAATCTCCTCAAGATGCAAAATGATGGTTCTAGCATCCATCATTTCATATTGCTTCTGAAGCTCCGAGGACATAGCACCCAACATCAGACATGCTGCCGCTTCACTATCCTCCATGTATTTTTGATAAGTGCCTTTGATCTCATCAATGGCATCATCTAATGGAAGTGGGGGTGGATCTTTATCCAAGACATAATGGATCTTTTTAGCTCTGAGAACAATTCTCACTTGCCTGATCCAGTCAGAATAGTTGTTGCCAACTAGCTTGTTATCCAAGATTGATCATATATTAATGTTTAATGTGCTCATAATGATGACCCAGATGTGAAAAGGAAACATATGAGAGTATGTTCATATATATGTATGCATTAATAAGTATGCATTAATAAGGTCTTTAATTAATCCATTTACTCCCACTATTTTATTGTGAATTAATAGCCCTTGCTATTTAATATGAGAAAACCTAATGGTTTCCCTAGTGGGCCAATATCCAATCCTTGATATGTAATTTGACCATGACTATGGTCAACAAGCCAAACTCCATTCCCTTGAAAGGTAGTGATAATGGTGATTTATATAGTGTTTTTAGTATATTTTTAGATGTTTAATTGGGTTAATTTTGTGTTAATTAGGTTAGATTTGAGTTTAATTGGTTAATTTTATGTTTTTGGAGTTAATTATAAATTTTGATGTTTTTCAGGGTTAATTTGCAAGAAAAATGACTTAATTGTAAAAGGCAAGAAAATTATGGGCCAAAACTGTGAATTTGGAAATTTGATACAAGCATGAGGTCCAGAAGTTCTTCATGTGACCATGTGTTTAATATGAAGAAAGGAACCTGTGGCCACATGAAGGTGAGTAGTGAAAGACCTATGGCCATGTGAATTGAAGAAGAAAAGAACACATGGCCACGTGTGAAAATGAACTAAGCAACACATGGCCACGTGAAAGAGCAAATGAAGAAACCAAAGGAAACACGTGACCATGTGTGCCACAAGGCATAGTCCACATGTGACCACGTGTGAGGAAGAACAATAGGACACGTGACCACGTGTAGAAATGCACATGAAGAAACATGGCCACGTGATGAAGACTCCCACTTCGCGAAGGATTTTCTCGAGTTTTCTGTTTTAGCAGAGTTCACTTTCTATTCTATGTCTGGAGTTTAAGAAGGAATCAACTACGATTTTTCCTTATAAATAGCAGTCCAAAACAACAAAAATGAAGATAAATTAGGGAATTAGGAATCAATCTTAGAATTAAGCTTAAGCTTAGTTTATTTTACGTTATTTTTATTTTTCTTTTCAACTTTATCTTTATTTTATAATTATGTTTAGGAAATAGTTTTTCTTCTTTTGCTAATGGATTCTTGAAATCTTATATTTTCATTGTTATGACTTTATTTTGAGCTTAATTTCAATATCGGTTGATTATTTCTTAGTTTTAAGCATATTCTTATCTTTGATTGTGTTGAGATTAATTATTGGTTTATTGAATATATAACTAAAAATTGGTTTTGACATAGTTAATGATTTGCATGTTCTTGGTTAACTCTTTAATATTTATGCATGATTATTATTCAAAATATGAGATAATTATGTGTTAATTTTATTGGTTAATACTAAGAGAGGAAGAACTAAGAATAGGTGAAAGTTAAATCTCTTGAAAAAGGCTTTAATAGACATCTAGGAGAATTAATTCAGACCTTTATGCTAAGTGTTGAATTGTTCTAAATAAGAGAATTTTAATGCTTGGAATGATAATCTTGAGTAAAGTTATCTGGTTTTATTTATCAGAATTCTTCATAATCACTGGTGTTCCTTTTGAATTTAAGTGATTACAATGAAAGTTAAGGTGGATAGTTTCTTTAGCAAGAGAATTCCAATTATTGCTTTGTTTTTAATTCATGTTTTAGCTTTTATTTTGTTTAATTGTTTATTTTGTTTAATTTTTCCTTTTAAATCAAAAACATTTGGGAAATAATCTTGGATTAATTTAATTCATACATAGATATTATTCTTAGCAATCCATGTTCCCTTGGGTACGATATTTGGGGTCTTAATCTATATTTCCCTGTATTACTAGCCGATCTTGTACACTTGCTAGACACCGATCAGGTAGGTATCTCTATACCAATTGTGTCTCTACACAACTATTGGATCATTAGGTTATCAACTCTTGATGCATATATATCATATATGCATTCCCTGATTTTGCCTCTATAACCAGTAGCCTTGACTGTGGTCAATAAGCTAATGGGCTAGCTAAGATGACCCATTTAATTAGATTTGAACATATTCGATATAATGTGAGCTTGACTGTGGTCAACAACCCATGCTATAAAGAACTCTGGTTCTCCTCAAATTAATGGAAGGCTTATAAACCTTACTATTTGTTCGAGGGTTTTAGTTAATTAAGTCTCATCATACATAGTTGGCATACATTGGTATGCATCCTATATCTATCACATAAATATAAGCATACAAATATGGTATAGTTATGGAATTTACTACATTGATTTCCCTAAGCCAAAAGGGAAATCAAAAGGTCACACCTAGGTAGTATGTATGATTCAAACAAGTAAAAATAATTACATTATCTTTAATCTTGTTGGATCTTCATCCGGCCCATCTTGCTACTTGATAGTGATCTCCATCTCTATCTCTAATTCTAATCTAAGTAATCTAATTACATATTACAATTTGAAAAAGAAATACAAATCAAAAAAAGAGGCCGGGACATGAAAGTCCTCATAGGGCTAAAACATGCATAATGCTCAATCACATTAGGCCTTGTCCATAACTATCTATCATGCCAATCATACACCCTTATATGCATTTCTAATGCATAAAGTAAAACATATAATGGATTAATAACTTTGTTTCTACTCTTGAAACAAACTTTTGAGTTATTTTAATAATGTGATCAAATTAGGAAACTTCTTCCATTTTGGAAACTTTCATTTTAGGAAACATTTTTGCATGTATGTGTTCTTGCCTTAATTATCCATCCAATCGATTATTAATTAATTATCAATTGATTATTGAATTAATTAATCATATTAAAAAATTAAAAAATTAATTTTAGGCTTAAAACAAGGGTAGGCCAAAACCCACACAACAAAACCCTAAAATGTGTTCACACACAAACTAGTTTTGTGTCTATTGGACCTTTTGGGCCTTTTAGAATGAGCCAAGCCCACTTCAGCCCTTAAAACCCATTAATAAACTTAATTATAGTTTATAATATTCAATTTAAATCAGATCCTTGGGCCCACCAAGTCATTCACTAATTTAAACCAAGTCCGTAAACATAATTAAGCCCATTAAGTGGTTTTAATGAATTAAAATTTATCATATTAATTTAAGGTCCATTTTAATTAATCCAATTAATTAAAAACACTTTAATATATCATATATATCAGATTTAGAAGATTAAAAATCGTTCTAAACAAGAACACATCAAAAACACACCAAGAACACCAATTTATCGAACTTTTCGACTAAACTAGTTTTATTGCAAAACTTGTTCGATTTTAATTTCGTTTTAACCTATGGCTTAATATCACATGTTAAGCACATAAATTATCATCAAAATGATCTTAGAGTGGATCTATAAAAAATTAATTTAGAACAGCCCGTAAAATTAAAAGTCATTCACGCCAAAACCATGATCCCTTTCTCAAAAAAATCGTTTTTGTTTCTGTTTTATTTATTTGATCACACATATATCAAGAAATCAATATTTCTCATCCATGAACAATCAAATCTAATATTTTAAAGTTCATGAAATAAATAACTCAAAAATAAAACTTATTCCGCAAAAAAATATAGAATTGTATATTCATGGCAGAACCGAGGCTCTGATACCATGTTGGTAATTATCGATTACATGCATCTCATACATAAGAGGAATTTAAAATTTTTAACCAATAAATCTGATCTTTCCATGAATTTACAATATGCATATTAATGAGAATAAGAAAAATCACCTTTGATTTTTGTTGAACAGTTGATTTTACTTCTCCCCGGGTTGTCGCAAAATACAGTGTCCAAAATCAAACACCTCCAATGAGTAATCCACACTAAAGAAGGATTGAAAGAACCAACAATTGGGAGGAACAAAGGCTGTCTAAAATCCCTAGATTCTAGCTAGGGAAGGTGGCAGCTAGGGTTGAGAAAAAGAGAGAGTATTTTCTTAATTATTCACCATTAATCCTAATTCCACATCTCTTGGATTTTTATAGTTAGGTTAAAAAATCCAACTTCGTAATGGGATTGGGCTCTTTAAAATAGATTTAGAATTATTAATTGGTCTTATGAAATTATTTATAATTATTTGGACTCAATTAAATCCAATTTAAGCCCTTTCACAAAAGACTATGCACAAAACCCACAAACTAGGCCCTTTATACATATACTTGGATTTAATTACCCAAATGAATTCCAAATCCAACAAAATTAAATATTTAGGCTCCACAACACTTATGTAACATATTTAATTTATTTTGGTCCAAGAAGTAGGCCTCTAAGGCCTTCTATTTTGGAGTTGGCGTGTGACCCTTCTTCAAGAGGACTTCTGTTCCAACTTCACTTCTTCGGGCCTTTATAATTCCTCCAATGGACCTATTAATTATGATATCAGTCCCACAACACTTATAGTTCAATAATAATCAATTAATAAATACATTATTTCAATTAGGTCCAATTTTATAGAACATTTCAAAAAAAAATTCTGCGAACAATTTTACTTGATCATAATTAATTAAACTCTTTAATTAATTATTATCTTATTCACTTCTCTATCCCCATAATAATATAAAATATTATTATCCTTGTCATTTTATCATTTTATCATTTTTCTCTATATGTGTGTGACCTATTGGGTTCCTATCCATATTGGCAGTATAATATGTAATTGTGAGTTTTATTCAAAACTCACATGATTTAAACTTCTTTAAATCATTTTATCAATCCCTATTGATATTCTTGATACACTATTATACAAATCATGATTGGCCTCTAGCTAGGCATCATGACTACCCAAATGTCAGGAAAGTCAAGTGGTTTGACTATACCCTTCCATAGAAACAGTTACCATGCAATTACTCCTTCCACCACTGTTATCTCAATTAGATTCTGAGTATGGATTTCTTCCAACTCATATAAATCTAATTATATATGTTCTATTAATTTAACCATTGTTCCCAAAATGCCCTCCATGGATCTCTATCCATCTTGGTATATTACTTTGGCCAGAGATTCTCTGAACAAGGCAATTATAGAATCAAGCGAGATAACTTCCCTTATTAAATTTGGTATGGTGAATCCTTTGTTAATCACTCAACTATCTTCAAGTAGGTCATGATATATCCAATCTCCTAACTATGTTCACTCCCAGTTGGAAATAATCAGTTATGGAATCAAAATATACCACTTGCTACTTAAGATAACTTTGGTGATCTCAAGTCTAAGGATACTTGTACAACCGCTATGAAGAGATTCCTCACTGTTATAGATTTATTATCCATGTGAGGATTCTCTTTGCAAGTCTCTAATGAACTCATTCTTCTAACAAGCATCCACATGTTAGCTTTGATTATCTTCTATAATCACAGTTATGAGAACCACTGCTTGAACCATTCAAGAAGCATAACATGTGCTAGTCTGTCCGAATTAACAATGTCCTATCTTGTTAATTCTATGACTAGGAATATTTAGATATTAATGTTGGATTTTTATGGTTACATGCATCATATACATGAGCGGAATTTTAAAATTTTTAACCATATGATCTGATCTTGCCATGAATACACAATATAACTATATGAGAATAAGAAAAATCACCATTGATTTTTGTTGAACAGTTGATTTTACTTCGCACCGGGTTGTCGCAAACCACAGTGTCCAAAATCGAACACCTCCAATGATTAATCCACACTAGAGAGGGGTAAATTGAACCAACAAATTGGTGTTCAACTAGGGCTGGCCGAAATTCCCATTAACCCTAATTCCACATCTCTTGGATTTTTATAGTTAGGTTAAAAAATCCAACTTCGTAATGGGATTGGGCTCTTTAAAATAGATTTAGAATTATTAATTGGTCTTATGAAATTATTTATAATTATTTGGACTCAATTAAATCCAATTTAAGCCCTTTCACAAAAGACTATGCACAAAACCCACAAACTAGGCCCTTTATACATATACTTGGATTTAATTACCCAAATGAATTCCAAATCCAACAAAATTAAATATTTAGGCTCCACAACACTTATGTAACATATTTAATTTATTTTGGTCCAAGAAGTAGGCCTCTAAGGCCTTCTATTTTGGAGTTGGCGTGTGACCCTTCTTCAAGAGGACTTCTGTGCCAACTTCACTTCTTCGGGCCTTTATAATTCCTCCAATGGACCTATTAATTATGATATCAGTCCCACAACACTTATAGTTCAATAATAATCAATTAATAAATACATTATTTCAATTAGGTCCAATTTTATAGAACATTTCAAAAAAAAATTCTGCGAACAATTTTACTTGATCATAATTAATTAAACTCTTTAATTAATTATTATCTTATTCACTTCTCTATCCCCATAATAATATAAAATATCATTATCCTTGTCATTTTATCATTTTATCCTTTTTCTCTATATGTCTGTAACCTATTGGGTTCCTATCCATATTGGCAGTATAATATGTAATTGTGAGTTTTATTCAAAACTCACATGATTTAAACTTCTTTAAATCATTTTATCAATCCCTATTGATATTCTTGATACACTATTATACAAATCATGATTGGCCTCTAGCTAGGCATCATGACTACCCAAATGTCAGGAAAGTCAAGTGGTTTGACTATACCCTTCCATAGAAACAGTTACCATGCAATTACTCCTTCCACCACTGTTATCTCAATTAGATTCTGAGTATGGATTTCTTCCAACTCATATAAATCTAATTATATATGTTCTATTAATTTAACCATTGTTCCCAAAATGCCCTCCATGGATCTCTATCCATCTTGGTATATTACTTTGGCCAGAGATTCTCTGAACAAGGCAATTATAGAATCAAGCGAGATAACTTCCCTTATTAAATTTGGTATGGTGAATCCTTTGTTAATCACTCAACTATCTTCAAGTAGGTCATGATATATCCAATCTCCTAACTATGTTCACTCCCAGTTGGAAATAATCAGTTATGGAATCAAAATATACCACTTGCTACTTAAGATAACTTTGGTGATCTCAAGTCTAAGGATACTTGTACAACCGCTATGAAGAGATTCCTCACTGTTATAGATTTATTATCCATGTGAGGATTCTCTTTGCAAGTCTCTAATGAACTCATTCTTCTAACAAGCATCCACATGTTAGCTTTGATTATCTTCTATAATCACAGTTATGAGAACCACTGCTTGAACCATTCAAGAAGCATAACATGTGCTAGTCTGTCCGAATTAACAATGTCCTATCTTGTTAATTCTATGACTAGGAATATTTAGATATTAATGTTGGATTTTTATGGTTACATGCATCATATACATGAGCGGAATTTTAAAATTTTTAACCATATGATCTGATCTTGCCATGAATACACAATATAACTATATGAGAATAAGAAAAATCACCTTTGATTTTTGTTGAACAGTTGATTTTACTTCACACCGGGTTGTCGCAAACCACAGTGTCCAAAATCGAACACCTCCAATGAGTAATCCACACTAGAGAGGGGTAAATTGAACCAACAAATTGGTGTTCAACTAGGGCTGGCCGAAATTCCCAAGAGCTAGCTTGGGAAGTGGCGCAAAAGGGGAGAGAGTTTTTAGAGAAAGGACTTTCCTTTTGTTTTAATCACTTAACCCTAATTCTCATTAGTTGGCCTTTTATAGTTAGGTTAAAATTCCAACTCCTTAATGAGATTGGGCTCTTTAAAATTGCTGGAGAATTATTAATTGGGCTTCTGGAATTAATTATAATCATTTGGGCTTAATTAAATCCAAATTAAATCTTTTCATAAAAGACCATGCACAAAATCCACAAACTAGGCCCTTTGTGCATCTAATTGGATTTAAATACCCAAATGGATTCCAAATCCAACCAAATTAAATATGTGAGTTCCATAACACTTATGTAACATATATAAATTAATTTGGTCCAAGAAAAAGCCCTCTAAGCCCTTCTGTATGGAGTTGGCGTGTAGCCCTCTTCTGGAGGTCTTCCTCCAACTTCTTCATTCCTTTGGCCCTCTATAATTTCTCCAATGGTCCTATTAATTATTATATCAGTCCTATAACACTTATAGTAGTCTTATAACACTTATAAGATAATAATAATTAATCATGAAATACATTATTTCTTTTAGGTCCAATTTACAGAACATTTCTCAAAAGTTCCGCGGACAATTTTATTTGATCATAATTAATTAAACTCTTTAATTAATTATTATCATATTCTCCTCTCTACCTTTATAATAATATCAAATATTATTATCCTTGTCATTTTACCATTTTACCCTTTTCTCTATATGTGTGTGACCTATTGGGTTCCTGTCCATGTTGGCAGTATAATATGTAATTGTGAGTTCTATTCAAAAATCACATGATTTAAACTCCTTTAAATCATTTTATCAATCTCTATTGATATTTTGATACATCATTATACAAGTCATGATTGGCCTCTAGCTAGGCATCATGACTACCCAAATGTCAGGAAAGTTATGTGGTTTGACTGTACCCTTCCATAGAAATAGTTACCGTGCAATTACTCCTTTCACCACTCTTATCTTAATTAGATTCTGAGTATGGATTTCTGTCAACTCATATAAATCTAATTATGTATGTTCTATTAATTTAACCATTGTTCCTAAAATGCCCTTCATGGATCTCCATCCATCTCGGCATATTACTCTGGCCAGAGATTCACTGAACAAGGTAATTATAGAATCATGTGAGATAACTTCCCTTGTTAAATCTGGGATGGTGAATCCTTTGTCAATCACTCAACTATCTTCAAGTAGGTCATGATATACCCAATCTCCTAACTATGTTCACTCCCAGTTGGAAGTAATCAGTTATGGAGTCAAAGTATACCACTTGCTACTTAAGATAACTTTGGTGATCTCAAGTCTAAGGATACTTGCACAACCGCTATGAAGAGATTCCTCACTGATATAGATTTAATATCCATATGAGGATTCTCTTTGCAGGTCTCCAATGAACTTGTTCCTCTAACAAGCATCCACATGTTAGCATTGATTATCATCCATAATCACAATTATAAGAACCATTGCTTGAACCATTCAAGAAGCATAACATGTGCTAGTCTGTCCGAATTAACAATGTCCTATCTTGTTAATTCTATGACTAGGGATATTTAGATATTAACACATTTGCATGCGATAGACATCTCACATCATGAACACTTTCATGATTGCCTTTGCACTGTGTTTATAATATCTAGGACTTCATTTATTAATTTAAGATTTACAAACTCATGTATTCAAACATAGCATTAATAAATGAATGATGCCTTTTATTAATAATATAAATTTCATACATATGAAAAACATCCCTATTACATGGGCTCTAGGGCATACTCTCTAGCAATCTCCCACTTGCACTAGAGCCAATCACTCATATGTCTCAAACCCATGCTATTTATATGGTGATCATGCTTTATCTGGGAAAGTGCTTTAGTGAGGGGATCCGCCACATTGTCATCTGTGGGAACCCTTTCTATTTTCACATCATTTCTAGCTACTATTTCCCTTATGAGATGGTAGCGTCTGAGAACATGCTTGGATCACTGATGAGACCGTGGTTCCTTTGCTTGCGCAATGGCTCCATTGTTGTCACAATAGAAAGGAATCGGATCAACAATGCTAGGCACCACTCCTAGTTCGGTTATGAACTTTTTGATCCAGACTGCTTCTTTGGCTGCTTCTGAAGCAGCAATGTACTCAGCTTCTGTCGTGGAATCAGCAGTTGTTTCTTGTTTGGAACTTTTCCAACTAACTGCTCCTCCTCCCATTATGAACACATAACCAGATTGTGATTTACAATCATCTTTGTCAGATTGGAAGCTGGCATCTGTATACCCATTTACTTCCAAACTGCCCTCTCCATATACCAAGAATACATCCTTAGTCCTTCTCAAGTACTTAAGAATATTCTTGACAGCTGCCCAATGTTCCTCTCCAAAATTAGATTGGAATCTGCTTGTGACACTCAAAGCAAATGCTACATCTGGACGTGTACATAACATAGCATACATGATAGAACCAATTGCAGATGCATATGGTATTCTATTCATGCTCTCTCTATCCTCCAGTGTCTGTGGACACATAGACTTAGAAAGGTGTTTCCCATGCACCATGGGTATAAACCCTTTCGTAGAGAGATCCATATTGAACCTCTTCAATACTTTATCTATATATGTACTTTGAGAAAGACCTAGCAGCCTATTGGATCTATCTCTATAGATCCTTATTCCCAGAATATAGGATGCTTCTCCAAGGTCTTTCATGGAGAATTGCTTGGATAACCATATTTTAACAGATTGGAGAAGAGAAATGTCATTTCCCATGATCAATATGTCATCTACATATAGAACTAGGAAGACAATTGCACTCCCACTGACCCTTTTATACACACAAGGTTCATTTTCATTCTGTGAGAAACCAAACTCTTTGATTGTCTCATTGAATCGTATGTTCCAACTCCTAGAGGCTTGCTTCAATCCATAAATGGATCTTTGAAGCTTGCATACCTTTTCGCCATTTCCTGATGTGAATCCTTCTGGTTGTGTCATATACACATCCTCGGTAAGATTTCCATTAAGGAAAGTTGTCTTCACATCCATCTGCCAAATCTCATAATCATAATGAGCTGCAATGGCTAAAAGTATTCTTATAGACTTAAGCATCGCTACAGGAGAAAAAGTTTCATCATAGTCAATACCTTCTTTTTGACGATAACCTTTTGCTACTAAGCGAGCTTTATAGGTAACTATATTACCTTCCATGTCAGTCTTCTTTTTGAAGACCCATTTGCACCCTATGGGTTTTATCCCTTCAGGTGGTTGAGTTAAATTCCATACTTTATTCTCATACATGGAGTCCATTTCGGACTGCATAGCCTTAAGCCATAAATCACGTTCTGAACTGTTCAAAACATCTTGATAGCTTGTAGGCTTATTGTCCTCTACTACAGTTATGCCTCTATCCGAATCAATGTGAAATCCATATCTCACAGGGATAGAACGCATCCTAGTAGATCTTCTAGGATTTTGTGTATAATCAGGTTCAACTGTGATTTCATCATTATGAAATTCAGTTTCAGGTTCAATCGATTGATCATCTTCTATTTGTGGGTCTTGAACTTCACCAAGCTCAATTTTACTCCCACTGTCCTCTCGTAGGAGAAATTCTCTTTCTAAGAAGACAGCATGCCTTGAAACAAACACCTTTTGTTCTAAGGGATGATAGAAATAATATCCAAACGTTTCTTTTGGATATCCCACAAATAAACATTTGTCAGACTTAGCATCCAGTTTGTCTGACATTGTCCTCTTCACATAAGCAGGACAACCCCAAACTTTCATATGAGAAAGCGTGGGTTTCTTGTTATTCCACATCTCATATGGAGTAACATCAACCGATTTACTAGGAACTCTATTTAACATATAAACAGCAGTTTCTAGTGCATACCCCCAAAAGGACTTAGGCAAGTCCGCTCGGCTCATCATTGATCGAACCATATCTAATAGTGTTCGATTCCTCCTTTCGGATACACCATTGTGTTGTGGTGTATATGGAGGAGTCCATTGAGATAAAATCCCATTATCTCTAAGATAATCCTGAAACTCTTGACTTAAGTATTCTCCACCTCGATCTGATCTAAGTGTTTTAATACTTTTGCCAAGTTGTTTCTCTACTTCATTTATGAATTCTTTGAACTTTTCAAATGCTTCAGACTTATATTTCATTAAATAGATGTATCCAAACCTGGAATAATCATCTATGAAAGTAATGAAGTAGGAGTAACCTCCTCTAGCATGTGTAGTCATTGGACCACATACATCCGAATGTATTAAGTCCAAAACCATTTTAGCTCGTTCTCCTTTACCAATAAAGGGAGCTTTTGTCATTTTTCCCAATAAACAAGATTCGCATGTATCAAATGATTCATAATCAAATGATCCCAAATCACCTGACTTGTGCAATTTGGTCATGCGTTTTTCATTTATGTGGCCTAAACGACAATGCCATAAGTATGAGGTATTTAGATTATCATGTTTCATTCTCTTGGTATCCACATTATGTACTTCTTTAATTAAATCAAGAACAAATATACCATTCTCAATGATAGCTTTTGCATAAAATATATTGTTCTTAAAAATGTAACAACATTTGTCCTTTAAAGAAATATCATAATCGTTCATTAAACAACTGAAAGAAATAATACTCTTGGACAAAGCTGGAACATAATAACAATTATTTAATTCCAGTACTAATCCACTCGGAAGAGGCAAATGATAAGTCCCCACAACAGTTGTAGAGATGTTTTGTCCAGTAGCTGACTGCAAACAAATCTCTGCCTTTCCAACTCTTCTAAAGCTTCTAAGCCCCTGTAGATCATTACATAAATGAGATCCACATCCGGTATCTAATACCCAAGATTGTTTTGAAGCAATAGAATAAGTATTAATTTCAATCATATGAATACCTGAAGTAGATGCAACAGCTTGCTTCTTCTCCTTAAGAGAATCTAGATAGGCCTTGCAGTTACGCTTCCAATGACCATCCTTTCCACAATGGAAGCAAGTCCCTTTGGGATTCTCTTTCTTGGCAACCTTCTTCTTGGAGATCCCACCATTCTTTGGCTGCGCCTTGGTTGTCTTCTTCTTCTGCTTCTTGCCTTTAGCAGAAGTGACAACCATGACACTTTTTGGATCTTTCTTAAATGATCCATCAGCTGTCTTGAGCATGTTGATTAACTCAGGAATGGATACTTGGATCTTGTTCATGTTGAAGTTAAGCACAAAAGGTGCATAACTTGGAGCCAACGAGTACAAGATTAAATCTATGTAAAGATCATTATCCATAACATAGCCAAGTCTACTCAAATGCTCAATATACCCATACATCTTCAATGCATGAGCAGCAGCTGAAGTGCCTTCCACCATTTTGCAACTAAATAGAGCTCGAGCAATCTCATATCGCTCAGTTCTAGCCTGAGAAGAATAAAGCTCCTCTAGATGCAAAACGATGGTTCTAGCATCCATCATTTCATGTTGCTTCTGAAGCTCCGAGGACATAGCACCCAGCATCAGACATGCTGCTGCTTCACTATCCTCCATGTATTTGCGATAAATGCCTTTGATCTCATCAATGGCATCATCTGATGGAAGTGGTGGTGGATCTTTATCCAAGACATAATGGATCTTTTCAGCCCTGAGAACAATTCTCACTTGCCTGATCCAGTCAGAATAGTTGTTGCCAACCAGCTTGTTATCCAAGATTGATCGTATATTAATGTTTGATGTGCTCATGATGATGACCTAGATGTGAAAAAGAAAAGATATGAGAGTATGTTCATATATATATGTATGCATTAATAAGGTCTTTAATTAATCCATTTACTCCCACTATTTTATTGCGAATTAATAGCCCTCACTATATAATCCGAGAAAACCCGATGGTTTACTTAGTGGGCCAATATCCAATCCCTGATATGGAATTTGACCTTGACTGTGGTCAACAAGCCAAATTCCATACCCTTGAAAGGTAGGTATCCATATACCAATTGTGTCTCTACACAACTATTGGATCATTAGGTTATCAACTCTTGATGCATGCATATCATATATGCATTCCCTAATCTTGCCTCTAGAACCATTAGCCTTGACTGTGGTCAACAAACTAATGAGCTAGCTAAGATGACCCATTTAATTAGATTTGAACATATTCGATATAATGTGAGCTTGACTGTGGTCAACAACCCACACTATAAAGAACTCTGGTTCTCCTCAAATTAATGGAAGGCTTATATACCTTAGTATTTGTTTGAGGGTTTTAGTTAATTAAGTCTCATCATACATGGTTGGCATACATTGGTATGCATCCTATATCTATCACATAAATACAAGCATACAAATATGGTATAGTTATGGACTTCACTACATTGATTTCCCCGAGCCAAGAGAGAAATCAAAAGGTCACACCTAGGTAGTATGCATGATTCAAACAAGAAAAATAATTACATTATCTTCAAGCTTGTTGGATCTCCATCCGGCCCATCTTGCTCCTTGAAAATGGTCTCCATCTCTATTTCTAATTCTAATCTAAGTAATCTAATTACGTATTACAATTTGAAATCAAATACAAACCAAAAACAAGTGGCCGGGACATGAAAGTCCTCATTGGGCCAAAACATGCATTATGCTCAATCACATTGGGCTTTGTCCATAACTAACCATCATGCCAATCATTCACCCTTATATGCCTTTCTAATGCATAAAGAAATGGATTACTAACTTTGTTTCAACCTTTGAAACTATATTTTGAGTTATTTTAATGATGTGATCAAATTAGGAAACTTTTTCCATTTTGGAAACTTTCATTTTAGGAAACCTTTTTGCATGAATTTGTTCTTGCCTTAATAATCAATCAAATTGATTATTAATTAATTATGAATTGATTATTTAATTAATTAATCATATTAAATAATTAAAAGAATCAATTTTGGGCTTAAATAAGTGTAGGCCGAAACCCACAGAAGAAAAACCCTAAGTGTGTTCACACACAAACCAGTTTTGTGTCATTTGGACCATTTGGGCCTTTTGGAATGAGCCAAGCCCACTCCAGCCCTTAAAACCCATTAATAAACTTAATTAATGTTTATAATAGTTAATTTAAATCAGCTCCTTGGGCCTACCAAGTCATTTACTAATTTAAACCAAGTCCGTAAACATAATTAAGCCCATTAAGTGGTTTTAATGAATTAAAATTAATCAAATTAATTTAAGGCCCATTTTAATTAATCTAATTAATTAAAAACACATTAATATATCATATATATCATATTTAGAAGATCAAAAGTCGTTCTAACCAAGAACACATCAAGAACACACGAAGAACACCAATTTATCGAACTTTTCGACAAAACTAGTTTTCATGCAAAACTTGTTCGATTTTAATTCCGTTCGATCCTACGGCTTAATATCACATATTAAACACATAAAATATCATCTAAATGATTTTTAAATGGATCCATAAGAAATTAAATTAGAACAGCCCCTACATTACCTAGGGTTTCACGCCAAACCCTAATGGGTTTCACGCCAAACCCAAATCAAAATGCTTCAAAAATTCGTTTTTGTTTCCACCAAATTTATTTGATCACACATACAACCAGAAATCAATATTTCTCATTCATGAACAATCAAATCTAATATTTTAGAGTTCATGAAATAAATAACTCAAAACAAAACAAAACTTATTCCGCAGAAAAATATAGAATTGTATATCCATGGCAAAACCGTGGCTCTGATACCATGTTGGATTTTTATGGTTACATGCATCATATACATGAGCGGAATTTTAAAATTTTTAACCATATGATCTGATCTTGCCATGAATACACAATATAACTATATGAGAATAAGAAAAATCACCTTTGATTTTTGTTGAACAGTTGATTTTACTTCGCACCGGGTTGTCGCAAACCACAGTGTCCAAAATCGAACACCTCCAATGAGTAATCCACACTAGAGAGGGGTAAATTGAACCAACAAATTGGTGTTCAACTAGGGCTGGCCGAAATTCCCAAGAGCTAGCTTGGGAAGTGGCGCAAAAGGGGAGAGAGTTTTTAGAGAAAGGACTTTCCTTTTGTTTTAATCACTTAACCCTAAATCTCATTAGTTGGCCTTTTATAGTTAGGTTAAAATTCCAACTCCTTAATGAGATTGGGCTCTTTAAAATTTCTGGAGAATTATTAATTGGGCTTCTGGAATTAATTATAATCATTTGGGCTTAATTAAATCCAAATTAAATCTTTTCATAAAAGACCATGCACAAAATCCACAAACTAGGCCCTTTATGCATCTAATTGGATTTAAATACCCAAATGGATTCCAAATCCAACCAAATTAAATATGTGAGTTCCATAACACTTATGTAACATATATAAATTAATTTGGTCCAAGAAAAAGCCCTCTAAGCCCTTCTGTATGGAGTTGGCGTGTAGCCCTCTTCTGGAGGGCTTCCTCCAACTTCTTCATTCCTTTGGCCCTCTATAATTTCTCCAATGGTCCTATTAATTATTATATCAGTCCTATAACACTTATAGTAGTCTTATAACACTTATAAGATAATAATAATTAATCATGAAATACATTATTTCATTTAGGTCCAATTTACAGAACATTTCTCAAAAGTTTCGCGGACAATTTTATTTGATCATAATTAATTAAACTCTTTAATTAATTATTATCATATTCTCCTCTCTACCTTTATAATAATATCAAATATTATTATCCTTGTCATTTTACCATTTTACCCTTTTCTCTATATGTGTGTGACCTATTGGGTTCCTGTCCATGTTGGCAGTATAATATGTAATTGTGAGTTCTATTCAAAAATCACATGATTTAAACTCCTTTAAATCATTTTATCAATCTCTATTTATATTTTGATACATTATTATACAAGTCATGATTGGCCTCTAGCTAGGCATCATGACTACCCAAATGTCAGGAAAGTCATGTGGTTTGACTGTACCCTTCCATAGAAACAGTTACCGTGCAATTACTCCTTTCACCACTCTTATCTCAATTAGATTCTGAGTATGGATTTCTGTCAACTCATATAAATCTAATTATGTATGTTCTATTAATTTAACCATTGTTCCTAAAATGCCCTTCATGGATCTCCATCCATCTCGACATATTACTCTGGCCAGAGATTCACTGAACAAGGTAATTATAGAATCATGTGAGATAACTTCCCTTGTTAAATCTGGGATGGTGAATCCTTTGTCAATCACTCAACTATCTTCAAGTAGGTCATGATATACCCAATCTCCTAACTATGTTCACTCCCAGTTGGAAGTAATCAGTTATGGAGTCAAAGTATACCACTTGCTACTTAAGATAACTTTGGTGATCTCAAGTCTAAGGATACTTGCACAACCGCTATGAAGAGATTCCTCACTGACATAGATTTAATATCCATATGAGGATTCTCTTTGCAGGTCTCCAATGAACTTGTTCCTCTAACAAGCATCCACATGTTAGCATTGATTATCATCCATAATCACAATTATGAGAACCATTGCTTGAACCATTCAAGAAGCATAACATATGGTAGTCTGTCCGAATTAACAATGTCCTATCTTGTTAATTCTATGACTAGGGATATTTAGATATTAACACATTTGCATGCGATAGACATCTCACATCATGAACACTTTCATGATTGCCTTTGCACTGTGTTTATAATATCTAGGACTTCATTTATTAATTTAAGATTTACAAACTCATGTATTCAAACACAGCATTAATAAATGAATGATGCCTTTTATTAATAATATAAATTTCATACATATGAAAAACATCCCTATTACATGGGCTCTAGGGCATACTCTCTAACAATTAACACATTTGCATGCAATAGACATCTCATATCATGAACACTTTCATGATTGCCTTTGAACTATGTTTATAATATCTAGGACTTTATTTATTAATTTAAGATTTACAAACTCATGTATTTAAACATAGCATTAATAAATAAATGAAGAGCCTATTGCCTTGCTTCTCATGATTTCTTTTGGCTATAAACCATTTCAACAATTAAAGATTAAGAAAGAGCTTGAAATAAAGGAATTCATGTATCTATTGTTTTGCTTATATAATTGGAGCATGATGTGTGGCTTATTATATTTCTTTATCATAATTCCTTTTCTATAAGCCGTTTATATGAAAGTAAATTATTGGAATGTATACCCAAGAGATTCACTTTGCCATGCTATGATGGAATGCATAAAATGTTATAATAAGAACTAGTTATGCTATAACATACCCAATTGGGTCTCATATGCTTTGATAATCATGAAATCTATACATATGATGATTGGTCCTTCTCAGCTACTCGTGATATATAATGAAATTCTCTATATAATTACATGCAAGACCGATTCAACACTTCATATCAATGTTACACATGCTTGTGCATAACAATAATTCAGACATAACCAAAGGCCAGTGTAGGATATAATCTGAGGTTGTGTGACAGTTAGTTGCCATGATAAGATAATGTTAAAAAGTACATGATTTGAACAGAGGTTATAAACTATAAAGATATTCTATAATTATGATCGCATGATATATGAGAAGTAAGTTATGCTTAATAGTATTTATTATAGGTGTTACTGGTCACACACACTTCTTGTGCTTTGAAAAAACACTGAATTGTACATGATTGAAGCTTACCTCCTTAGTAATCAGTGTCAGGAGTCAATAATGAAAGGATTATGAAGAAAAAGTATGATGTTAGAGTAATAAGGAAAGAATTAATATACTAATTGTTTTATGAAAGATTTTGAAGAACTAGATGAATTCATGAATTTCTTTAAGTTGGTAAGAATAATAAAGTTAGTTCCTCCCAAGTGCTATATTAATAATTAATATCGTGAGTTTATATGTTTTTTTTTCAATAATGAATTTGTGTTGATTTTATGATAACTATTATGAATTATCCATAGAATTGTGGTTCCCCACTAAGCTTTATAGCTTAGCACAGGTTTATTTATCTGTGTAGGTTTCAGGATAAGCTCCAGAGGATCAGACATAATGCAGTTTCCTTAAGGATTTTAGGATACTTGAAGGCCACTTGTGTTATGATTATTTATTTATATGTTGATTATTTATTTTGGTATGTAATTATGGCCTATCTTATTATTATTATTATTATTATTGTTAGTTTTTTTGCTTGATCTCTATGTTAGGATTGATGATGATTGATGATTACCAATGGTTAGTGGATTAGGGTGTTACAAACATAGTTCTTGTAGCCAAAAAGGATGGAAGAGTTAAGGTTTGTGTGGATTACAAGGATTTAAACAAAGTTTGTCCTACATATGACTTTTGCTTGCCTCACATATATGTTTTGGTTGATAGCGCAGCCGCCTGCACCATGTATAGTTTTGTGGATGTATATGCTGGGCATAACTAAATTCTATACAAGATAGTGGATTGGATTAAAATGGCCTTCATAATTGAATTTGGTACATATGCCTATCGGGTTATGCCTTTCAAACTTAAAAATGCAGGTGCTACCTATCAAAGGATGGCAACTAGGATACTTAATGACTTGATTCACAAGGAAGTAGAGGTATATGTGGATGACATGATGCTTAAGTCAATTACTCGAGAAGGTAATTTTGAGGCATTGGAAAAGTTCTTCCAGAGAATTAACACGTATAACCTTTGCCTTAACCCGAAGAAGTGCATCTTTGGGGTTACTTCAGGTATGATTTTAGGGCATATAGTAAGCCAGAAAGGTATAAAGGTAGATTCAAAAAGGTGAGACCTATCAGGGAGATGCCAGTACCCTAGAAAGAAAAAGAGGTTAGAGGGTTCTTAGGGAGCATTCAATACATAAGCAGGTTTATAGCCAAGTTGAGTTTGATTTGCAAGCCAATATTCAAGCTACTAAAGAAGGATCAACTAGTGGTCTAGAACGAAGATTGCCAAAAAGCATTTGATTCCATTAGGGAATACCTTCTCTAACTACTAGTGTTGAGAGCACCTCAGGCAGGTAAGCCTCTAATATTGTATATGGCTCTAAAGGATTGTTTAGTAAAACCTATAATGGCACAAGAAGATGAGTTTGGGATTGAGTATGCAGTGTACTACCTCGGCAAGAAGTTTCCCCCTTATGAAGCAATGTACATAGAAGTTGAAAATACTTTCCCATAGATCATATAGGCATTGAAGAAACTAAGACACTACTTCCACTCTTATAGGATACAAATAGTGGCTAAAGAGAACCCTCTTAGGTATTTGCAAAAAACACCTTCACTCTCAAGGAAAATAGGAAGATGGTTAATTCTCCTATAAGAATTCGGCATAGAATACATCACTAGGAATACCACTAAAGGGAGAGCAATAACAAAGTTCCTAGCTGATCAACCTTTAGAAGGAGAGGAGATAACTTATGAATTTCCTAATGAGGACATTACAGCTATAACAATGCATGGTTGGTAGATGTACTTTAATGGGGCTATGAATAACAAAGGAATGGGAGTATGAGTAATCTTAGTCACCCCTGAAGGAGAGAAAATACCACTAGCCAAGAAACTAAGATATAAGGCCATGAACAATGAAGCTGGATATAAAGCCTACATCTTTAGGTTGGAAGCCCTATTAGCCATGAGGGTGAAATCCACAGAAGTGTATAGAGACTCGTCTCTAGTAGTTTACCAAGTGAAAGGCAAATGGTCAATTAAGGAAGAGCAATTATTACCTACCTTAAGTGTCTAAAAGCTTTAAGCAACCAATTTGAGCTTTATACTTTTGGGTATGTACCTAGAAAAGAGAACCAATTGGTAGATGCCTTGGCCACCTTGGTATCAATGTGGGATAATCGAAAAAGGGTAAGTATGAAGCTTGCACAAATTTTAAGTTTTGATAAACCATGCTTTGAGGATGAGCAGATTATAGATATCGAGGTAGATTATGTAAAACCTTGGTACTATGACATTCAAAATTATTTGGAAAGGTCAGTGTTTCCTAAGGAAGCTCCTAAAAATGACCAAAGGATGATTCATAAGCTATCTACCCAATTCATTACCATAGGTGGAGTACTCTAAAAGAAGTAGCCTGATGGGATCCAGTTAAGGTGTCTTGATGAAAAAGAGGTTAGAAATGTCATAAAGGAAGTGTATGTAGAAGCGTGTGGAGACCAAATGAATGGCTTAGCCTTAGCTGAGAAGATCATGCATCAAGGATACTTTTGGCTTACAATGGACACTAATTGTTCTAAGTACGTCAGAGAGTGCCAACTATGCCAGCAATATGCAAGCTTGAGACATTTACCTATTTTCAAGTTATACAACCTCATGTCACCATAGCCATTCACTGCATGGGGCATAGACATCATGGGCATGATCCATCCACCTACTTAGAATGAACACAGGTTTATTATAGTGGCCGTTGACTACTTTACTAAATAGGTAGAAGTGGAATCTTTAAGTTCATTGAAAAGAATTTGATATGAAGATACGGCTTGCCACACTCTATAGTGTCTGATAATGGGTTATAGTTCTCTAGTGAAACTAGGTAGATGCTCATTAGGTATGCAGTTCAGCACCATAAGTCTTCTCTTTATAGACCTTAGGCAAATGGAGTAGTCGAGGCGGCTAATAAGAATGTCAAAAGGTATTTAGCTAAGATGGTTCGAACTTATAAAGACTAGGCCAATAAACTACCCTTTGTATTGTGGGATTACAAGACCATAGCTAGAACTTTAATAGGAGCTACTTTATTTTCTCTAGTCTATTGGACAGAAGCAGTATTACCAATAAAAATTAAGCATTAATCTTTGAGGGTAGTTTTAGAAGTAGAGATCCTAAAAGCTGAATGAGCTAGACAGAGGCTATCCTAGTTCAACCTACTAGATGGGGATAGAATGAAGGCATATTATCAAAATCAAGTCTATCAGAAGAGGCTTGCTCGTTCATTTTGGAAGAAGGTTAAGAAGCTTTCTTTGAAAGAAGGAGATATAGTGTTTAAACAGGTGAGGCTAGGAATTCCAGATATTCAAGGCAAGATTAAGCCCACATAGGAAGGATCTTGTGTGCTTAAAAAGTTGTATCTAAGGGAGTTGCCATTCTATCAGACAGTGATTGCTATGAGTTCAAAGAACTAATAAACATAGACAAATTGAAAAGGTTTTATGGTTAAGACTAAAAGGAGAAAAATAAAAAAAATAAATGCCTCGCGAGTTGAAAGCCAGAAAATGGCAACCTTTGATAAAATTAGGCGCTTCGTCAGGGTGAAAACTATAAAAAGCATCCTAAGCAAAAATTAGAGGTCAAGAGAAAATAATCAATCAAGAAAACCTGAGAAGGCTAATTGATGACAGAAGTTATGGTGCTTGTAAAGTTTCATTTTGAGATTAAATAATATGTATTATTAGGGTAATATCAAATGTTGTTCATGCATGTTGAAATCAAAAAGAAATGTCTTGCATGTATTCATAATGTCATCAATATAACTAAAAGTAGCATATTCTTTTCGCATGTTAAAATTTAAAAGGGTTAATGTAACTCAATCGCTCACCGTGAACTAGAAGCCTTGACTATCACCGAAAATGCACAAAAGGGACAGGTAAGATTCAACTTCGAAATCACTTATTCCTTTTATGGCAAGTACATGTATTGATTCAAAAATGAATTCACACTTATGTGTTTTGTTTACTCCGATCTTAGGATCACTTAGACCAAACTCTAATACCACAAAATGTTAGACCTTACTTTCATTTGTAATTCTATATACTACGTGTTATTATTAACGACATCAGAAGATAACTAACTTGACTAATCCTTTATATTGTATATTATTAGCTAAATTTAAATCTTGGTTTCTAAATTCATTTTAGCATTGTAAGGTTACTATTCATTTGGTAAAAATTTCGGCAACATAACGGCTTGTAAACCATGCTACCCAAACCTGCAAATTGGCAAAACAACACTCCTAAAGGAAAACTCCACCTCCAATACTCCAAAACATTCATAGCACTTCTAATATCAACCATAAATGACCATCGCAACACATTCACAAAATCATTGTTCATGCATACATTAATACATATAGGTTCACTACTAATTAGCATCCAAAGTACAACATAATATATTGCATGCCAATTATCCAAAAACCTAATCATAAGATATCTAAATTCCATATCCACAAAAGTGACATATGTACATGCCATTCCACTCCTCCTTTATCAATTCCCTCATTAACTATCCCTACATGCAGTCAAACAAATCACGTGTTAAGCAACGTTGTTGCTTGGTGGTGGATATAACTACACAAAATTTCATCTAATAAAACGACTTTAAGTAAATTACCATTTTACCCTTTAGTATTACTTTAAGTTAATTTAATTAAATTTTATTCTTTTATTGTCTTAATTTACTATTTAGTCCTTTCTATACTTATTTTTCTTATCAAATCTCACATAATTCTTACTTAAATGAAAATTTTCCATTAGGTCCCTAAACTTTCTATTCATCATATCAACTTTGTTTGACGTCAATTTTGACCCTTTTTGCTTCCTTTGACTTTTATTTCATTTTGAGTGTAAAATTTACATTTTAGTCCTTATATTTACCTATGAATTGGTAAGTTATATTTTGGTCCCTAAAATTTTTTAATTAATTACAAATTTGCCCTTCTTTGCTTATTTGACTATTTAAACCTTTTTTGCCACATTTTTAATGACAAATTACGATTTTACTCTTGGTTTATCGCGTAATTATATTTTTACTCTATCCTAATCTATTATTCACATATTTCACATTATTTATTATTTAATCACACCTATGATATCATTTATTCATAATTTACCATTTAGTCCTTATTTTTTACATTTTTACAGCTTTACCCCTAATAGTGACTAGTGAAAATCTTTAAATCGAATATGCGGGATGAGGACTCTAATGATAAAAATGGATTAATGGGACCACTTGACGTGGTCCTATAACTCAGATAGTGTGTATATATGTATGAATATATGTGAGGTGACTACTTAACGTAGCCAATACCTCAATAGTGAATCTAATCTCATTGTGCTACCATGGTAAACGAATCCCTATGGCTAGCCATTATTTTCTATGATCCTAGATTACCCACTGTACACTAAGGGCAAGTATTTCTTTCATATTACATTATATTTTCCATAGTTTCTCATGTGATTCACATTATGTCACATGCCATGCCTTCTCAATTGCTACCCATCCATCATTATCACATATGAATTCATAACATACATGGTAAATATCATTTAAACTTGATGAAAACATACCATTTTCCATAGGTATACCATTCGGCCTCATGAAGAAATCATGCATACAATATGTTTCTTCGTGCTTTCTTATGCCATATACATTCCCAAGGTCATATTATATATTCATAAGTTAATATCCACCCATTTTACATTAACAACTCTTAGTTACATATATGCACTTCTTTATGTTCACAAACCTAACATCATTTCCAAAAGTTTTTTTAAGTCCTAATCAATCATGTTATGTTTATTCATGATTATATTGTACATTTCATGCTTAATATACCATTCATCATCAATTTATCACGTTATATCATAAAGCGTACCATTTGACCAAGGTGAGTTATCCCATTCGATGCTTGATTTCTTCTTCAATTCAAACTTATTTCATGTTAATACAACATTTTACTATGTTATCTCAAATTATTTCACATTTTCACTTAAGTTTATATAGTTATATAATGTAAATTTTAGGTTAAATTAAAAGAAATTAATGAAATTAGGTGTAGTTTTGTATCCACTAACCTTAAAGTAGCTCGAAGTCACTTATGTCTCCTTTCCTTTACCTTTCTCCTCCTTGCTTTTTTTTTCTTCTTGGAAATCATCTTTAGCCCAAATTTGTGAAGGAGAAAATCATGAGTTTATGCTATGTGTTTTAACATGTAAATGCTACTAAATAATCACACTAAAGGTGCTCTACAATATTATTTCAAATTTTCCATTTAAATCTAACAAAAACGCAATACTTTACCTAATAAGGGTAAGTTTCTCTCCCTAAAAATTTCAAAATTTCAAGCTTCTTTTTGCTTCAATTTGATTTCTAAAATGAAGAAGATGTTTTCTAGTATATGTGGGTGCAATTAACGCTTAAGATTTTGTGGGAATAGAAAAGAGTGAAGAGAAAAATGGTAAAGATAGATTATAGAAGATGGTTCGAATTTTTCGAAAGAAATGAAGGAAGATTACAAATTCTCAGGCTAAATTATAGATGATTCTTGACCTCTCTAAGCAGCCCTTGATTCCACCAAACTAATGGTCAAGATTCCTCCATTTACTATTTAATCTAATGGTTTATTTTTTTAAGACATTTGACAAGGTTTCCCTTAATCATTTGAAGGAGAGGGTAGGGGAGAGGTAACCACATAGCCCGCTTAAGCAATAAAGTTATCAACATTGTACTCCATCCTCCTTTGCCTCCTTGCAATATTTTTAGTGACAGTCTCCATTGTGTTCAATTGACATTGCATAGCTTGTTGGTTGTCTAGCACTTACTTCTAAATCCTTGAAGACCTACTTAATGCATTATGAGTTTGTCCATGAGAAGCACCATAAGTTGGCCTACTTGTACCACTATAAGATGGGGCTAGAATGATGGCAAAGCCTTTATGAGTTTTCCCCTCTTGAGGCACATCAAAATTATATCCTTCCTCCTCTTCACTTTCTTTCGCCTCTTCCTTACTCTTTTGAGGTGGTGGTGGTGCCACTCCTCTCCAACATGAGCGAGAACAAGCAAGAATGAACCTTAAGAAGGTGCCACAAAAGGAATAATTTTGGATAAGTAACCTTATTAAATTCAGACTTGTGAAAAATAACACAAGTAAGAACCTTATGTAAAAGCCAAAATTTGAAGTCTTTGATAAACATTAATTTATCCTTTTTAAGCTTTAATAGGGTTCTCAAATCAGCCAAAAATGTTCAAAATGCATTAACATCAAAGTTCTTAGGAGGGTCACAAATATCATCTCTCATAAAACCAAAAACTCTATGCATAAATGAATATGTAAGAGTGTACTTTTCTTTTACCAAATGAAATTCCAACACCCTAGAGTCATTCTCAATCACTTCTAAAGTAATGTAAAATTCTAAGACCAAATGAATATAAGTTGGTTCATGCATGGAAAGAAATCTAGTAAGACCACAAGAACTTAAAAGAGCATTAAAAGTGTCAAGCTTACCACTATTCCTCAAGAGGCTAGTAAAAAGACACTTATAAGACACAATTCCTCTTTCCTAAAGAGAAATAAATCTGGCACCTTCCTCATAACAAGAAATTGAAAATAGGGCCTTGTACATGAAAGTGAAATCCTCTTCTTGAGAAGCTTCCTTTTAAGCCCTTAAAGAAGTTGATCCTCTTGTTCTTGTCATCTTTGGATGTTAAAATAATGAAATTATTAAAAGAAAATGAAGAAGAACTTGGTATTGAACATGTGAAAGAGAAAGAAAAGAGAGAACATACAACTTGACAATGGTGGTGTTGAGAGAAATAAGTGAGAGAAAACTAAAAAAATAGAGAAGAAAAAGGAAAAGGAGTTATATTTATAGAGAAATAACCCTATTGGGAAATGGAAAAGGTTGTAATAATAAAGAAAAATGAAGACTTGTATTTATAGGGAAAGAAATTTCTAAAAAGGGATGAGAAAAAGTAAGAAGGTTATGACTTTTTATAGGAAACGACACAACCCTTTAGGGTTTCTCACACCTTTTCAAAATAATTTGATAATGAAACTAAAAAAAATGACAAGAATTAAAGACTAAAAACAAAAAATAAAATAAGGCATCTAAGATAAATAAATTAGAGAAAAACTTGGCATAAATGCTCTCTGTAATGAGTTGGTACACTTAAGATGACTTAGTACAGATGTGTCCCTTTGTGAATTAGCATGACCATTGATGACTTGGTACATAGCGCTTTTAGAATGACTCGGCACATAAGTTGATATGGACCACAAGTCAGCATGCTGACTTTCTTTAACAAGTCAGCATAGGCATTACGACTCGTCAGACCTTGCCCAAAAACTCAAAAACATAAACTACCAAAAAATTACAGAAAAAAATTAGGCCATAAAAAATAATGTGTAAATATGAAACAAAAACAAAGAACAAACATACTAAAACTATATATAAAGAGACTTTTGTAAAGAAAATAATAAAGCAACCTTGCGCAAAAGACTAAAAGCATTAAAAAACTTAAGAAATTAGCTTTTTAGGTGTAAACAGAGTAAGCAAATTCACCTCAACTATGGACTCACCAACAAAATATGGCTTAAGGCGATGACCATTGACCTTGAAAACTTCTCCCTTTTCATTCTCAATATCAATTACTCCAACTCATATACTTTAAACACTTTAAAAGGACCAGACTATTGAGACTTGAGCTTCCTAATAAATAACCTCAATCTTGAGTTATAAAGAAGCCCCAAATAACCTTCATGAAATTCCTTCTTAAGAATATGCTTGTCATGCCACATCTTGGTACGATCCTTATATAACCTAGCATTCTCTTAGGCATTCACCCTCAATTCCTCTAACTCATTTAATTCAAGCAACCTTTCCTACCAACTTGCTTCATATCAAAATTCAAAGCCCTTGTTGCCTAATATGCCTTATGTTCTAGCTCAACTGGCAAATGAAAAGACTTGCCATAAATAAGTTGATAAGGGTAAGACCTATGGGTGTTTTAAAGGCAGTCCTATATGCTTAAAGAGCACCATCTAGCTTCAATGCCCAATCCTTTCTAGATGAAGAAACTATTTTTTCCAAGATCCACTTTAATTTTCTATTACTCACTTCTACTTATCCACTAGTTTGAGGTTGATATAGAGTAAAAACCATGTGTATCACTCCATACTTCTTCAATAGACTATCAATAACACTATTGCAAAAATGGGAACCTCCATCACTAATAATTGCTCTAGGAGTGCCAAACTTAGGAAATATAACCTTCTTAAGCATCGTCTTAACTACTTTGGCATCATTAGAGAGAGTAGGCATTGCCTCAACCCATTTAGATACCTAATCTACCACAACCAAAACATACTTATGAACTAAAGAACTAGGGAAAGGACCCATGAAATCCATCCCCCCAAACATCAACTATCTCTACCTCTAACAATTTTTCCAAAGGCATCTCATTATTTCTTGTTATATGACCAGCATCTAGCAAGTATACTAGATTAGCTAGTAATGTAAAGAAATAAGATTAAGACCCTGAATATCATACCCAAAGGAACATGGATTGCTAAGAAAAATATCTATGTTTGAATTAAATTAATCTGAGATTGTTTCCCAAGTTTTTGAAATGAAAGCAAAAACTAAACTAAACTAAAGCAAAATAAAAACAAAAACTAAACTAACATAAATTAAACATAGAGCAATAGCTAAAAAGCTTTTTCTAAAGGGTCGATCCACCTTAACTTCCATTGCAATTACTCAAATCAAAAGTAACACAAGTGATTATGAAAAACCCAATTAAATAAATTTAGATATCTTATTTAGAATATCATTCTAAGCATTAAATCCTCTGTTTAGGAATAATCTAATACTTTGTAGAAAGATCCAGTTTTAAACTCTTAAACCTTTATTAAACTATTTTTCAAGCAAATTTAAATTCAGTTTATTCTTAGTTTAACTTTTCTTAATCTTAATCAACTTTTACTAACATACTATTATCTCTATTTAAAACATAACCATACATTAATACCAATGAATTAACCCAAGAACAAGCATATCATAGATCATATTCAAAATTAATTATCAACCATTTATCAAATACATTAATAATCAATCCAATAACAGTCAAAGATAAGAAGTTGCTCAAAACTAAGAAATAATCAAACTTGCATTGAATTAAAGAACAAACTAAGTCATTATAATAAAAGTATAAGGGTTCATGTTTCCCTTAACAAAAGTAAAGAAAACTATGTATTGAACATGATTAAAATGAAAGAAAAACTAAAATAAAGAGATACAATACTCATAAAGCTTCAAACTTGCTCTTGATGAATTGTTAGAACAACAATAGAAGCTTAAACCTTTAAGAGAATTGCAAACTAAGAAAATAAGAAAAATTAAGCTAAAAACTACTGTACAAAATTAACTAAAGAAAACTAAATTAAAACTAAAGAAAAATTCATAATTAAAAAGGGCCCTCCAATTTTGGTGCTTTGTCTTACTTTTATAGCTAGATTAGAGCTTCCAAAAGAAGAAGTTACATGCCTTGTGATTTTAATGTTTGTTTTTAGGATAAATTTTAGTGTTTTATTGTCTCATCTTGCATGTTTTTAGAGTTTTTAGTGTTAAAATGTGTTTCCTATGTTTATTTTAGTAATTTTGATAAATTTAAAGTTTTTGGTGATTAATGGTATTAATTTGAATTTTTGTGCAGAAAAATAGGCTGAAGCACGGCTAAGACAAGTTGTCCTAGTCGTGTCCCTTACAAAACTCAAAACTCACCGTTTCACCAAGCGTCGTGGCTAAGACCAACTGGTCCCAGCCATGGCCAATGCAGCTTATGAAGATATTTTGTTCCAGAAGTTTACCTCGGCTGAGACAAATATGTCCCAGTTGTGTCCAATCCAAACTACCAGTCTGTCCTGCTATGTCTTGACTGAGACAAAAGTGTCCCAGCCATGCCTTCTTGAATACCATTGTAAAAGCTGCAGAGTTGTTTATTTTAAAAGAGATTTTTAGGGTTTCATGTAGAGGCTATTTTTAGAGAGAAAACACACAGTTTTACATCTGAAGAGCTTTTCATACAAAGTTTTATAGTTTTACTTGTAAAAATCACTCTTTTAATTTAGTTTTAATTCAAGAATACAAGAATAACTTTAGTTTTTAGTTTGGCTTACTTCAAGTTACAGTTTTCAATCAAAGAGTAGTTTGGAGAAGGAAAGAAGGAGTAACATCAGCTTCAATCTTCAATCTCAAATGGTTTTATAGTTTCTTCCTTTACTTTACTTATCTTTTACATTATGGATTATAAGTAGTTTTTTTTTTTTGTTGCTTGGGGGATCTTTGAATCCCCTACTCATAATGTGAATATTGAACATATTTTGATTTATACATGAATGAATGGTCTATTTCACTGTTGCTTATTTGTATCTCATGGTTTTTCAATCTATTAAGTTACTTTCCATGTATGGATGAATGGTTCTTATCATATATCTTGATTGGTATTGAGCTTAGTGGATTGGATGCTGTGAATGATTTTGCTTAGTTTTTCTATCATTAATGTTATCTATTTTGGATGACTCCAAAATGGGACTCTAGATGTGCAGTATTTGTGATTTGAAGGCTAAAGTGTGGAGTGAAATACATTGGTTTTGGGTTGCCCGACACCGAAATGGGACGGTAAACTGAACCTAGGATGTTAGACCCGTGCTTAGGCTAGTTGTTAGGCTAGCTCCGTAATGGGATGCTTAGCAACTAAAATAGCTGGCTTCAGAATGGGATGTTTGGGTTAAGAGGGTTATCCCAGATTCATTCATGTATGCTTTTAGGTAAAAATTAATTCACATTTGGGTATGGGGTGGATGAGTGAACCCGAGCAACGTTTTCTTTATAAAGGTTTTTACACTTGTTAATTTTCATAATTTAACTCTTACTTGGATTGTTATTAGTTTAATTTTAATTTTTTCAATTTTACATTTTAGTATTAAAAGTTTTTCATTTTGGATATTATAGCACTATCATCAAATTTTTAGGAATTCTTTAGCATACGATCAATTGTATCAACTTGCACACATATAATCCCTTAGGTATGATACTTGAGAGTCTTAAAAATACTCATGTTTACTACTTGTCGATCTAGTATACTTGCTAGGGATGCAACAAGTTTTTGGCACCGTTACCGAGAATTTGCATTGTTTGTGAGTCGTGATTGTCATTTGTATGTGTTTTCTTTCTCTTATTTTTATTTTCTTGATTCTTTTCAGGTGATAGTAGTGCATGAGTGGAGTAAGGTGAGAGCAATTAGTACCCTTTGATCCTGAAATTGAGAGGACCTTACATCAAAGAAGGAGAGCCAATAGAGACAATGATATAGAGAATGATCCTCCTTTTGATGAGTTCCTCTCGAGAATGAACAAGTGCCGAGGGCACATAAAGAAATTCTAGGGGTACTAAGAGAAGAAGTGCCTAGGGAAAGGACTATAAAGGATTACACTATGCCAAGATGGAATGAAGATCATCGAACAATTATGATACCAAGAGGGATACAATTTGAGCTCAAACCAGCCACCATTACTATGGTACAGAGGAATCAATTTTTCAGTTCGAAAGTAAAAGATCCCGCTCAACATATTGATATATTTCTAGAGGTCAGTGACATGGTTCAGGTTTCGAGTGTTCCTATAGATGCAGTAAGATTGAAGTTGTTTCCTTTCACTTTGATTGGAAAAGCGAGGGAGTGGCTACAGTGTTAGAGAGTATGCCCTAGAGTCCATGTAAAAGGGATGAATTTCATATGTATGAATTTATATTCTTAATAAAAGGCATTATTCATTTGTTAATGCTATGTTTAAAAACATGGGTTTGTAAATCTTAAATTAATAAATGAAGTCCTTGATATTATAAACACAATGCAAAGGCAATCATGAAAGTGTTCATGATATGAGGTGCCTATTGCATGCAAATGTGTTAATATCTAAATATCCCTAGTCATAGAATTAACAAGATAGGACATTGTTAATTCGGACAGACTAATACATGTTATGCTTCTTGAATGGTTCAAGCAATGGTTCTCATAACTGTGATTATGGAAGATAATCAAAGCTAACATGTGGATGCTTATTAGAAGAACAAGTTCATTGGAGACCTGTAAAGAGAATCCTCACATGGATATTAAATCTATGTCAGTGAGCAATCTCTTTATAGCGGTTGTGCAAGTATCCTTAGACTTGAGATCATAAAATTTATCTTAAGTAGCAAGTGGTATACTTTGACTCGATAACTAATTACTTCCAACTAGGGGTGAATATAGTTAGGAGGTTGGGTATATCATGACCTACTTGAAGATAGTTGAGTGATTGACAAAGGATTCACCATCCTATATTTATTAAAGGAAGTTATCTCGCATGATTCTATAATTGCCTTATTCAGAGAATCTCTGACCAGAGTAATATGCCAAGATGGATAGAGATCCAAGAAGGGCATTTTGGGAACAATGGATAAATTAATAGAACATACATAATTAGATTTATATGAGTTGACAGAAATCCATACTCAAAATCTAATTGAGATAAGAGTGATGAAAGGAGTAATTGCACGGTAACTGTTCTATGGAAGGGTATAGGCAAACCACTTGACTTTCCTGATATTTGGCTAGTCATGATGTCTAGCTAAAGGCCACTTATGATTTGTATAATAATGTACCATAAATATCAATAGGGATTGATAAAATGATTTAAAGGAGTTTAAATCATGTGAGTTTTGAATAGAACTCACAATTACATATTATACTGCCAATATGGACAGGAATCCAATAGGTCACACACATGTAGAGAAAAGGATAAAATGGTAAAATGAAAAGGATAATAATATTTGATATTATTATGGGGATAGATAAGTGAATAAGAGAATAATTTATTAAAAAGTTTAATTAATTATGATCAAGTAAAATTATTTGCAGAACTTTTTAAAAATATTCTGTAAAATGGACCTAATTGAAATAATATATTTCATAATTAATTATTATTGGACTATAAGTGTTATAGGTCTGATATAATAATTAATAGATCCATTGGATGAATTAAAGAGGCCCAAAGAAGTGAAGTTAGCGTAGAAAGCCTCCAGAGGAAGGGTTATACGCCAACTACAACAGAAGGCCTTAGAGGCCTAATTCTTAGATCAAAATAAATTAAATATATTTTATAAGTTTTATGGAGCCTAAATATTTAATTTGGTTTGATTTGGAATTCATTTGGGTAATTAAATCTAAGTATATGCACAAAGGGCCTAGTTTGTGGGTTTTGTGCATAGTCTTTTGTGAAAAGGCATAAATTGGATTTAATTGAACCCAAATAGATTATTAATAATTCTAGAAGCCCAATTAATATTTCTCCAGCAATTTTAAAGATCCCAATCCTATTATAAAGTTGGATTTTTAACCTAACTATAAAAATCCAATATATAGGGTTTTAAGGTTAAGTGTGAACAATTAAGAGAAAACATTTTCTCTCTTTTCTCTCAACCCTAGCTGCCACTTCCCTTGCTAGAATCTAGGGAATTTTGTCCAGCCCTTGTTCTCTTCCTTAGTTGGTTCATTCAATCCTTCTCTAGTGTGGATTACTCATTGGAGGTGTTCAATTTTGGACACTGTGGTTTGCGACAACCAGGTGAGAAGGAAAATCAATTGTTCAACAAAAATCAAATGTGATTTTTCTTATTCTCATTAATATGTATATTGTAAATTCATGGCAAGATCAAATCTATTGATTAAAAATTTTAAATTTCGCTTATGTATGAGATGCATGTAACCGATAAATTCCAACATGGTATCAAAGCCACAGTTTTGCCATAAATCTACAATTCTATATTTTTCTACATAATAGTTTTTGTTTTTGAGTTATTTATTTCATGAACTTTTAAATATCATATTTGATTGTTCATTAAGGAAAAATATTGATTTCTGGATATATGTGATCAAATATATAAAACAAAAAATAAAAATGATTCTTTTGAGAAAAGAACCATTGTGAATGGCATATGGCTGTTCTGAGTTTCAAGTACAAAACCAGCACATTTTTCTGTTGCTTGATTATTGGAGTTCACTGGTAGCTTTGGTTTTGAAAAGATAAAAATATGTTTTAGCCTAAGACATACGCAAAAATTGTGTCCCAGCCGTGTCCAATCCAAACTACCAATTGGTCTTGCTATGTCTCAGCTAAGACAAAAGTGTCCCAACCTTGCTTTCCAAGATACCTCTATAAAAGTTGCGGACTTGTCTATTTTAAAGGATATCTTTTTAGGGTTTCATGTGGAGGCTATTTTTAAAGAGAAAACATGTAGTTTTACATCTGAAGAGCTTTTCATACATAGTTTTATAGTTTTACTTGCAAAAATAACTCTTTTAGTTTAGTTTTACTTCAAGAATACAAGAATAGCTTTAGTTTTTAGATTAGCTTACTTCAAGTTACAGTTTTCAATCAAGGACCAGTTTGGAGAAAGAGAGAAGGAGTAGCATCAGCTTCAATCTTTAACTTCAAATGGGTTTTATAGTTTATTCCTTTACTTGTCTTTTAAATTATGGATTGTGAGTAGTTTTTTTTTTTTTTTGCTTAGGGGATCTTTGAATCCCGTACTCACAATGTGAATATTGAACATATTTTGATTTATACATGAATGAATGGTCTATTTCACTATTGCTTATTTGTATCTCATGGTTTTTCAATCTATTAAGTTATTTTCCATTTATGGATGAATGGTTCTTATCATATGTCTTGACTGGTATTGAGCTTAGTGGATTAGATGCTATGAATGATTTTGCTCAGTTTTTATATCATGAATGTTGTGTATTTTGGATAGCTCTGGAATGGAACTCTAGATGTGCACTATTTGTGATTTGAAGACTAGAGTATGGACTGAAATAAATGGGTTTTGGGTTGCCTGACACCGAAATGGGACGGTAAACTAAACCTAGGATGTTAGACCCGTGCTTAGGCTAGTTGTTGAGGTTGGCTCCGGAATGGGACCTTTAGTAACTAAAATAGCTGGCTTTGAAATGGGATGCTTTGGTTAAAAGGGTTATCTTGGATTCATTCATGTATGCTTCTAGGTAAAAATTAATTCATATTTGGGTATGGGGTGGATGAGTGAACCCAAGCAATGTTTTCTTTGTAAAGGTTTTTACACTCGTTAATTTTTCATAATTTAACTCTTACTTGGATTGTTACTAGTTTAATTTTAATTCTTTCAATTGCACATTTTAGTATTAAAAGTGTTTCATTTTGGATATTATAGCATTATCATCAAACTTTTAGGAATTCTTCAGCATACGATCAATTGTCTCAACTTGCACACACACAATCCCTTGGGTACGATACTTGAGAGTCTTTGTAACAGCCTAATCCATAGGATATGCAAAAAAATAATTTATGATATAGTCATACTAAGCTTTGCTAACTTCACTATTCATTTGATAAAATTTTGGCAGCATATCATCTTAAAAATCATACTACCTAAACCTGCAATTGTTTAATTCACACTCCTAGTAAGTTTTCTCCACCTCCAATACTACTTTCACGAGCATAGCACTTCTAATTCCAATTCTCATTATAATTCCATGTCAACATATGCAACATCCTAATCCAAAGACATAAGCCTCACTTAGATTAGACAATAACATAAAAATAATACTGGCCATAATTACTTGCCATAATTTAAACCAATAAACAACTCCAAAATAATAATACATAATATATACGCCTTTCTATACATCTATACAAGCACAAGGACAATTACACCCCTTCTAGAGCCTCCTTTCGTTACTGGTCAAACCAAGGCAAGCTAACAATCCAGAGTTGAAACTTATCCTTCCACACGAAATCATCAAATCATGGCAACCCTCACAATTAATAAAAACATAAAATTCTGCAACATTAGCAATAAATACCATGCTTACAAAAATATAAAACTTTAGGTAAACTCATTTAGTCTTTATAAACTGCATAATTCACTTTATTATCTAACCTTATTACATCTTATCTAGTAGCTCATATCCTTCATATTCCACTTATTAGGAATCTAAATATCATGATTGCCAATAGCATAAAACTCTACTTTAATACATTTGAACTCATAAAATATATAAAATATGCATTCAATATTCAATCACATCATGAGAGAGAGTGAATACATCAAATAACATCAGCATCCATGAACAAAATAACCTTGCCAGCAGTCCAACAATGATAATGACATCAAAAGTCTTTATCAAGCATAATTCCTACACATATATCACACAATTTTAGGTATAGAACACATTCCTAATTTTACATCCTTGTTCATAATCATGTATTGCTTCAGGCTACTTTAGCTTGGCAACTAAATGTCATACAACATCATATTGTGTCATTTACTTTACATCAATTCATATCAGAGTCATAACTATGCCATCTATAAGTAAACATATATTTAACAAATAAAGACTTACATATGATTACAGAGAATAAGCATTAAGCAACATAATTATCCAATAAAGTCACTAAAAAAGCAAAATGTCATACGCATACATTTTATAGATTTCGAAGCACATGACACTTAGCGTCTAACTTGATAACTTTTGGTGCACTTTACAATTGTACAATACTAGAAGTAGCCTACCTAAGTACTAGTTCAAAGGATGGATAACAGGAGCAATGGATACCCAAAGGTATCATACAATGGATATCCAAAGATATCAAATAAGGGACCCGAAAGGGCTAAGCAATTGTTCCAACAAGGAACGAATAATAGACCCAACAGGGCAGAACAATGGTTACATTAAGGAACAAGACCCAATCGGGTCAACCATGGCAGCTGCAACTATATCACTCTAGGCATGCCTATCTAATCCATAATCGAACTAAGACCCGCAGGCTAAACAATATCCATGAGAATTTTAGGTGATCACCATTGTTCTTTCATGGAGTAATATTGGATTAGAGCCACAATAAATAAGGATACACATCACATGGTTATATAGTTGCATCAATACTTAGTAAACCATATTACAGTATTTGTATAACTCTAAAAAATAATAATAAAGTATAGCATTTAAGACGATTTATTCATTTCATCAAGAACAGCATGCGTGATGTTTATATGACAACATAAAAGTGTAACATTCAAGCAGTGTAGCTCCTATCTATAGATCAATAAACATATTTCATAAGGCTTGCACATATATCACTGTTCTATAGACTCGATAACTTGCATACCATAAAGTGTAAGCACTCAATACTTGTAATCTTTCAAGAGTCATGCACAGGTCTATATATACATGCATAAACATAACCCTTGACATGGAAATATAGGCTTACACTACTAACACTTGATTACAAAATGATTTAGATCACTTATCAGAGCATAGACACAATGACTATAAGGTATTAAACTTTACACAACTCATTAATAGTTCATAGTGACGTACCTTTGCACTTTACCATGAATAGCATCCCTACTAATTCGCAGTTAATCATATCGACACATAATCATTTGGAATGATATCCAGACATATATGATCAATATAATAGAATAAAAGGTTAGCCACACTTTTAGGATGACCACTTGTCATGTTTTAATGCCTTAATTTACTTTTATAGTCCATTAGATCGTAGATAATCAGTTACGTACTCTAACATGATCAAACATGTATCCATTATTTACTAGTGTCTTTATTATAACATTTTATATCTATGTGAGCATATGTAAAATCACTCTATTTCAAACATCAGTATAATACTTGTAAGAATCTGTTCTTCGCAATAAAGTACAGGGCATGAACAAACAGGCAAACATGTTCCTCTATATAAAGGACTAATCACTAGATTCTATCATATCTTGAAGCATAATCTATCTCCTATAGTTTGAATACATGAATTAACACTCTTAATTCTTGTTATTATTAATAAACCATTCCTTTTTCAATGTTTTATACAATTTTGATTTACTAATACATAGTAATATCTATTTGTTACCAATCCATACATCAGACCAAGTTATGCACCTTAACTATGAGATATCAAGCAAGTAACATTTATCTATAGAAACTTACATTCACTATAATGATTATTAACTAGACATCAATGATGCATAAGTTCATTATGCATATAGGTTATAATTTTCATATGTACCTATGATACTAAATGATGTGTGTGTGTATATATATACTTACATAAAATGCAACCTTCTTTAATCTCATATTTTCCATATGTAATATGGGGTTAACCTATAATTAAAATATGAAAATCAATTTAGTAACTATCATACTTATTTGTCTTATACAAGATACTTAAGTGTTAATGTGGTTTCACAAAATAGTTTTAAGCATTACCATATATATATATATATATATATATATATATACACACACACACAACAATAACCTTCTTAAAAACTTCATTCATTAACTTAAAGGGCTTCAACTATTTCCAACAAAACCAAGCCAAGAACAAGAAGAGAGGTGTCACTACATTATATTTCCACATTCTATGTCTAATCAAGGTAAATAATACCTTAAAGATGAATTCCCCTTTGACTCCAAGCTTGCAGGCATTGATCGCCTTACACTGAAATTGGAAGTCTTACCAACTCCCTTTAATTACTAACATACTTGAAACTATGCAGGAATCACTATCACATCTATACATTCTAACTTGGTTTTATCAATCCCAACTTAAATTTATACATGCGTATAATTCCATACCGAATATTGACATACAACTTTATCATAAGTTAAATCCAGCATTGATAGCAAAATAGATCAATATACCCAATAGGATAATTCTATGATTCCTGCTAGTTTATAATCGGTTCTATCTTCATTCCATAAATCTATTTAATTTACAAGTCCTTTAACCTTAACTCATTTCATTTGAACCAATAAACCTCAACTAACCTTATGCAAGAGGTTAAATCAATTAATCATATACCATTATAACTCTAAAAGCTTTAATCCCATCAATAGATACCCATGTAAGATGAGAAAGGTTCCCATACTCTTTTCAATACTCAGTTAGATTAGACATTGAATTCCATAGTATAACCAATATCTACAAAATAGACATTTAATTCCATACCTTAATCAATGTCCAATAATTTTAGAATTTACTTACATAATTCTTAAAGAGGAAATTCCAGTGTCCCATACCTTAATGGTTGAATTTGCTCCAATTTGCCTATCCATGTGCTCGTCGAACCGGTCACCGGAGTTTCGTTGGAGCTGCACCAAAGCCATCAGCCGGTAGATAAAGCCACCGATAACTTTTAGGCAACATTCACTCGCCTCAACACTGTCGCCGTTCGTCGAGATCGGAGCTTGAATGTACCGCCCTTACCATGGCCGATCTCCTTACTGCCGACGAATAGGGAGGAGCAGTAGCAGCCAGAGAAGTTGCCTCAGCCCCAAGGAGTCATCGATACTGGTCCTGACACCCAAAGCCACCGCCAATCACCAGAGCAAGGAGAGGAGTTTGCTATTAAAATAAAATATTGAAGAAAAGAGAGGGGAGAAGGAGATCAGAGCTACTGTTGGTGGGGCAAGAGCGCCGAATCGTGGAGGAGAAGCGGCAAGGTGGAAGCCGGCCTGCAGATGATGGCACCGTCAATTAAAGTTCCTCTGTTCTCCTCCCTTAACCCCAAACCCCATTCTCTCTTCCACCCCATACCTTTTTTTCCTCCCTAAAACAACACATAATTCCAAAATATCTTCAAAAGAAATTACAAAATACCAATTTTGCCCCTAATATAGCTTTAATAACAATTAAATTCCTCAACTTCTATCCCCTTTTCAATTATATCCCATAAACCTCAAGTAACACTTAGCTAATTAATTAAAAATAAATTAGCAATAATTAGAATAACACACATTTCTACTAGGGTCAAGACTAGGATGTTATAATTCTTTCCCCCTTAAAGAATTTCATCCTCGAAATTCAAATCGATAATTTATACCATCATTGTCGTTTGCTTCACAAAACTATGCTTTAATCATAAGAAACTATGACCATAAGTCTTCTATAACCATAAACCAAATCATCTCTCTATACCCATAATATGTTTCCTTGATATCCAATTACTTTTATGCTCATTATCTTCTCTATTAGTTTTCCTTTTTCAGCTAGGGGCAAAAATGCAATAGGATGTTATTCATATCTTATCAATGGTATGGAATGTGATGCAATGAGTGAATGAGTTCATGTATACAATAGAATACAAATATGTATTCTCATATACTGTATAGGTCCTGTCCCATCACATTACAATGAAACATGTTCAATTACCTAGGCTGATTAGGAAAACTTTAACAAATATATGGAGCATTTAGCAGCCTTTATTTCTTATCCTCATAACACCTATAATCAAAAGCTATTCTGGACATATAAAACCTTTCCTCAAGCATCCTACTCAATCAATTTGGATATACTTGTAATTAGACTTTTTCTGTACTGTACTTAAATCACAGAAGATAGATGCACCTAAGCACTTCCAATATAAGAAAGAGAAAGTTACTAGCAATTTAAACCATAATCTTACTAGTACTCCAATATAGACCAAACCATAGGTTAACCATTTATAGAAATCATCAAATCTTAAATCATATCAACATAAAACATCGATATCGGTTCTAGACCAATCCATCCAAACTTCCAAGAACAAATTGTTAACCACTTATTACTCAGAAAAGGCTAAACCTAGGAGCTCTGATACCACTAACTGTAACAACATAATCCATAGGATATGAAAAACAATAATTTATGATATAGTCATACTAAGCTTTTCTAACTTCACTATTCATTTGATAAAATTTTGGCAGCATATCATCTTAAAAATCATGCTACCTAAACCTGTAATTGTTCAATTCACACTCCTATTAAATTTTTGCCACCTCCAATACTGCTTTCATAAGCATAGCACTTTTAATTCCAATTCTCATCACAATTCCATGTCAACACATGCAACATCCTAATCCAAAGACATAAGCCTCACTTAGATTAGACAATAACATAAAAATAATATAGGCCATAATTACATGCCATAACTTAAACCAATAAACAACTCCGAAATAATAATAATACATAACATATATGCCTTTCTATACATCTATACAAGCACAAGGACAATTACACCCCTTCTAGAGCCTCCTTTCCTCGCTGGTCAAACCAAGGCAAGCTAACAATCTAGAGCTAAAACTTATCCTGCAACACAAAATCATCGAATCATGGCAACCCTAACAATTAATGAAAACATAAAAGTCTGCAACATTAGCAATAAATACCATGCTTACAATAATCTAGAACTTTAGGTAAACTGATCTAGTCCTTATAAACTGCACAAATCACTTTTTTATCAAACCTCGTTACATCTAATCCAGTAGCTCATATCCTTCATATTCCACTTATTAGGAATCTAAATATCATGATTGTCAATAGCATAAAACTCTACTTTAATACATTTGAACTCATGAAATACATAGAACATGCATTCAATATTCAATCACATCATAAGAGAGAGTGAATACGTCAAATAACATCGGTATCCATCAACTAAATAACCTTGCCAGTAGTCCAACAATGATAATGACCACAGAAGATATTATCAGGCATAATTCCTACACATATATCACACAATTTAGGTATAGAACACATTCCTAATTTTACATCCTTGTTCATAATCATGTATTGCTTCATGCAACTTTAGCCTGGCAACTAAACGTCATACAACATCTGTTAGTGTAAGCCTTAGTCCCAATACATTGTAATAAAACACTTAGTTAATAAAATGAGGCATTTGTTTTATCTTTTGTATTCCTGTGCATATCAATTGATAAAACTATCCAAGAATGTCGTTTCGGTTTAAGTTATCATGTGTGAGGCATATGGTTGTAAGACCTTGAAACAAATGAGACTTCATTTTAAACATCCCTAGTCAGTCATTGTTATGGGAATAACAATGAATTAAGACTAGTATGCTCTCTCTGATATTATGAGTTCTGTCTTACGGATCATTAGGACAAGAGTGTCAATCAAAGATCATAGATATATGTTAAAGAACATGATATCTGGATATGATCTACTCATGAGAACACTACATGGTACAAGTCATAAGTGTTTATCATATGTAAGTTTTATATCGGAGTTCTTAGACCTGAAATCTCTATGAAACTCTTTATGAATTACTGTGTACTTTGACATACACCTAACGTACTTGTAACAGAGTGACAAGTACTGGCATGATTGGGTATGCATTGATTCATGTTAGAGAGCATGAGAGAAGTGAAGGGATTACCCCTCTCATTAAGAGAGAAAATATCATCGGCCACTGATCAGTGAACTGAGAAGTGTATGGCCATACCGAGATGAAATAATGAGTAATCATTATTTATCTGAGAGTTCAGTGTCACTGTAATATCAAGAAAGGAATTAATATATATAAGGATGACTAGTTCCATGCCTTATATTAATTCTGATATTTAAGAGTAAGGGACTATGCAAAATTGCATTAGGTCACTAAATTCCATATGCATTTTCATTTAATTTGGAATGCTATAATATCTTGCTAGAGAATATATATAGCCTTTGAATTAATTTATTAATTCATTTCCAACATTAAATGGACCTATAGGATCGCACACAAAACATTGGGCTTAAAATATTTAAATTGTGTATTGGGAATTAATTTGGACTTTTATTTAAAGTCAAATTAATGCATAAAATGGGTAAACATATTTTTGCCTAAAATAGCTAGCTGTTTTAGGCAAATCTGTAAAAATAGTTTTTTTGCCTAAAACAGCTAGTTGTTTTAGGCAAAACTGTCAAGGTGCGATTTTGCCTAAAACAGCTTATTGTTTTAGGCAAATCTGTTAAGCCACGATTTTGCCTAAAACAGCTAGCTGTTTTAGGAAAATCTGTGAAACAAGTTTTTTGCCTAAAACAGCTAGTTGTTTTAGGCAAATATGTTGAACTGTCTTTTTGCCTAAAACAGCTTGTTGTTTTAGGCAAATCTGTTAACAGTTGGTCACGAGAGAAATTTGTTGGCATGTGCTAGGTTTAATTTCAATTGATTAATTATTTATGTATAATTAAGTTAATTGAGTATTAAATCCTAATTTGTATTTAATCAAAATATAATACTTGAGAGGGAATTAAAGTAGCCAAAATTCAAACTAAATTACTAGTAGAATTCGGCAACTATCACCTTAAATAAGTAAGTTTGTTTTGATTAAATGACTAATGCCATTTGAATTTAAATTCTAATAGAATTTAAATTAAGATATATCTCTTAATTAGGAAGTGATAGAGGCTGAAATTAACACTTAATTTTCGGCACTCACACTTGACCTAAATTAAGTGATATATATTAATGAATAAAAAGGTATGCCATTTTGCTATTTTTCTCTCTTGGCCGAAATACTCAAGGGGAAAGAAATCTTTCTTGCTCTATTGTGTTCTTAGGCTGAAACAGTAACCTAAAGGAAGAACAAGATCAGATCTTGTGGCTTTAAATCATTCCCATTGCCGAATACACAATCATAGAGCTAGCACTCTTGATTTTAAGCCATCTTTGCAAGTGTGTGTGTGAGAATAGAGGGAGTGGCGTAAAGGCTGTTCCTTGGCATTGGTGGTGAAGATCTAAGGTGGACATATCCTTCTTGGTTGCTGGTCATCATCAAAATCAAGTTTTAAAGACATCTAAAGTTGTAAGTTTAAAACTCTAAAATTGCATGTTTCGATTCTTGTCATGGAATTGTATGGCATGTATGATAAAAATTTTTGTTTTTCCGCTGTGCTATCATCACATTCATACCATGTCATATTCCATCAACATCATATTGTGTCATTTACTTTACATCAATTCATAACAGAGTCAAAAGTATGCACATCTATAAGTAAACATATATTTAAAAAATAAAGACTTACATATGATTACAGAGAATAAGCATTAAGCAACATAATTATCCAATGAAGTCACTAAAAAGGCATAATGTCATACGCATGCATATTATAGATTTCAATGCACATGAGACTCAGTGTCTAACTTGATCACTTTTGATGCACTTTACAATTATACAATACTGGAAGTAGCCTGCCTAAGTACTAGTTCGAAGGATGGATAACAGAAGCATTGGATACCTAAAGGTATCAAACAATGGATATCCGAAGATATCAAACAATGGACCCGAAAGGGCCGAGCAATGGTTCCAACAAGGAATGAATAAGAGACCCAATAGGGCCAAACAATGGTTCCATTAAGGAACAAGACCCAACTGGGGTTAACCATGGCAACTACAACTATATCCCTCTAGGCATGCCTATCCAATCCATGACCGAACTAAGACCCATAGGCTAAATAATATCCATGAGCATTTTAGGTGATCACCATTGTTCTTTCATGGAGTAATATTGGCTTAGAGCCACAATAAATAAGGATACACATCACATGGTCATATAGTTGCATCAATATTCAATAAAACATGTTACAGTATTTGCATAACTCTGAAAAATAAAAATAAAGTATAGCATTTAAGACGATTGATTCATTTCATCAAGAACAGCATGCGTGATGCTTATATGACAACATGAGAATCTAACATTCAAGTAGTGTAGCCCCTATCTATTGATCAATAAACATATTTCATAAGGCTTGCACAGATATCACTATTTTATAGACTCGATAACTTAGATACCATAAAGTATAAGCACTCAATACTTGTAATCTTCCAAAAGTCATGTACAGGTCTATATATATGTGCATAAACATAACCCTTGACATTGCAATATAGGCTTACACTACTAACACTTGATTACAAAATGAGTCAGATCACTTATCAGAGCATAGACACATTAACTATAAGGTATTAAACTTTACACAACTCATTGATAGCTCATAATGACGTACCTTTGCACTTTACCATGAATAGCTTCCCTACTAATTTGCAGTTAATCATGTCGACACATAATCATTTGGAATGATATCCAGACCTTTACGATCAATATAATAGAATAAAAGGTTAGCTAAATTTTTAGGATGACCACTTGTCATGTTTTAATGTCTTAATTTACTTTTATAGTTTATTAGATTGTAGATAATCAGTTACGTACTCTAACATGATCAAACATGTATCCATTATTTACTAGTGTCTTTATTATAACATTTTATATCTATGTGAGCATATGTAAAATCACTCCATTTCAAACATCAGTATAATACTTGTAAGCATCTGTTCTTCGTAATAAAGTACAGGGCATGAACAAACAGGCAAACATGTTCCTCTATATAAAGACTAATCATTAGATTCTATCATATCTTGAAGCATAATCTATCTCCTATAGTTTGAATACATGAATTAACACTCTTAATTCTTGTCATTATTAACAAACAATTCCTTTTTCAGTGTTGTATACAATTTTGATTTACTAATATATAGTAATATCTATTTGTTACCAATCCATACATCAAACCAAGTTATGCACCTTAACTATGAGATATCAAGCAAGTAACATTTATCTATAGAAACTTACATTCACTATAATGATTATTAACTAGACATCAATGATGCATAAGTTCATTATGCATATTACTTATAATTCTCGTATGTACATGTGATACAAAATGATGTGTGTGTGTGTGTGTATATATACATAAAATGCAACCTCCTTTAATCTCATATTTTCCATATGTAATATGGGGTTATCCTATAATTAAAATACGAAAATCAATTTAGTAACTATCATACTTATTTGTCTTTGTCATATACAAGATACTTACATGCTAATGTGTTTTCACAAAATAGTTTTAAGCATTACCGTATTAAAATATACATACATACATATATATATATATATATAAAACAATAACCTTCTTAAAAACTTCATTCATTAACTTAAGGGGATTCAACTATTCCAACAAAACCAAGCCAAGAAAAAGAAGATAGGTGTCACTACATTATATTTGCACATTCTATGTCTATTCAAGGTAAATAATACCTTAAAGATGAATTTCCCTTTGAGTCCAAGCTTGCAGGCATTGATCGCCTTACACTGAAATTGGAAGTCTTACCAACTCCCTTTAATCACAAACGTACTTGAAACTATACAAGAATCACTATCACATCTATACATTCTAACTTGGTTTTATCAATCCCAACTTAAATTCATACATGCATATAATTCCATACCGAATATTAACATACAACTCTATCATAAGTTAAATCCAGCATTGATAGCAAAATAGATCAATATACCCAATAGGATAATTCTATGATTCCTGCTAGTTTATAATCGGTTCTATCTTCATTCCATAAATCTTTTTAATTTACAAGTCCTTTAACCTTAACTCATTTCATGTGAACCAATAAACCTCAACCAACCTTATGCAAGAGGTTAAATCAATTAATCATATACCATTATAACTCTAAAAGCTTTAATCCCATCAATAGATACCCATACAAGATGAGAAAGGTTCCCATACTCTTTTCAATACTCAGCTAGATTAGACATTGAATTCCATAATATAACCAATATCCACAAAAATAGACTTTTAATTCCATACCTTAATTAATGTCCAATAAGTTCAGAATTTACTTACATAATTCTTAAAGAGGAAATTCTTGTGTCCCATACCTTAATTGTTAAATTTGCTCCAATTTGACTATCCATGTGCTTGTCGGACCAGTCACCGAAGTTTCGCCGGAGCTACACCGAAGCTATTAGCTGGTAGATAATGCCACCAGTAACTTTTAGGAAACATTCACGTGCCCCAACATTGCCGCCGTTCATCAAGATCGAAGCTTGAATGTATCGCCCTCACCATTGCTAATCTCCTTGCTGCTAGCGAGTGGGGAGGAGCGGTAGCAGCCAGAGAAGTCACCTTAGCCCCATGTAGTCATCGATGCTGGTCATGACACCTAAAGCCATCACCGATCACCGGAGCAAGGAGAGGAGTTCACTGTTAAAACAAAATATTGAAGAAAAGAGAGGGGAGAATGAGATCAGAGCTGCCGTTGGTGGGGCGAGAGCGCCAACTCGTGGAGGAGAATCGGCAAGGTGGAAGCCAGCCTACCGATGATGGCACCGTCAATTGAAGCTCCTCTATTCTCCTCCCTTAACCCTAAACCCAATTCTCTCTTCCACCATATGCCTTTTTTCCTCCCTAAACCAACACATAATTCCAAAATATCTTTAAAAGAAATTATAAAATACCACCTTTTCCCCTAATATAGCTTTAATAATAATTAAATTCCTCAACTTCTATCCCCTTTTCAATTATGTCCCATAAACCTCAAGTAACACTTAGCTAATTAATTAAAAATAAATTAGCAATAATTCGAATAACACACATTTCTACTAGGGTCAAGACTGGGATGTTACAGTCTTAAAAATACTCATCTTTACTGCTTGTCGATTTAGTATAATTGCTAGGGACGCAACATGAGAGAATTTGAGTTTTAATAAAATATGAAGTCTTTTATTAACTAAACATGACACACAGTTAGGAGAGTGACCTTGATCACTCGGGAGAGTGCTTAAATGCTTAGGTGAGTGCCTTCTTCACTTGGGAGAGTGTCTCCCTCTTGGAGAAAATGTGAATTTGCCTTGGGTAAGTGCCAAAAACACTAAAGAGAGCGTTAAATCACTCAATCAAGTGATAAAATCACTCAGCCAAATGGTCCTTGGCTGTCCTTAATGAATCAAAAGCCAGCTTTCCCAAATATTACAATTTTACCCTTGAATTTCTCCTTTTTGCATTTTAACCCTTTTTCTCTTTAATTTATCCCTGAAAAACACCATAACTAACAATTAAACCCAAAAACACACAAATTAACTAATTAATACTAAATTAATACTAAATTAACTCAATTAAACACATAAAAATACATTAAAAATATAGTATAATTCACACTTATCATTATACTACCCATCCTTTGGCATCTATCACATCTAAGTCCATGGGTTTTAACATCTTTAAATAGAGTAGGCCACCAAAAACAAGATTGAAGTACCTTAGAAGCTATGTTGGATATACCAAAATGACCACCAACCTCTATGGAATTGCAATGCTTCAAAATGTCTTCAACCTTATCCTGGGGAATACACCTTCTAATCAATCCATCTGCACATCTCTTATAAAGCAAGGGCTCTTCCCAATAATAGAATCTATAATAATGCAAAAAAAAATCCTTTAATTATAATCTAAATCATATGGAAGGATACCATTTACTAAGTAGTTGGCAATATCAACAAACCAAGGGATCTATTTAGACGCCACACTCAAAAGGCGTTCACCATAAAAACTTTCATCAATAGGCAGACCATCATCATGTATTTTCAAGCCATCTTGATCTAACATTGACAAGTGATCCACTTCCTTACTTATCTCTAATTTCACAATCAAATTCTTGAAGTATCAAAATCCACCTTAAAAACCTTGGCTTTACATCTTTCTTGCTTAAAAGATACTTGAAGGCAACATGTTCCAAATACACTATAACTTTTTACCCTACTAAAGAAGCTCTAAACTTATTGAATGCATAAATAATAGCCAATAACTCATTTTTATTGTGGTATAGTTGATTCGAGCTCCATCTAACAACTTACTTGCATAATAGATCACCTAGGGTTTACCTTTCTTTCTTTGCCCCAAAGTTGTTCCAACAGTAAAGTTGCTTGCATCACATATAATCTCCAATGGTTCATCCCAATCAGGTGGGTGTAAAATAGGTGCTAAAACTAAGGCTTTCTTCAATATCTCAAATGTATCAAGGCAAGCTTCATTAAATAAAAATTCAACATCCTTTGCTAAAAGACTACATAGTAGCTTAGCAATATTTGAGAAATCCTTGATAAACCTCCTATAAAATCCTGTATGGCTAAGTGATGGGGATTTATTTGAACCTTTAGTCTCACTAGACTGCGTATAGTATGAGTAGGGTATCGTTCCAAAGGGAACGGGATAATTTTATATTGAAATAACAACAAGTAAATGGATAGGTAACAATTTCAATTAAAATCATGCAATTAATGTAAATACTAAACTACTTAAAATATATTAAGTTAATTTTGGATAATAGATTACTTAAAAGATGGGATAGACATACATTATAACCAAATAAAACAAGTTCATCTTTGAATTAATTAACAATTGTATGGATGATATGAATGGAGAATTTAGCCAAGATTCTTTAAAGCAATTCTCATTGTCAATAAAGAATATTCTTACTTAGAGTCTATAAGCATTCTCATGTCATTATAGAGATAAATAAAAACCATGAAGTTTTATGCCAATTCTTTAACCCTTTAAAGTGAATTCCCTATCTCTAAGTGAATTCAATGCTTTAAGTAAATTCATTTAACTTTCCATCAAAGAATTCCAACTCTCATTGTGAATTAAATGACTAACATACTTAATATGGTGATCAAGCATACTAAGCAAATCAAAGCACTTAAACAAACTTAAATCATACTTCATACATAAATAAAATAAACATTCAATAGACAAAGATAATTAGATGAATAACAACTTAAATTACATAGTTATAATGTATCAAAAGAACTTAGCCATAAACAAAATTACAATAAAGATGAAATAAGAGACAAGAAAACATCACTCCCCAGGGTGTACTTTCTATTTAAACCTTCTGATATATCTCTTATTCATTTGGCTTTGTTCTTTGGTCATCCTTTGAAAACTAAGTAAACAAATAAACCAAAACAACTAAAAATGTTCTTAAGAAAACAGTAAAAACATTCCTTAATTTTTTTCCATCCTCCTCAGTGCTTTTCTCCTATGTATATATATGTATCTTCTCTACAGATATGTCCCTTGACAAGTCACGAAAGATTGCTTTTGAAAGGATAAATTGTTTGGCTGAAAAATCAGGTGCAGAAGACACATTGTTTGCGAAGCAGCGCCTTTGTTCGACTCGTGAGCCTCCTCACGAGTCGTGATTTCCTTGAGTTCTTCTGAAGTCGTGCCCCATTACAAGTCGTGAGCCTCCTCACTACTCGTGAATCTATTGCCTAGTCGTGATCTCTTGTCCAAGTTGTGATCTCCTTCATGACTCGTGATCTTCTCCTTCGAATTTGCACCATCTTCTTTCTTTTCTTCACACTTCACCAATTTTAACCTAAAAACAAACATAAACACATAAATTGGACATAAACACATAAAAACACTTATAATATTACATACTTAACTACATAAATAAGAGAAAAACACACATAAAAAGATAGACATTTTACATGACATCAAATTCCCCCACACTTAAACCTTACTTGTCCCCAAGCAAGAGAAAAGTGAGAAAATTTAATCTCAAGTCAAACTAAGTAAGTCACATTATAACGCATTGCTCAATTGTCACTTAAGATAAGATTGATATGAATTCAAACACCTAAACACTCAAAATATTAGTACATCAGACCTAAAACATGCATCTTAAATCATCAAGTCATCTAAGTTTACTAAATTCAACATCAAAAATATAAAGTCTCAAGATTAACCATGCTCAAGAGAGAATAATGATCATAAAGCCTAAAATCCTAAGACCATAGTTGCCTTTTTGGACATTTAAAAAGCACACATACCTTTAAACCCATCTCATGGAATTTTTAGACTATGTTTTTCATCTTTTTCTTTTCTTTTGCATGGGTATACTTTTAAACTTTATCCCATGAATAGCAAGAGAATGTAGTAATGGGTGCGTTTTACGCTCCATCCCATACTTAATTAAGCTTTTGAGTATGCATCTTGCTTTATTATATTTATTTTCATTATTTTTCTTACTTTCTTTCTTTTGTTGTTTTCTAGTCCTCATCCATTATTGAAAGGCCTAAAGGTAAGTATTATGGCTATAGTTTCCATGAAGCAACTAAAATCATAAAATCTTAAGCTAAATGAGCATATTTTAACCTTAAAGCATAGTTAATGAAGAGACTAAATAACCTAAAATGTTAAAAAAAGTAAAAATAGATAACGTAAAAACATAAAACACATGCCAAAAATCTTGAAAAACTAATCAAATGAGTGTAAAAGGTAAATGAATCTTCATAACAACCTATATTACATATAATATGAGCAATACTTATAACAAAATTCACTATAAAAATTAGTCTAAATAAAGAAAAAGATAAACAACCAAGAACACACACAAGTGCTCCCCCACACTTAGAACACACATTGTCCTCAATGTGGAGAAACAATACAAACAAACAAATAAAAAGAAAATCAAAAATAACAAAAGCATAGAGGAAAGAAAAACTCCCCTCAAATCATGGTGAAGTTGGAGGCGAAACAACCACGTAGCCCGATTAGGCAATGAAAGCATCCACCTTGTGCTCAAGGCGGCGTTGACTATGAACTAATTGAGTGGTGGTTTGCTCCAAGGAAACCAATTGACTTTGGATGGCAGATTGACCATGTAGCAACTGATTGAACATGGAAGTGGTGATATTCGAAGAAGATCCAGCAATTGGTGTGAAAACAGGTGAATGGCTAGGTGTACCCGCCATAGGATCATCACTAGGCCCTTGCTCCATTGCCCTTGACTCTTCCGAAGTACTTTCCATATTAGCCACCTGTGGAGTAGAAGTACCAGGAAGTTCCTTCCAACAAGAACGATATATAGGTGGTATGTATTGAAAAGAATTGTTAGTGACTTCACCTCTTATAAATAAATGCTTAGAAAAATATATGCATGGAAGTACACCATCATAAATGCGCAAATCAATATCAATACCCCTAGCAATAGCAGCAATAACATGTCCATGTGTAATAGGGGACTCCGGGCGACTAACACAATTCAACAATTGCTTGAAAATCCAATAAGACCAACAAATAGACTTATTGTTATGCACACACCACATCAAGAAAAGTTCATGACTTGAAACTCGATTAAACTCATGCTTGTTAAAGACAATAGAGGCAAGAATCTTATGCAAAATCCAGTATTTCAAGTCCGATATAAACATGGATTTGGCCTCTCTAGCCATATAAGGTGTAGTCAAACCAATAAGAAAGTTCCAAAAATCATTAGGTCTATAACTCTTAGGAGGGGTACATAAACCATTTGGGCTAAAGCCAAAGATTCGATGCATCATAAAATAAGTAAGAGTATGATCAACACCATTCAAGTGAAAGTCTACAAGCCTAGGATTATCAGTATTTTCTTTAAAATTTGTGTAAAACTCCAAGACTAAGTTAGTGTAGAACTGCTCATGCATATTAACAAACCTCAAGAGACCACATGCAGACAACATCTCATTCACTTCATCAAGAACACCCACATTTTCAAGCAAATAGTTAGGAAAAAACTTACATTGATAATGTGCTCTATCTTTTAAAACAAGGAACCTGTTACCTTCATGAATGGAGAAAAGAGGGAATGGTGAACCAAAATCTGTCTGTAAGCTCTGAAGTGGTGGTTCATCTCCTCCTTGCTGACCCCTTGATGCTGAAACGTTCTTTGTCCTGACCATTGTTGTTGAAGAGAAAATGAAACAGAGAAAAGAAGAAGAAGATGTTGGAACTTGTGTAACGACTCGTGAGGTAGCACTTTTGATTATGTAATGTGGTTGTAACGTGAATGCAAGGAAAGGAAAAGAGAAAAAGATGTTGCAGAGAAGAGAAAAACAAATAGACAAAAGAAAATATAAGTTACATTTGAAAGATCAAGAAGTTACGAGAAGAGTAAACGAAGAGAAAATGTAAAAAAAATGAAAAGGAAACCAACGACAGTTTTTATAGAAGAATGAGGGAAAAATGAAAAGGTATGTCGTTTAAAAACCCTAATTTGAAATTATAACCATTCCCTCTCTTAAATGGAAGTTAATAAAGAGCAGTTAAGCAAATTAAAAACCGCTAATACTCCTAATTAGAAGAAATAAAAGTAAAATAAAGAAATAAAAATGAAAGAAAAATAAAATCAGGATGTTAAAATCGCGACTCGTAACTTGTGGAACAAAGCTTTACGAGTCGGCATGTACCTCACGACTCATGAAAATAATTCATTTGGTATTAAGGAAGCAATGTTCACGACTCGGCATGAATCTCATGACTCATGAAAGAAATAGGGATAGGCAAAAATGGAAATCCTTACGAGTCCGTACGTACTTCACGACTCGTGAGCCTTGTGCCTCTGTATTACACGTGATACCCTTCACGACTAGTGATTCTGGTCACGACTGAATGGATGAAGTCTCTGGAATACTCGTGAAGATGTTCACGACTAGTGAGTCTACTCACGACTGAATAAATAAAGCCTCTGGAACACTCGTGAACACAGTCACGAGTCGTGATGCACCCGTGAACATGATGTACTTCTCTAATTTTCTGCAAAATCTGACCAAACTTGAGCCAAAAATTAAAGTAACAAAGAAGAATAAGCTAAGGAACATAAAAACTATATAAAACATAATATGTAGTCTACAATCAAATTAGAAAATAAATAAATTCAAACTAAAAGAACTAAGGAAAAATAATAATCATATTAGGAGTATGCAAAAGAAGAATTCATCAAAGAAACTTTGTGAGTAGGAACCAATGCATCACCAATGAAATAAGGCTTTAATCTATGTCCATTAACCTTAGAAACCTACCCTTTATCATTAGCAATATCAACAGCCCCATAAGTAAAAACTTGAACAACTTTGAAAGGTCCCGACCATCTAGACCTTAATTTTCCAAGAAAAAGCTTCAATCGAGAATTATACAACAAAACCAGGTCACCAACTTGAAATTCTTTCTTTAGCACATGTTTATCATGCCATGATTTAGTTCGTTCTTTATATAACTTGGCATTTTCATAAGCATTCATACGAAGTTCCTCTAACACTTGTAATTGAAGCAATCTCTTCCTACCAACTTGTTGCATATCAAAATTTAACACCCTAGTGGCCCAATAAGCTTTATGTTCAATCTCAACTGGTTTGGACCTCTAATTGATGCACTCTAGCATCCTCTCTAACATAAGTCTCAATAGGCTCTTGTCTCAAACAATTATGCAAAACATCCTCAACACATTCATTAATAATGCCAAGAGTATCAATTCTACTAACACTTTTAATAGGTGAAAATCTCATCATTTTAAAAACGTTAAATTCTACACTTTCATTATTCACCTCTAAAGTGATCTTACCTCTTTTTCATATCAATGATAGCACCGGCTATAACTAGGAAAGATCCCCCAAAAAATATGGGAATTTCTAAGTCCTCTTCCATATCTGACACAACAAAATCTATTGGTATGACAAACTTACCTACCTTTGTAGGAATATTTTCAAGAATTCTAAGGACATGAGTAATGGTTTTATTGGCTATAGATAGACACGTGCTAGTAGGCTTACACCTAAATCCAATTGCTTATAGATAGAATAGGCCAGAAGACTAATACTAGCACCTATATCACAAAGAGCTTTTTCATAAGGGATACGACTAATAACACAAGGAACTATGAAACAACCCATATCCTTTTGCTTCGGTGGAGACTTAGAATACATAGCTTTAGATCCTTTCGGTAATGAAACTAAGCCATGCCCTTCTAACTTACTCTTATTTATAGTAATGTCTTTTAAAAACTTACCTCATAAAGGCATATCTCTTATAGCATCTATAAATGGAATAGTGATTGTTATATCCTTAAGATAATTTAGAAACTTACCAAATTGCTTATCTAAATTACATTGTAAGAACCTTTGGGGAAAAGACAAAGCTTTAAGATCTACTCTACATTCATTCTTCTTATTAGGTTGGTCATCTTTCATCTTCTCTAAGTTTGACAACATCATTACTATTATCAACCATTTCATGCTCATTAGACTCATTAGACTTACCTTTAAACTCATAATCTTGAGTAGTCACTTTCTTACCTCTCGCTTCATTATTGTCAACCTCCTTACAACTTCTTAATGCAATTGCCTGATAAGTCTCCTTATGTGGGAACTCGGGTTAGCTAAGCAATTTTCCCAAAGGTTGAGAACCTAAAGAAGCTTATTGAGCAATTTAGGTCTCTAAGATCCTATTATGGGTAGCAAGTTGCTCAAGCTTTGCATTAACTTGCTTGAACTACTTATCCTTATTTTTATTGGTGGCAATTTGTTAGCTAATAAATTGTTTAAAGAGATTCAAGATGGGACTTGGTTTGTGAGGGATTAGATGGTGGCTTTATAGGAAAACTAGGTGGATTTTGTATTCTAAGAATAGGGTTACTTGGATGATTGAGTTGTGATGAAGTATTACACTAAGAAAATCCAAGGTGTTTCCTCTATTGGGGATTATAGGAATTAGAATTTAGTCCTCCCCTTCGATTGAAATCGTCTTAAGCATAATTGGCTTCTTTACTATTACTTATTATGCATTATGTGTAGAAGTGAGATCCTCTACACAACTCACAAATAACATTTGAATTATCAATGGAATTAACTTGAGATTTACTTAACAATTTGGTGAGTGCATCTACCTTTGTTGTCAACAAGTTGATGGTATCAAGCTCCAAGACACCTCTTGCTTTAGCCATTATTGGTTCATCTCCCATATACCCTTATGATGAAAGTTCTTTAAGCAAAATGACTGCTTCTTTTGTTTTCTTGTCCATACATTTGCCACTTGAGGCTGCATGGACTATATTTCGATTTTCATATATCAAACAATTGTAAAAGATTTGAGGAATCATCCAATTGGGTAGGCCATGATGAGGACATTGCCTTTAGAGTTCCTTAAAGCTCTCTTATGATGCATAAATAGTCTCAATTGCATGTTACCTAAAGGTTGTAATCTCATTTCTAAATTTGGCTCTCTTGTGGGGTGGAAAATGCTTATGAAGAAATGCTTGCTTCAATTAACCCTATGTGGTAATGGACTCACTAGAAAAACTGGCCAACCATAATTATGCCTTGTCCTTAACAAAAAAAAAAGGAATAACCAAAGTCTAATAACATCATCTGTAACTCCATTTATTCTGAATCTTACACATATATTGAGAAAGGCTAATATGTGGGCATAAGGATCTTCCCCTTTGAGACCTCTGAACTTATTATTCTGAACCATTTGGATTATACTTGGATTAATTTCAAAGTTATTTTTGGCAATTTCAAGTGCCAAAATTCCTCCAAAACTCTCTAAAATGTTGAGCATAGCCAAATTTGCCAAAGTACGCCTATCTTGTTTAGCCATGATATTTGAACTTTGGTCTTCCTCTTCTTGTTGCTGTTTTTGATCTCTGCATAAAGAATGAAAAGTTCTTTCAATTTCAGGATCAAATGGAAAAAGATTATCTATACTACTACTACTATGCATAAAAGAAAATAACCATTCAAACTAAATTGCTACAAACTAAAGGCCTAAATCAACCTTTTTCCTTCCTAAGTTAATAAAAACAATCACTTATTTTGAATTCCCTGATAGCGGCTCCAAAAATTTACTAGGATATGTATCTTAATACCCTAGTCTAAAGGACTTTGATAAGGTGAGAAGGGTGTCAAACTCTAGGAATTAATTTAGGTTTTAAGCGTTGTTTTATATTAACCGGTTAAATACTGAGATGGATAGACAATGATAATTCAAATAGGGTTGTTGTATTAAATTCTTACATAACTAAACTAATTGCCTAATATAAATTATAGCTTACAAACAATCAATATCAGCATTAGAATTACAAGACATTAATTGATCTTATAAAGATGCAAATAAACAAATAGACATGCAATTAATGGAGAATAAGGCCTACTATCCCTAGATGTAACACTCATTATCAAATAAAGGCATCCCTTTCTAGAGTCCATAAGTACTCTTATGTCATTATGGAGATAGATGAAAATCACAAAGTTCTAAGCCTATTCTTAAGCCCCTCAAAGTAAAATCCTTGTCTCCTAAGTGATTTCTAACTTTAAGTAAGTTTAATTACTTTTCCACCAAAATGTCCCAATTCTCATTGTGAACAAATTGATTAACATATTACATATTGTGATCAAGCATACATAATAAATTAGCCTCCCAATAAAACTTAAATCATTCATACTTAAAATAACATAATTATATTAATGAAGATAAATTCATACTTGAAATTCTAACAAAATAAAGTTAGAATAGATACATGTTGGCAAAACAAATTTTAGGAAAAATCTAAAGAGAAAAGAGAAGATAGAATGGCAAGAGACTCCTCAATGCTTCTTCAAAAAAATCCTTGAGTGTTGATTGACCTCTTTTAATCTCTCCTCTTCCTTGGAGTATTCTTTTTCCTCATAATCCTTTCTAATTGATTTGGAAGTTATATGGTAGTTTTTCTATATCTAAAATATAGTTATCTTTATGTATTTATTTATCCAAAGGTTTATATATCTAAAATGGTCCTATATAAGTTGCATAGTGGTAAACATCTAGAATGCTTATCTTGGGTCACATAGTCAGGTATCAGCCATGTACAGATGAAGTTAATGTTTTGATTAGCTACTGTTGATAGCCATACGATGCCTTCTTGAGGAGAATCAAAGTCATAAAGTCATCATCTGGGAAGATAGTGACTTAAGGATTATATCTTGATCAATTTGGAAGGAGGTTCTTCTATTAATTTCAACTTCTCTTATAGCCATATCTAACAAAGCAAAAATGAATTTGAAAACAATGAAAGAAAAAAAATGAATGAAAAAATGGCAAATGATAAAATAAAAGTTGCTGGAATGGGTTCGTTTCATTCTCAACAAAAGTAAGGCATAGGGTTGCATGAAAATCTGAAATGACGCATTTCCTGCTAAGAAAAATTAGTGTGAAAACCCACAAGGAGCGCATTACCATTTAAAATAATGATTGTTACCTGGAGTAATAAGAGGCTCTTAGAGAAAGCAGCAATAGGGTCAGTATAGATAATGTCTAAACCAAGGATAGTCTTTTTAAAGATCAGAGGGAAAGGAATCAGGCTATTATATATGCCTTCGATGAAGCTTAATTGTTGGTGGTGTTAGAAATAGATCGGTTACATGCATAAGCAAAAATTAAAATTTTTAACCAATATAATTGATCTTGCCATAAATATACAATATATATATATATATATATATATCATTGAGAATAAGAAAATCACCTTTGAGTTTTGTTGAACAGTTGATTTTCCTTCTCACCGGGTTATCGCAAACCATAGTGTACAAACTTGAACACCTCCAACTGTGATGCACACCAGAGAGGAACCAAATGAATTAGATCTGATGGGAATACAAGGGTTACCGGCTTAGGAAGGATAAAAAGAATAATGAGACACTTAACCCTAATCCCACTTATGTTAGCATTTTTATATATAGGTTAAAAAATACACTCCTAATGGGATTAGGTCATTTAAAAGGGCTATTGGAATTTGATTAATAAAATTGGGCCTAATTAAATCTAATTTTTTAGGCCCTTTCATAAAAGACTTTGCATATATCCCATAAAATGGGCCTCTTATGCACACACTTGGATTTAATTACCTAAATGAACTCCAAACCCAATAAAATTATATATGTGTGATCCATAACACTTATGAATTATATTTAATTTGTTCTAGTCAAAAAATTAGGCCTCTAAGACCTTCTGTATGGGTTTTGCATTGAAGCATTCCTCTATAGGGCTTTTATGCAAAAGCCAATCTTTTGGACCAATAATTATTTCTCCAATGGACCTATTAACATTATTTATGCCCTATAAAAATTATAGTCTAATAATATTTAATTATGAAATACAATATTTCAATTAGGTCTAATACTGTAGAACATTTCCAAAAAGCTCTACGAACTTTTCTACATATGAATAATTAATTAAACTCTTTAATTATTTATTTTTCTTCTCCCATAATAATATCAAATATTATTATCCTTATCATTTTATCATTTTATCCCTTACTCTATATGTGTGTGACCTATTACGTTCTTATCCATGTTGGCAGTATAAAATATAATTAAGAGTTCCGCTCAAACTAGGACTCTTTACCAAGAATCCTAGTTGAACGGTGACTCTTATGATTTAAGCTCTTTTAAAATATTTTATCAATCCATAATTGATATATTCATGATAAACTATTATATAAGTCATAAGCGGCCTTTAGCTAGGCATCATGACCACCCAAATGTCACGAAAGTCAAGTGGTTTTGACTATACCATTCCATAGAATAGTTACCATGCAATTACTCCTTTCACCATACTTATCTCATTTAGGTTCTGAGTATGGATTTATGTCAACTCATATGAATCCAAATATGTATGTTCTATTAATTAAATCATTGTTCCTAAAATGTCCCTTATAAATCCCTATCCATCTTAGGATCCTACTCTGGCCAGAGATTCTCTGAACAAGGAAATTATAAAATCAGCCGAGATAACTTCTATTAATAAATTGGATGGTGAATCCTTTATTGATTACTTAGCTACCTTTAAGTAGGTTGTGATATACCTAACTTCCTAACTATGTTTACCCCTGGTTGGAGGTAAGCAGTTATGGAGTCAAAGTATATCCCATGCTACTTAATATAACTTTGGTGCTCTCAAGTCTAAAGATATTTGCACCACTACTATGAAGAAATTCCTTACTGATATAGATTTAATATATATGTGTGGATTCTCTTGGCATGTCACCAATGAACTTGTTCTTCTAACAAGCATCCACATGTTAGCTTTGATTATCTCCTATGATCACAGTTATGAGAACTGTTGGTTGAACCTTTCAAGAAGCTTAACATGAGCTAGTCTATCCATATTAACAATGTCTTATCTTGTTAATACTACAACTAGGGATATTTAGATATTATCACATTTACATACAATAGATATTTCAAATCATAAACTCTTTCATGATTGCCTTTGCACTGTGTTTATAATATCGATGACTTCATTTATTAATTTTATATAAACAAACACATGTATTTAAACATAGTATTAATAAATGAATGATGCCTTTATAAATAAAATGAGTTCACATACATGAAAAAAATCCTTTTCTACAAGGGCTCTAGGGCATACTTTCTAACAATCTCCCACTTACACTAGAGCCAATCACTCATGTATCTTAAGTCCATACTATTTATATGGTGATTGTTGTTTTAGGAAAGTGCTTTAGTGAGGGGATCTGTCACATTATCATCTGTAGGGACCCTTTCTATCTTCACATCATTTTTAGCTATTAGCGTTTGAGAACATGCTTGGATCACTGATGAGACCGTGGTTCCTTTGCTTGCGCAATGGCTCCATTGTTGTCACAATATAAGGGAATTAGATCAACAATGCTAGTTATCACTCCTAATTCAGATATGAACTTTTTAATTTATACTGCTTCTTTGGCTACCTCTAAAGCAATAATGTACTCAGCTTTTATCATGGAATCAATAGTTGTTTCTTGTTTGGAACTCTTCCAACTAACTATTCCTTCTTTCATTATAAACACAAAACCAAACTGTGACTTATAATCATCCTTGTTTGATTGAAAGCTGGCATTAGTATACCCGTATACCTCTAAATTACCCTATCTATGTACCAAAAATACATCCTTAGTCCTTCTCAAGTACTTAAAGATATTCTTGACCACTACTCAATGTTTCTCTCTAAAATTGGATTGGAATCTTCTTGTGACACTCAAAGCAAAAGATGCATCTAGACGTATACATAACATAACATACATGATAGAACCAATCGCAGATGCATATGGTATTCTATTCATGCTCTTTCTACCCTCTAGTGTTTATCGACACATAGATTTAGAAAGGTGTTTCCTATGCGCCATAGGTATGAACCCTTTCTTAGTAAAATCAATATTGAACCTCTTCAATACTTTATCTATGTATGTACTTTGAGAAAGACCTAGCAACCTATTAGATCTATCTCTATAAATCCTTATTGCCAGAATGTAGGATGTTTCTCCTAGGTCTTTCATGGAGAATTGCTTAGATAGCCACATTTTAACTGACTAAAGAACAGAGATGTCATTTCCCTTTATCAATATGTCATCCACATATAGAACTAGGAAGACTATTACACTCCTACTAACCCTTTTATATGCACAAGGTTCATCCTTATTATGTGAGAAATTAAACTCTTTAATTGTCTCATTGAATCGAATGTTCTAACTCCTAGAGGCTTGCTTTAATTCATAAATAGATCTTTAAAGCTTGCATACCTTTTCACCATTTCCTGATGTGAACCACTCATGTTGTGTCATACACACATCCTCAGTCAGATTTCCATTTAGGAAAGCTGTCTTCACATTTATTTGCCAAATCTCATAATCTTAATGAGCAGCAATAGCTAAAAGTATTCTTATAGACTTAAGCATCACTATAAGAGAAAAGGTTTCATCAAAGTCAATTCCTTCTCTTTGACGATAGCCTTTTGCTACTAAGCGAGCTTTATAGGTAACTGTATTACCTTCTATGTCAGTCTTCTTTTTGAGGACCTATTTGCACCCTATAGGTGGCTGAGTTAAAATTCATACTTTGTTCTCAAACATGGAGTCCATTTCAGACTGCATAGCCTTAAGCTATAATGCATGTTCTGAACTATTAAGAACTTCTTGATAGCTTGTAGGCTCATTGCCCTCTACTAGAGTTATGTTCCTATCTAAATCAATGTGAAATCCATAACTCATGGGGATAGGACATATATTAGTAGATCTTCTAAGATGTTGTGTATAATTAGGTTCAATTGTAATCTCATCATTATGAGATTTAGTCTCGGGTTCAATTGGTTGATTCGTTTTTATTTATGGGTCTTTAACTTCACCAAGTTCAATTTTACTCATACTGTCCTCTCGTAGAAGGAACTCTCTTTTTAAGAAGACATTATGCCTTGAAACAAATACTTTTTGTTCTAAGGGACAGTAAAAATAATATCCAAATGTATCTTTTAGATATCCCATAAATAAGCATTTTTTAGACTTAACATCTAGTTTGTCTGATATTGTCCTCTTTACATAAGCAGGGCAACCTCATACCTTCATATGAGAAAGTGAACATTTCTTGTTATTCCATATCTCATATGGTGTAACATCAATCGATTTACTAGGAACTCTGTTCAACACATAAATAGCAATTTTTAGTGCATATCCCCAAAAGGACTTAGGCAAGTCCGCTTGGCTCATCATGGATCGAACCATATCTAGTAGTGTTCAATTTATCCTCTCAGATACACCATTATGTTATGGTGTATAAGGTATAGTCCATTGAGATAAAATCCCATTATCTCTAAGATACTCTTGAAACTCTTGACTTAAGTATTCTCGACCTCGATCTGATCTAAGTGTTTTAATACTTTCGCCAAGTTGTTTCTCTACTTTATTTTCGAATTCTTTGAACTTTTCAAAAGCTTCAGATTTATATTTCATTAAATAGATATATCCAAACATGGAATAATCATCTATAAATGTAATGAAGTAGGAGTAACCTCCTATGGTATGTGTAGCTATTGGACCACATACATCTGAATGTATTAAGTCCAATGTCTCTCTAGCTCATTCACCTTTACCAATAAAGGGAGCTTTAGTCATTTTTCTTAATAAACAAGATTCAAATGTATTAAATGATTCATAATCAAATGATCCCAAATCACCAGACTTGTGCAATTTGGCAATGCATTTCTTATTTATATGGCCTAAACAACAATGCCATAAATATGAGGTGTTTAGATTCTCTTATTTCATTCTCTTGGTATCCATATTATGTACTTCTTTAACTAAATCAAGAATAAATATACCATTCTCATTGATAGCTTTAGCATAAAATAGATTGTTCGTAAAAAATGGAACAACATTTGTTCTTAAAAGAAATGTCATAATCGTTTAATAAACAACTAAAAGAAATAATACTCTTAAATAATGCTAAAACATGATAACAATTATTTAACTCCAATATTAATCCATTTGAAAGAGGCAAATGATAAGTCCAAATAACTTTTATAGAGATGTTTTATCCAATAGCTGATTGTAGATATATCTCTGCCTTTCTAACTCTTTTGTTGCTTTTAAGCCTTTGTAGATCATTACACAAATGAGATCCACATACGGTATCTAATACCCAAGATTGCTTTAAAGCAATAGAATAAGTATTAATTTCAATCATATGAATACCTGAAGTAAAAGCATTAGCTTGCTTTTTCTCTTTAAGAGAATCTAGATAGGCCTTATAGTTTTGCTTCTAGTGGCCATCTTTCCCACAGTGGAAGCAAGTTCCTTTGGGATTCTCCTTCTTAGTAGCCTTTTTCTTTAAAATTCCACCATGCTTGGGTTGTGCCATGGTCACCTTTTTATTCTGCTTTTTGCCTTTAGCATAAGTGACAATTATGACACTCAAGAAGGATCCATCAGCTATTTTGAGCATATTGATTACTCAGCAATGGTTACTTACATCTTATTCATGTTGAAGTTAAGCATGAAAGGTGCAAAACTTGGTGCCAATGAGTACATGATTAATTCTATGTATAGATCATTATCCATGACATACCCAAGCCTACTTAAATGCTCAGTGTACCCATATATCTTTAATGCATGAGTAGCAGCCAAAGTGCCCTCCACCATTTTGCAGCTAAAAAAGAGCACGAGCAATCTCATATTACTTAATTCTAGCTTGAGAAGCATAAAGCTCCTCTAGATGTAAAATGATGGTTCTAGCATCCATCTTGTCATCTTGCATCTGAAGCTCTACGGACATAGCACCCAGCATCACACATGCCGCTGCCTCACTATCCTTCATGTATTTTTTATAAATGTCCTTGATCTCAACGGTGGCATCATCTTATGGAAGTGGTGGTGGATCTCTATCCAAGACATAATGGATCTTTTCGGCCCAAAAAATAATTCTCACTTGCCTGATCTAGTCAGAATAGCTGCTACAAACTAACTTGTTATACAAGATTGATCTTAGCTATACGTTCGATGTGCTCAAAATGATGACCTAAATGTGAAGAAAGAAAATATATGAGAGTTTGTTCATGTATATGTATACATTAATTAAGTCTTTAATTAATCCATTTACTCCCATTATTTTATTATGAATCAATAGCCACCACTATATGATCCGGGAAAACCCAATGGTTTTTTTAGTGGGCTAATATCCAATCCTTGATATGAAATTTGACCTTCACTTTAGTTAACAAGTCAAACTCCATCCCCTTGAAAGGTAGGTATCTCTATACCAATTGTGTCTGTACAAAACTATTGGATCATTAGGTTATCAACTTTTGATATGTGCATATCATATATGCATTCCCAATCTTTCCTCTAGAACTATTAGCCTTAACTGTGGTCAACAAGCTAATGGGCTAGCTAAGATGACCCATTTAATTTGATTTGAATATATTCGATATAATGTGAGCTTGACTGTGGTCAACAACCCGTATTATAAAGAATTGTAGTTCTCCTCTAATTAAAGGAAAGCTTATACATCTTAGTATTAGTTTGAGGGATTTTGTTAATTAAGTCTCATCATACATGGTTGGCATACATTGGTATGAATCCTGTATCTATTTCATAAATATAAGCATACAAATATGGTATAGTTATGGACTTTACTACATTGACCTCCCTGAGCCAAAAGGGAGATCAAAAGGTCAAACCAAGGTAATATGCATGATTTAAATAAATATAGGTAAATACATAATCTTCAATCTTGTTGGATCTCCATCTAGCCCATCTTGCTCCTTACTTGTGGTCTTCTTTTTTAATTCTAATTCTAATCTAAGTAATCTAATTACATATTACAATTTGAAAAGAGAATAAAAATAAGTGGCCAAGACATGAAGTCCTCGTTGGGCCAAAACATACATTATGTTTAATCACATTAGGCTTTGTCCTTAACTAACCATCATGCAAATCATACACCCTTATATACAATTCTATTGCACAAATATGGAGCCAAAAATTGGAATACTAACTTTGTTTCAACTCTTGAAACTTACTTTTGAGTTATTGTAATAGTGTGATCAAATTAGGAAACTTTTTTCATTTTGAAAACTTTCCATTTTAGAAAACTTTTTGCATACATGTGTTTTTGTCTTAATTATCAATCCAATTGATTACTTAATTAAGTAATCATATTATATAATTCAATAATCCATTTTGGGCTTAAAACAAATTTTAGGCCGGCCGAAACCTCTATAAAACCCTAAAGTGTATTCACACACAAACTAGTTTTGTGTGATTTGGGCCATTTGGGCTTTGGAAATGAGCCAAACGTGTATTAAGCCCACTCCAGCCGTTAAAACCCATTAATAAACTTAATTAGAGTCTTTTATTTTAATTTAAATTAGCTTCTTGGATCCACCAGGTCATTTACTAATTTAAACCAAGCCCGTAGACTCAATTAAACCCATTAAGTGGCTTTAATGAATTAAATTTAATCAAATTAATTCAAGGCTCATTTTAATTAATCCAATTAATTAAAAACACATTAATATATCATATTTATAAGATCAAAAGTTGTTCTACTTATGAACACATCAAGAACACGTGAAGAACACCAATTTATCAAACTTTTTTATTAAACTAGTTATTATGCAAAACATGTTTGATTTCAATTTTGTTTGATCCTATGGCTTAATATCACATATTAAACACATAAAATATCATTAAAATAATTTTAGCATTTAGTTAAATAATATATAGTTAATTGAGTTTGCCAAATCCGTAATTATATGGTGAAATCAATAACAAGTAACAATTAATATAGCTTCACTCAAAAGGGCTGTTATATTAAGTGAATGCATGATTTGGTCTAAATCAATCTCGCTTGTAGGTTGGTTGGCTTAGGTCGGGTTTTTCTAAACTGTAATGTTGTCAATAAATTAATTTTTTTTGCTTATTGAAGGATTATTTATTGGTTAGGGGTTAATTATAGCCTTACTTGGGTAATCCATTAATACAAAAAGATTGGTTATAAATGCAAAGCCAACAACTATAACCGGTCCATTGTATGATTTTAAAATTATTTCTTCGTCTATGATCAGTAAATCAAATCTTACGCTGCAAATATCTTTAACTAAAATTTACCATCTATTGAATTTATCTTAATTAATTTTTTACATTTTTATTTTTTTGATTTAGTTCATTATTTTTAGTTCTTAGTCTATAAAAATCCATTTTATTTTATTTATTTAAATTCGGGTTGTTTAGAATTAAATTAGTGCTAGTTCCTATAGATTCAACCATTTCTTGCCATGTTTGCAATTTATTTACTTAGGAAAAGATAGAATTTTTTTTTGTGGTTTCGACATCCATCAAAGCCATTACACAAGCAAAGGAACCAATGTCTCATTAATGATCCAAGCATGTTCTTAGACACTACCTTTTCATTAGGAAGCTTATAGCAAGAAATGATATGAAGATAGAAAAAGTTCCCACATATGATAATGTGGCAGATCCTCTCACAAAAGCACTATCCTGCAATAAGTTTGATCACCATGTATGCAATATAGGCATAAGACATATGAGTGATTAACTCTAGTGCTAGTGGGAGATTGTTAGGAGAATGCCCTAGAGCCTATGTATATTAGGGATATTTTCATGTGTACAAACTCATTATTATTTATAAGAAGGCATGATTTATTTATTACTGTTATGTTTTGATTACATCTTCCTTGATTATATCTTAAATTAATAAATGAAGTCTTTGGTGTTAAAAACACAGTGCAAAGGTATTCGTGAAAAATTTTATGATATGAGATGTTTATTGCATTCAAATGTGTTAATACCTTAACATTTGTTATCATAGTATTGACAAGATAGGACATTGTTAATATGGATAGACTAGCATGATGGGGATTTATTTGAACCCATAGTCTCACTAGACTGCGTATAGGATGAGTAGGGTATCGTTCCAAAGGGAACGGGGTAAATTTTGTATTGAAATCACAAAGACTAGATGGACAGGTAACGAATAAAATAAAGATCATGCATTTAACTAAATATCTAAACTACTTTGGATATATTAAATTAATTTGGATTAAAGATGACTTAAATGATGGTATGAACATACATTAAAAATATGAAATAGTAATTCATTTAAGAACTAGTTCTAGATAATTATATAAATAAAGTGACTGGAGAATTTAGCCAAGATTCTTTAAAGCAACTCTCGTTGTCAGTAAAGATGTTTTTATTTAGAGTCTATAAGCACTCTCATGTCATTATAGAGATAAATAAAAATTATGAAGCTCTATGACAATTCTTTAACCCCTCAAAATGAATTCCTTAAGCCAAATTAAAGGAATTCAATGCTTCAAGTACATTCATTTATTTTTCCATCAAATAATTCCAACTCTCGTTGCGAATAAATTGACTAACATGCCAAATATGGTGGCCAATCATACATAGCAAATCAAAGCACACAAATGGATGTAAATCATAATTCATGCATAATAAGAATAAACATGTCTTAAACAAATACTAGTACATATTTATAATGTTCAAAGGAAACTAGCCAAAGTATATAATTGAATTAAAGACAAACAAGAGAAAGAAAACTATCTCATGTTCCTTTGGCTATTCCCTTTGTAATCATCTACTAAAAATAACTAAGTAAAAATGTTTATCGAAAATAATAACTATATTTCTAAAAACTAAAACATTGATTTCCTCCTATATATAGAGCTTGACTCTACAGATATATCCCTTAAGAAATCACGAAAGGTTGCTTCTGAAAGGACATGATGTATGGCTGAAAGATTTGGTGCAAAAGACACAATGGTTTGGAAACAGATGCTTGTCCGACTCGTGAATTCCTTCACGAGTCATGAGCCTTCTACTTCACTCGTGATTGCTTGCTTTAGTCGTGATTTATGCTACTTTCCTTACTGAGTCGTGACTACCTTCACGACTAGTGAACTACTGCTGGGACTCGTGAATTGCTTGCTCGAATTATACTACTCTTTCTTCTCCACTCCTCCACTCGTGAGGCTCTTCACTAGTCACACAAAGTTGTCCGAGTTGTGAACCAGAAATTTCACCATCTTCTTCATTTCCTTCATACTTCACCGATTTTAACCTAAAAACAAACATAAACACATAAATTGAACATAAACACATAAAAATACATATAATATTACATACTTAGCTACATAAATAAGAAAAACACACATAAAAAGGTAGACATTTTACATGACATCATAGCACATGTTATGCTTCTTGAAAGGTTCAAGTATTGCTTCTCATAGTTATGATCATAGAGATTATCAAAGCTAACATGTGGATGCTTATTAAAAGAACATGTAAATTGGAGACCTACCAAGAAAGTCCTTATATGGATATTAAATCTATGTTAGTGAGAAATCTCTTCGCAGTAGTGGTGGTCAAGCATCATCAAACTTGAGATCACCAAAATTATCTTAAGTAATAAGTGGTATACTTTGACTCCATAACTGCTTCCCTCTATCAAGTAGTGAATATAGTTAGGAGATTGGATATATCATGACCTACTTAAAAATAGTTGAGTGATCAATAAAGGATTCACCATCCCAAATTTATTAGGGGATTATCTTATATGTTTTATAATATCCTTGTTCAAATAATCTCTGGCCATAGTGGAATGCTAAGATGGATGAGATCCACAAAGGGTATTTTAGGAACCAAAGTTATAATATTAGAACAACTATATTCAGGTTTATGTGAGTTGCATTAATCCATGCTCAAAACCGAAATTAGATAAAGTAATGTAAATGGAGTAATTACATAACCAAATTTTCTATGGGAGGTATAGTCAAACCACTTGACTTTACTGTCATTTGGATAGTCATGATATTTGGCTAGAAACCTCTCATGATTTGTTCATGTACATATGGATAAATATTAATTAGAGAATGAATATAATAATTTAAAGAGTTTAAATCATGCAATTATATAATTAATGATATGTTTGTATTGCCAAGTGGACCAAAAAAACCCAATGGGTCACATTCCTATACGGTAAGGGAATTTTGGAACAATGACTTTCATTAATAATATTTGATATTATTATAGGATAAGAAAAAGAAGAGGAGAACAATTAATTAAAATAGTTTAATTAATTGTACATTTACAGAAGGCTTCCTAGAAAGGTTTGTGTGTGGTCTGAAGAAATGGGCCAAAATGGTCCTTTTTGATCTTGAATGAAATATTATCTGACTATAAGTTTTATAAGATTGATATAATAATTTTTGTTCACTTAGAAAATTAAAAATTGGGCCAACAATGAAAGTAGTATGCGCAGAAGCCCTATGGAAGTGCTTTTTGCACAAAAGACATATAAAAGGCCTTAGAGGCCTAGTTTTTGGACCAAGTCAAATTGAATATAATCTATAATAGTTATGGACTTCATATATTTAATTTGGATGAATTTGAAATTGATTTGTGTATTTAAATCCAAGGTGCAAATAAACCTAGTTAAAAGGCTTTTGCGCATGGCCTTTTTAAAAGAGTCTGGTATGGATTTAATTAGATCTAAAATTAATAAAATAATCCATAGGCCCATTTGAATTAATTATCTAGAATTTTTAGAGTCCTAAAACTATTAGACTTATGGTTTTAACCTATAGTATAAAAGTCTAAATTTAGTAGGATTAAGAAGAACTTTTCTATGCCTCCTTCTTCTCTTTATTAGCCAACTTTCTCTTCTAGTCACTAAGCAATTTCAACTACTTCCTCAAGTTATTCTTTGTTATTTTGCCCGTCTCTGGAGTGAATTTTGCATAGGAGGTATTTTCGATTTAACGTTTACGACAATTCGGTGCGACGAAAATTAATTTATCAACAACTCTCAAAGTGATTTTCTGAATTCTTTTAGGCAAAACTGTAATTTCATGGTATGGTCATTAAATTAATGAATTTTAAAAATTTTATGCCATGTATGTGATGCATTATCTAGTTCAAATTATAACAGTCTAGTCAGATACTATAATATCATAGACCAAAAAAAAAGAATTGTATATTATTTAGAATTGGGATTTTAAATATTATAATTAAATATACATTTGTAAATAGAGTGTGTTACGATGAGTGGGTGTTTATGGTATGTACCAGTATGCGTCGTTGAATCAAAGAGTAAATTTATATTTTATTTTTTGTTCCAATAATGCTATATTATAGAAAGGAGTGTGACATGATACACACGGATATGTATCAGTGGATCGGATGCTTTCACTCTATTTAAAGTGCATATGCATGCACACCGTTCGTACATGCACTCACTGTGTGTATGCATGCACATCCTGTATGAACCAAATCTGCTAACCAAAAAATTAACCTATATATCTAAGCTAGGCATATAGGGGTAGCTCGTGCATTAAAAGAAAATCCTTCAGGGTAAGTTGTATCTCAAATTAAAGAGATCTTGAAAACAGAAATACTTTCGAAAAGCTAAATTTGTAGAGAGTGTGACCATACCATAATGCTGAGTCTATAAATTAGGCTATTTGTGATTAGGTATTAAGTCCATCCCCTCTATGAGGAACAAATGGGACCTAAAAGAAACTAACGACACAGTTATATTACTATTAACTTTGTTTCTTCTTTTCATTCAAACATATCTTCTCTCATTATTACTTTCTGGATGGACCCATAAACTATGTCCAAACTCTTTTTTAGCTTATGACCCTATTGTTTTCCCCTTTTTCTCTTTTTTGAATTCAACTACACGATATATCAGGAAAAAAAAAGTATTGAAAATACAATAATTGTGGTCCTTGATGCTGCTAATAATACTACCTGAAAATTAAATTATTTTGCAAGTACTCTTCAAGCTGCAGCTTTGGAATGCAGTATATAAAACGTCCATTAAAGATTCAAAAGATTATAAACAAACACTTAAGCATAAGCTAAAAATATATGTAATTTTTTTATATAAAAAAAGGGAAGCAAAAATTTAAATCGGTGAGATGTAACCTTGATAAGCATGCATGTAATGTTTGGCTTATTTTGAAAAGGAATTATTGGATTTTACATATGGGGATAAGAGATTTGAAGACAAATTTTACTTCAATGAAATCTAAAGTATCTTGTCAAAATGACTAACGTCACTGGTCATGCGGCTTCAGCATTACAGCATGCATGTCTTTCATTAATTCATTATGGGTTGGATATTTTTTTTTTTTTGTCGAGATTGACGGATTGGATTGAATATCTTTTAAAGCATATCTGAATATCTTCTATAAACATGTGTCAGATATTCTATGATGTCAATTACATCATACTCTTAAAATTAAACCTCATGAATATTTAGTCTACCCTATAATTGGATTTGATTCTATATACTCTATTTCTACATATTCTACTAGATTAGAGCCTTCTACTTTATCTAACTTAATTTTTTTTTTAAATTTATTTATGTTAGCTGTCGTTATAGATTTTGAGGATTGATTATATCAACAATCACAAAACTATAACTTTATAATAAGCTAATAGTAAAAGAAATTTTTGTACCGTGAAAGTAATTCAGTTTTCCAATTTGTTTCAACGGTTTCAAGTCAGAATATTGATGTATCATACCAACTTACTTTTGTGAAACTCACAGTAATTTCTTGTGACATTCACATGTCTACTTATATTATGTAGTTTGATGATGTATCATATTTCAAAAGCTCTACGTGACACATCAGCATTTCGATTAGAAATTCAGTCATATTAACTTTAATAAACATGAGATTTTTTTAAGAAATCAGAAAACTCCGAGTTTTGGAAGTTGTAATGAGATTATTAAGGATGTAAATGTTGTTTAAAGTTACATATATTAGCTTTATCTCATATTCACCAACTTACTCAGGAAATAATGGAGGTCAAAATTTGTCTGCTTTTCATTATTGCTTCATATTGTCCTTATTCCTAGAAAAGATGCTCCAAGTAGTGATCATGTTGAACCACAAATTATGTTAGACGATAAGGGCTTTAAGGGTAGGATCCCAAATCAATATATTTCAAATTAATCATTTTCTAAATTAATGAGTGAGTGGATCAAATTCAGAAATTAAGAAGCCTTGCAGATATATGGTATCTAAATTGAATTTTTAACTTAATTCACTGCCACAAAATAAGTTTATTGCAATATATTATTAGAAACATATTAGCAAATGTTCCTTTTGGATATATAAGGTAACAACTTAGTAACATGTTTAAAATATTACAAACTAATAATTGTTGGAATAAGACATTACAATTGTTGCAATAAAATATTACAATTGTTGCAATAATTTAAAGCAACAATGGCGAATGCAATGTTTTCAAATTTGTTATAATATATGCCAAAACTGGTGCAATAATCTAAAATAATAAGGGTAAGTGCAAAAATTTCAAATACATTGTTGTAAACAGTTTTAATATTTTATTGTAAAAGTTATTAATTTGCAACATTTAAAATATGATGTTAAATTGTTGCTTTATACAAATTAAAGCAACATTTTTTAAATATGTTGCTGAGAATGTATTGCAATGAGCTTGTTTTGTAGTGGTGATTAAATTAAAAATAATTATTTTTTATAAAAATTAATTAGAGATGATTACTTGTTAAAAGAATATACCTTGAATACTTCAAGAGAACGGAAAATTATATTTAATAGTATGTTCCTCAAGTAATAGGAGCTTGAGATTGGAGTATACATTTTTATCAATTACTTCTGCTCTTATTAAGTTTTATTTTAATATTTAAATTTTATGAATTAGATTAATATTTTCCTTGCACAGTATAAATGCATTCTTTTAAAAAATAAATAAATAAATTTCATATTTTTTTAAAAAAATAAATATATAAAATAAGCCAAGAAAGATCAAATTTGACCATAATACTATGCAGCTTATGAATTTCATATTTACAAACAAATTAGGTACTTAATTGAATTCTACTCATTCAAGTAAACACCCAAATCAAAATCAAATCACTGAAAGATAGCATTGAGTAGTCTTGACTAATTTTCCTCCTCCTTAACATGAAAAATAAAAAATAAAAAAAAATTAAAAAAACAAGTTTTCTCCATTGATGACTAAAGGGACCATTAAAGTTTGAAGCCACCAACACAAACAGTTTTCTTAATTATCATTTTTTGCTCTTGCTTTTTGGTTTACAGGCCTTTTGAATTTCTGCCTAAATTATTAAAAACATAGTTTGCGTATCAAAAAGTAGAAAAATGAAAGGGAAAATAAATTAGGCTTTATGTTGCAATTTAATGTTCCAAAATAATAAACATTACTTTAAATATTGGAATTCTTTCTGGAGAAAGTTTTTTTTCGTGAAAATAGAAATTTACGTTACTGATTGATCCAAATTCCCAAGGTTAATCTTAAGCACAACTTGAAAGATGGGCTTTCGAATTTGAGAAAGCTGCTTTTATTTGTAGAAACTATTCATTAATCGATCTAATTAAATTAATCTCTAGAAACATTCTAAAATATCATTGTCATTAATTCATTTATAAGGTTTTTGTTCATAAATCTCCCTCTGCAACCTTATATAGGCTAGAAGAGAAAAATATTATGTTAGACATACAAGTACATCGAAAGGCTTCATCGGACCAAGGATTTCGATACTTTCATAAATTAACATCAAATCTATATATACAGAGTGGTAAGACACTTAAATCTTTAATTATAGATCAAGCATTGAGAAAATATCTCAAATTTTGATACTATGTTAGAAAAATTTACAACAAGCAACCCGACTTTTAAGACACTTTAATCCTCATGCTAATACTCAAGTGAATGGAAATGTGATAGAGTCTAATTCAATTCCAAAAATATGAGTATTTCATTTTTATTACTGGCCAATATGGAATAATAAGTATATCCTCACATGTCCAAAACCAAATACATGCAAAATACCTAGAGCGTAAATTTTGCATAACTAAACATTTGTTGATAATCTTACATCAAGTACTAATGATTTTAATACCATATGAAAAAAAAAAAGAATTTGAACCTAACAAAACATCAAAAGCTAACTTGTAAGATGGAGATTGTCCAAACATATATAAAAAGTATTTAGCCAACGCGAAATATTTAACAAGTCAAGTGGTCGATTACCTACCTCATAGTGCATAAAGTCGATGGTTCAATCTCTGTTTCATAAAATTTTACTTTTTAACTATAAGATCAACTAATATTATTGTTTAAAACACAATTTTATACTGAAAAAAACATGAAAAGCACGCTATCCAAATATGCACAGAACACCAAATTTAAAACCCACTTTTATTCTTGAAAAGAAGTAGAAACATTTCATTTTTAGTTTGATGGTATGAAGAAGATTTATAAGAAAATGGTATTAATTAATAGAGAAGTTAATAAAGATCCCAAAGATTAAAATAATAGTAAAAGAAGGTGTAGCTAGGGTTTTAGGTTGGATGTCTCTTAGGAGTTACAAAAAACCAAATGAGGGGACACTAAAGAGGATTTGCATTGAGGAAAGAATCAGAATCTACGATTAATAATACCAATTAAAATTATAAATAGAAGTGAATTAAGGTGTCGTGTAGTCACACTCAATGTTGTGTCCATGCAAGACAACCAATCAAAAACATTTAAGTTATAAAATAATATTTTTTTCGTTTTTTTTTATCTGTTATTTTTAAATAAAATTTAAATTTTATTTATTTGTTATTTTTAAATTTTCAATATAATTTAATTTATTTTTTTAATTTTTTTTTAATAAAATAAAAAACAATCAGATTTAATAATTTAATCTTATTTACATAATTTAATATTAAAGTTAATTTTATTTATTATTTATTAATTTTAATAAAAATAATAAAAGTAATTAATAGAACGGATGGTCTAATAATTAGACATCCAATCAAAGTTTCTTCAAAAGCGAGAAAAAAAATGGGAAATGGAGGAGACAGCTCATTTCCATGAATAGAATATGCAGTACCTCATGGCCAAACAAACCCTTTAATAATTAAGATTAAATAATAAGGATGCAAGAAAATGAAGAGGTGGGTGGAGGAGAGAAGAAAAATAAAAGGAAGCAATAAATAGGTAATGAAATTAGATTTTATCAATAAATACAAAGGAGTTGACAGGGCCAGGTTTGAAAAGATTGACCTCCTTATCTTCCTCCCCTCAATTTAGAGATCAGATTCTCTTTGTCTCTTCCCAATATAAAATATATAAATATAAACATTCAATCCCATGATCTCCAATGAAACTGCACTTCGTATTGTGATGGATCGATCGTCTTTCACAATCCTACAAAATCATAAAGAAACACACACAACAGAGCAGACAATAAAAGAAAGGACTTGACAAGAAATGGATATCTCATATAATAATAATAATAATAATAATCTCCATGAACCTTTCTCCTCCATCATTGTTTTAATTATATTGTATAGAGAAGATTATATATATATATAAATTGTGTGTGTGTGTGAGAGAGAGAGAGAGAGCTAGAAGTCATGAGAGTGATGATACATTGTTGGATCTCTTTGGGAATTGTGGGTGTTATCACCATCTCCATCCATTCTTGATCCCAATTGGGGTGAACCAGCAGCACCAAGATTCAAATAAACCAATCTTGAATCAAGATTCAGGTTCCCGCTGCTGCTACTATTATGTTCATCGCTCATTGGGGGATAAATTGGGCCTGAACTTGGTGCATTCACACTCCCTTCTTCCCTGGAAAGAACTAAAGCAGCAGATTGTACAAGCTCAAGACAAAGCCTTAGCTTATTGGGTTCAATGTGAGCCAAACCAGGAACTGCCCCCTTAAACAAGAAATCCGAGGTTAGGGTTCGAAGAATGTCCAGAGGGGTAACCCCATCCACTGTCCGAACATTGGGGTCTGCGTGGTGATCTAAAAGGACTGCAACCATATCTGGTGATACCATTTCAGCTGCAATGTGAAGAGGGGTTTTCCCGGCGGGACCGGCTGGGTAATTAACATCTGCTGCACCCAATTCAAGCAAGGCCTTAACTACTTCTCGGCTACAATTCTCAACTGCATAATGTAGAGCTAATGCTTCATCAAGATTTAGGCCTTCACCCATCACCATTAGTTTAACCAGTTCAACATCGGATGAGTCTAATGCTCTTCTCATTCTTCTTATCTTTTGGTCCTCAAGATCGGCTGCTGCTGTCAGGTCATGGTGGTGGTGATGGTGAGGCATTAATGATCTTCGAGCCAACGATGATTTCAGGCGGAGCTCTTCAATTTTAGCTACAACATCTATTGGAAGATGCTTAGCTAACACTTCTGGTGGCAGGCCTGATTTGGCCACAAGATGAGAACAAGTAGACCATAATTGGTGCATGTCTTGCTTTCTTGATGCAATTAGGACTTTCATTACATCTTCAATCGATGCCTTCTCTACCATGGCGGCCAACTGTTTCTGTTCAACACTCAAAATCAAAATAAATAATTGGATTAGTTACAAATTATTATAGTCTTAAATATAAAATATATGATCCATTTGTCATTCTATTGTAATGGTTAACCCCAAATTAGGAAAGTCGTATTCGGGTTAAATTTGGTTTCCCAAACTGTGGAAGTGGATGACAAGACTGGAGTTTGGAAATCCCAAATTAAGAAAACATACATAAAATCAAGACATTTTACATCTCTTGTATACAAGTATATTAATTGTTAAAACCAATGTATCAAACAGCATTTGGCTAGAGTAAAAACAAAACAGTTTACATGAATGTTTGATCATTAACATCAGAAGAATCCCTAGTGTTGGAAAATTGAAACCAATAATTGAATTAACTGCTAGAAAGGAAAGTACTAAAATGGATAGTGTGTAATCAAATAAGCCCAACTGCTTCAAAAATGAAGGACTAATAGAACACAAAAGATGTAAAGACAATAGTATATCACTCCACCAAACGATGAGAAAATAGAAAAAGAACAAATTTTTATAATAAAAATAAAGAAAACCCACTTCACAAAAAATCCCCTTCCCAGTTACCAAAAATCCAGTGACTCCATACCCACAAAACAAAAATGACTACTCCAACACACTAATCAAGGCTGCAAGAGAGAGAAGAAAGAACAACAAAAAAAGAAAGAAAAAAAAACCTGAGTAAGCAATGCAAGCTGTTCAACTCCAAAATATCTAGCGGCAGCAAGAGTATCAAGAGCAAGATCAACGGCAGAGGTGCAATGCGTGTGCCAACAGCCTCTTTCACCACAATTAGGCCTTGGTTCATGCTTTTGAGGGACAATAGAGACTTGTCCACTATACAAGAACTGTAAGAGCAACAAGAACACCTCATATCCCACTGAGTTTACTGGTATTACATTTCCCCTCGAACCTCCTGATGTTATTGACGATGTTCCTGATGTTAATGATGATGATCCTCCTCCTACTCCTCTTGACCCGGGTGAGTCTAACCCCGATGGTGGGTCGGGTCCACAGAAGAATTTCCTAAAGAACAAACTTCTTGCTGCTAAAATACATCTGTGAGCATGAACTAATCTCCCTTCCACACTGAAAGTTACATCTGAGAAAGCTTGCCCGTTTATCAGAAGGTTCAGATAATCTAAAGACAGTGATCTTAACGACTCTTCAAGGGTCATTTTTCTTTTTCTTTTATTTCAAGATTTTCCTTATTAGGGTTAAAGAAAAGAAACAAGAATATTATATATATATATAGACAAAAAAAAACTATGAAGGGTATTAGCAGCAAGAAGAGAAAGAGATGGAATTCTTTTTTTTTTTTTTCTGTGTGTGTTCTTGATGTTGAAGATGATGATTATGTCACTGTGTTTTGGAGAGAGAGAGAGAAAGTGAGAGAGAGAGAGAGAGATTCTTTTCTCTCGATGGAGAGGCGTGGTGATAGATATTTTTGAGAGGGAGAGAAAGAGAAGGGCAATATGGGTGGCTATTCTGGGCGGCTGAGCTATTTAAAAAAGGGTTCCTCAAATAAATTAATCAATAAATTTTATATAAGATAAAAAGAAATTCTAAATTATTCGATACGAATTAATATTTTTTCTTTTTTTACTTTTGCTCCTAATCAATCAATCCTCTTAAATATATTTGGACGTACATGAAGCCTATGGCAAAATCGTTTTATTTATGACTTAACTGTGTTGACTCCTACACTGAAATGGGACCGCCCCGTTTAAAAATACTTACTACCACTTATTATTATTATTATTATTATTATTATTATTATTATTATTATTATTATTTAAACAAATGCTTAACAATGGAAATTTCTTTCTACCATTTATTGTTTGAATTCGAATGAGGGCTCACAACTTTATACCCAATTTTTATTATATACAATATAGTTCACTTTCTTTAAAAAAATAGATAAGTTTTTATTTTACCCAAATTTTCTTTTTTTCAATTGAATAATTTTTAAAGAAAATTATAACTGTCTTTTTAGTAAGAATAAGAAAAATGCATCTCATTCCCACATATTGGACCTGTTTATTTCCAAAGTGTCAAAATTCAACTCTTTTAACTTAAAATTTATTCAATTAGACTCTTTGTATAAGGTTGTAATGAAATAGTTATATATATATATATATATAGGAGTTAGCATGTTCAAATTGAATTGATAAAGTTGTACTTTTCATATATTTAATGTAATTTCCAAAATTTAGATGCGATTAATTCAATCATAACAAAAATTTAAGGAGTGTTGGTCGCGGCCATTAGGAGTTTGGCAATTAGATTTAATGTAACCCAATTAAAGATAAACAAGTTTTAACTTTATTAACCATTTTGGAAATGTTTTTTTTTTCTGCCTTTTGTTAATTACATCTGCGTACTTCTCACTTGTGTACAAAAAAAATGGATGCCTTTTAAGCATTATGCATTTTTGAACAGTTAGAACAGTAATGCTTTTCAGCTTAATGTTTTTTTTTCCTTTTATTCGTTTAATCTGACAACTTTTATCTTTACATATAAATTAAAAAAATCATTAATTAACATTAAATTCAATTCATTATATTTATTAAAAATATTAGTTTATTAATTGTTTATAATTATATAATATCATTCTCTTAGTTTTTTTTTCATATATAAAGATAAAATAAAAAATACATAATTGATACTTCTTAAAATTTAAAAATTGCCAGTTGCTTTATTAAATATATTCAGAAAACCTAACCTTAATTTATTGGTACTCTGACTAAATAAACAATTAATGTTTCATAATAAAATATACGACATTTAAATGTAATTGAATATAAAAAAGGAGATGAAAATGCAAATGAAAATGAAGATGTGGTGATGATGATGATGGTGAGTTAGTCCAATTTCATTTCTAAAACATTGGTTGTTAGTGTGGATTCCAAAATTACGAAGATGCCCAGTTAAAATGTTAATGATAGATTAAGATTTGAATTGAAATTTAGGCTAAAAATGGAAAAGATTTTAATAATTAAACCTTATTTTTATTTTCGAATGAGAGAGAAACAAAGGTAAATTTCGGAAGACATTTTACAACATACATATTTTGAAAAAATCAGAAGACAATTGCTCTCAAGCACAAGACAATTGACCCGATAAATTCTCTCCAAAGGTCCATTTCTTTTAGTTTTTCAACTTTACACGTAGCTCATGTGATGTGCCAAGCTCCTAAACTATAATCTAAATGCTTCAAAAATCCTTAGTAATAATTATTTTTTTTAACCTTGTAATAATGTTTTAAGCATTATCCATAACCCCCTAAAATGGCTAGCCGGCTTGGATTTCTCTTCCACTAAAATTTAGGAGGGGACATAAAATAATTAACCGGTGTATATATAAATTATTTATCAAATCCAACAAATTAATATCGATTTTTTAAAATTAAAGTTTAAGTGTAATCCATTAACAAACAATTAATTGTTTATCCATTAATTACTAAATGCAGTTCTTTAATGATTAACCATTGAAAAAAAATAGACATGTACAATTATTTTATGCTTTTATAAATAAATTGCATTCATAAAATTAAAATATAAATTTTAAAAGTTTTAAATTCAAATTTATTAATCATAATTTTTAAAAGTTAAAGTCAGTATTCACGTTTAATCAAACTGATTTATTAAATAAAACGGTTTGAATTTGATTTTAACTACTGATCTAATAGTTTTTTTTTCTTGTTAACCTTACTAAAATCCACAATTTCTTTTTTAAAAAATGAGTGTATCATTTAGTAATCAAATTAAATTATAACTCTTTTCTCCTTCTCTTTACCGACTTTTCTTTATCTTTCTCTCTCTCTGTTTTTTTTTTTTAATAAATTGAGTAAACTGACTAATAGTGTTGACAATAAAAAGTCTTGGCTACGTACTTCCTTTTAAGCAAGCGTACCACATACACTATTTTGCAGTGTATATTACAGTTGTTTTTAAATGCGAAATAAATTTTTATTAATAATATAAAATAATATAAAAACTTTTTAATTTTTAATTTGAGAGATTATCGCTTTAAATGAACTGATGGTAGCTTCAAAATTAAATAAAAAAATTTAATTTGAGAGACAAAAGAAAGTTAGATTTTTTCGTGAAGGTTAGAGAGAAAAGAATTTTTTTCAATTTTTGAATTCGTAAAAAATAAATATTACGAAGTCATTCAAAAAGGCTATTTATATAACGATATTTCAACGGTGCATACCAATTAGAATGTACTGGGCGTTTCCAACTTGAGGCCCCATTTCTCTTTCTTTTATATAAAAAAAATAAAAAGAAAAAAAGGGTTAAAAAGTCTTGTAAACACAAAATTGTGTATAAGACAAACACAAAAAAAAAAAAACAACTTGAAAAATTATATATATACTAAATTTAGAACATAAAGCTTGAATAAATGAAATAAACAAACAGATATATGAAAATAAAGAGGAAAAAGTTTATTTATTATTTAAAAGGACCTGAATAAATAAGATTTGACATACTGAAAATGATATAAATAATAAAATGGCATCAAATTAATATAAGATCTCAGTATGGTTTCAAGTTATGAGTTTGGTAACTGCTGCTCTGAATGATTTCAAGACCACGGATTTGACGTTTGACTTGTCTTTTCACCTTCACTTCCCACGCTCCTCTTTTATGACACGCACCACAAATACTATTATTTTCCAATTTCAATTATTAGCCTTAATTTGGTAAAAATAATATTTCAGAAAATTGGTAAAGTTATTTGTTTTATTTGAGTTGATTTCAACCCCAAATGCTTCAATCTTTCAGAATGGTAAGTGAATTCGTTTTACTACACCACCAAATCGTGACGTGTCATAATGCATTGGTTCACAAACTTTGTTCAAGTTTGGTTTTGGACCTTTTTGTTTTTAAATTCAAAAAATAAAATAAAATTATTAGCCTTCAACCTATTTTTATTGAATTCACAAATTATGTCAATTGGATCTAGCAGTTAACTAATGCGGTTGATGGTTAAAAATCTTCTTATTTATTTATGTCATTTATATGAGGCTATATTTATTAAATAATACAGTTGAAGTTCATATTTGAAGAACAAAGTTCAACATAGGCTTATGAGGGTATATTTATTTCCTAATGAGTATATCTTAGCTTGTTATTATGTTATGTAAAGAATTCACTTGATGCACAGGTGTCAAGACTTTCATTTGGTGGGTTTGTTAGGAGTAGTTATTATCATCATTTCTTATTGTGAACAGAGGTGTCTGGGTTTAATAGGTTCAATGTATTCTTCTCACGTATATGGAGGTAAAGAATATATACAACAGTTCTGAAACAAAATATAAAAATAAAGTAGAATAGAGTTCTATTTTAGGAAGAATTATGTACAAAGTAAAATATTATACAACTCTCTTAAGACTTAAATGCGTATTTTACTAGGATTCCAATTCACGTCCACACTTCCTCTCAAGTTGGATATACACATCCACCATACCCAACTTGCTGATTGCATCATGAAACGCATCCTTTGAAACTGCTTTTGTAAGAACATCAGCAAGTTGTTCTTTAGACTTTACAAACGGAAATTGTATAATCTTCTGATCTAGCTTCTCTTTAATGAAGTGCCTATCGACTTCAACATGTTTAGTTCAATCATGTTGCACAGGGTTCTCCACAATCTTAATAGACGCTTTATTATCACAGTAAAGGTTCATAGGGTCTGCATTCTCAATTCCTAGATTTGATAAAACACGTTTAACCCAAAGTAACTCGCAAATTCCATAAGTCATTCCTCTAAACTTAGCTTATGCACTTGACCGAGCAACCACCTTTTGTTATTTACTTTTCCTCCTTTATGTTTTATGAACAATGTATGGTCTGCACCACTTTGTTTATAACCAAACACTTTTATTGCTGTAGAGAACCTTCCAAACCATGCTCTCGGTGATTGCTTAAGTTCATATAGTGATTTTTCAGTTTGCATACTCTACCTCCCTTTGACAAATCAAGCTTTATACCCGGTGGTAACTCCATGTACACCTCTTCCTCCAACTCACCATTGAGAAAAGCATTTTTAACATCAAATTGCTTTAAAAGGCCATCCCCGATTTACTGCTATTGAAATTAAAATATGAATGGTGTCTAGCTTAGCTACTAGTGCAAAGGTGTCTTGGTAGTCCACACCGTATCTTTGTGTATAATCCTTTGCAACTAGTCTCGCCTTATACCTGTTAATACCCCTATCAAATTTAAGTTTTACTGTGTAAACCCATCTACATCCGACTGGTCTTTTTCCTTTTGGAAGGGGAGTAAGTTCCCACGTAGAATTTCTTTGTAGAGCTTACATCTCTTCATTCATTGCCTTGGTCCACCTTGGGTCACCTAATGCTTCCTGCACATTTCTAGGAATAGATACATTGGATAATTGATTAACAACAAGTTCATAAGTCCTAGACAATTTCAAAAATGATACATAATTAGCAATAGGATATCTGACATTTGTTTTAAGATTGGGCTCATACTATTTTCTCGGAACCTCTTTATGTGATCTTTGTGGGTATCTAGAAGCAGAATCTTCAGGAACAGTAATATAAGATTCATTATGAGAAATTTCAGAGGTTGGATTCGAAAATACCTGAGATTATCATTGATAACACTCTGAGCAGGTCCCTCAGTTGACGGTGTTAAAGTAGGGAGAATTGTACTACTCGGTTGTTCATTCAAATGTTTTTCTCCATGAAAAATATTTCCTGCACTGACACTTTCCTCCAGCCCTTTATAGTTCATTTCTTCCAAGTTTAAAAAATCAAAAATAATTTCTTTATCCAAGGCTACTTTTGTTCTATCTCCTTTAGTGTCTTGCAATGTGTTCCCTTCTTCACTATTCGCTTCTCCACCATTCTCCCCCTGAAGTGAAGGGGTGGAAATTGTCCCTGAATAAAAAGGCTCAGCCTCTCAAAAAGATACATCTAATGAGACATGTAACTTGTGATTTTGAGGATCATAGCACCTATAGCCCTTTGAAACTCATAATAACACACAAAAACACATCTTTTGGCACATGGATCAAGCTTAGATCGCAAGACTTTAGGGATGTGAACATATACAGTACACCCAAATACCAGAGGTTTAAGATTTGAAAGATGAGGGATGGAAAGTAAGGATTTCATTTTTTGCAGAGGTGTTTGGAAATCTAAAACTCTAGATGGTAAGCAATATATGAGGTAGATAGTAGATTTGACAGCCTCACCCCAATAAAATCATGGCATATTCATTCCAAAGAGCAAGGCACGGACCATTTCCAGTGTTTGTCTATTTCGTCTCTCCGCTAAGCCATTTTGTTGTGGGGTATAAGCGCAGAAAGCTTGATGACGAATTCCATTTTTTCTCAATGAATGTTCGAGTGAAGTATCCATAAATTCCATAGCATTATTTGTTTGCCAAACTTAAATTTGTTTCTGATATTGGGTACATACCATGTTGCGAAACTCCTGAAAAGCTATACAAACATCAGTTTTTTATAAGGTAATGATATCCAAGTCATACGTGTGCATTCATCTATAAAAGTAACAAAATATCTAGCTTTAGATAATGATGGAATTTTTGCAGGTCCCCACACATCCGAATGTATAATTGCAAATGTTTCAGAACTTTTATTTAAACTAGAAGGATACGGAACATGATGGCTCTTAGCCAATTCACACATATTACAATAAAAATCTAAAATAATTAAGTTTAAAAATAAGTGAGGTTTTAACTTTCTAAGATACCCAAATGAAGGATGCCCAAAACATTGATGCCATAACCAAATGGTTTTCTTATTGTCTTTACGACCACCTGTCTGATGAGCTTGACTGAGCTTTTGTTCTCCATTTTTTGTCAACTCCAAGTAGTACAATTTTCCTTGTTTAACACCACAACCAAGAGTTTTCCTGGTCAGAATGTCCTGAAAAACACAAAAAGAAGGCCAAAAGGTTACAATACAGTTAAGAGTGGAAGTAATTTATCCAACTGACAACAAGTTATTTTTAAGAGAGTGTACAACTAAACAAAATTCAATGTAAGGGTATCTGACAATGTAATAGATCCTTGACCAATAACAGAACATTGGTTACCATTAGCTGTGGAAATAGCTGACTGTGGGGAAGGTTGGACAGATTGTAATTTCCTAGAATCTCTAATCATATGATTAGATGCACCTGTATCAATAATCCATGTATCATTCATTGAGAATGTAGAGAAAGCATTAGCCTTACCCACAATACCTGAACATGTAACATTTGCTACAGATAGCGATTTTCTTTCACTATCATTTACTTCATTTATGGCTGTCACCATTGCCTTGCCCACCACCTTTTTTCGTGGTTTTTTTGTAAAGTCCCACCAATCAGGATAGCCAATGATTTCATAGCAGCGTTGTCTTGTGTGACCCGATTCACCACAATGATCACACACAAAGTTATTATTCTTACTAGATTTGTGGGTTTTTCCAAGACCAGATGATCCTAGGCGGGTTTGGTTGGCCACCATAGCGCTTGTGTTTAGGAATCAATCGAGAGCTTCCCATTGCTTGTCTTTGTTGATACTCCTGCATTACATATGCATATGTGCTTTCCAAATTTAGTTTTGGATCTTTGTGTAAAATTTCTCCCCTAACCTGATCAAATTCAGAGTCAAGCCCATTAGAAAAATATGGACTCAAAGTCTAGCCATTGCTAAGTTTAATTTGATCAACCCTTCAATAGTTTCTTCTTGAGAAGTTGATTTGTAGTCAATTTCTTGAAAAATAGTCACTAATTTATTGTAATAGGTAGACAATGGTCTACTGTCTTCTCTAGTCAATAAGGACTTTTAGTTTAGTTCAAAAAGGCGAGTCTCATCAGATCCATCATAGAACGTCTTTGAAATAGCTTCCCATACTTCTTTGGCTGTGGAAAGATGAATAAATCGTTGCATTAGTGATGGACTCATTGTATCGATAAGCCAGCTTTTCACCTTTTGATTCTTCATGATCCATGTTCCAAAATTTGGATCTTTAGGTGTAGGTTTTGTTGCTGCTTCAATAAGGTAACCGACCTTGTTCCTTGCTCTAATGCACATCTCTATAAGTTGAGACCATAATGAATAATTAGTTTCATCAAAGATGATACTTGTGGGAAAAAAATTGTCTTGTTGTATAATAATTGGTGTGTTGCTTGTGGTTGCTGGAACAATAGTTTTCGACTGTTCCATTCTTTTTATTTTTCTTTAAATACAAATTTCAGGAAATAAAGATTACGGGGAGTTTGAGGAACCTAACTCTGATACCATGTGAATAGAGGTACCTAGGTTTAATAGGTTCAATGTATTCTTATCACGTATGGAGGTAAAGAATATATACAACAGTTTTGGAACAAAACATAAAAATAGAGTAGAACATAGTTCTATTCTAGGAAGAATTTTGTACAAAGTAAAATTTTATACAACTCTCTTAAGACTTGATGCGTAGTTTACTAAGATTCCAACTCACATCCACACTTATATATATATATATATATATATATATATATATATACACACACACATACATACATACATACACACACACACTACTCTATATAGTGTACACAAGATATTCTTTTCAATAGAAATTCAGTCAATTCTTTCATTTCTTTCCATTTTTGAACATGGTATTAGAACATTAGGTCTAGTGATCTAGAAATTCTTCAAATATTTTTACATTTTGATTCTTGATTCTTTTTCTATTACTATTTATTTTGCATTTGAGCAATTAAAAATCGGTTGGAGATGGAGGACAGACAAACTTAGAGCAACTCAAATCCTTTATTTTTGTATAACTTTGATAATTTAGGTATGAGTTTGGTAACTGCTCTTCTGAATGGTGGAAACTATCTTACATGGAGTCAATCCATGTGGATAACGGCGGAAGCGAATATGAAGCTAGGATTTGTTGATGGAAGTTACACAAAGTTTAATGAAGATGATGTTGATTTTCCACAATGAAGGAATGTTAATTACATGTTGATTTTTTGAAACTTGAACTCCTTATCAAAAGACATGGTAGATTCTTTCATTTGCATTGAAGATGATAGATGAATGCGGATGGAACTAGAATAAAGGTATGTGAAAGTAATAAACCTTTGTTGCATCAAATCTAAATGGAGTTCTCATCAATTACTCAAGGAATGCAAAAATCATTGAGGATGTTCCACTAAAGAAGCTATTTGAGGAATTAACCTATTTACAGGTTATATCAAATACACTTATGGTTGTGATCTTTGGTACATTGAGTTAGCTGAAAATATGAATGCCAAGAGAAAATTGATTTAGTTTCTTATAATGCTTAATGACAACTATGATATTGAAAAATGAAGTTCTTATGATAGATCCACTGCCCATGATTAACAAATCATTCTCTTCATGATAGCAAGGGTTGAAAATAGAAAAGTAACGTATCTCTAAGGGCCCCAAACATACTCTAACAGGAATTAAAACATGTTTAAAAGTGTATAGGCATGAGTTTTGATGCATATTAGTCATAATTGATTTTGTAGGACATAATTGGTATTTATGTATTTCTTTCGGGTATTCGGTGTAATATATATAAGTTGGGGATTTTATATGTGTAAATCATCAATTTAGGGCTTATATTAAAGTGAAAAATGACACTATATGCTATTGTTAATTAAATAATTAGTGGGGGGATCATAAGAGAATTTGTCAAGGGTTTTAAGTAAGGATCAATGGAAGATTGACAGCTTTGGAAAATCTAGAATATGCCTAATTAATGAAGCAAAAATATGCTTATTGAGAAGTTAGGCCTGCTTTTCCTTATTCCCCCCACATTTTAGATTCTTCTTCTTCTTTTTCTTCTTCTTCTTTTTCTCCAATTTCATTCAAAAGTTTATGCTCTTCTTGCTGGATTTAAGAGAGAGAGAGTTTAGAGCAATTAAAGTGATTTAGGTGGGTAAATCATGGAAATTAAATAAAAATCCTCATCTTCTATAATTCATCTTTTTGATCATTCGAAGTATAATGTATATGCAGATTTTGAAGGATTAAGTGATAATATTTTTATAGTTCTAGCTAAAGAACAAAGGAAAAGCAAGGGCAATGAGAAGATCTAAGCTAGAAACTATAACATTTCAAGAGGTAAGGGAGTTATTAAATTGTGTACATTTATTATTATGTGGTTATTAGAAGTTGTTGTATGTAGTAAGGAAATGCATAGAAAAGCAATGGTAAGTAGTTTCTACTGTAGGATTCCATTAGACCTGCAGGTGGGTCTCTAAAATTAATGAGGCCAAGGACAAAATAAACTAGGAATGTATATCTTTAATTCAGGTGAAGGGAAAGAAGTGGGATTTTGATCTTAGGATCCCCAAAATCCAGTATGAAAATAAACCTAGCTTACTGCTCTATCATCTAGAGCAGTATATGTTGTTATAGGCAGAAAGTTTGGTAAAATGGTTTAAATTAGTTGATTCTTGTTGAATTAAGAACTAGATTTATAGTGGAACATATGTTTAGTAGGACATTTTACATAAAAATCTCGTTTGATTAACCTAACAACCCTACACAAATAAAATTAAAGTAGGTTGTTTACAGAGTTTAGAATTTTTTCATCTACCCGAACGGATTAGGAGCCAATCCAGTTGGGTGGCATGTTGTTTTTCAGTCTAAAATGCCACCCACTTGACTGGATTGATTTCAATTCAGTCGGGTTATTTAGGTTTATTCAATATAAAATGCCCTCACCTGTTGAATTAAACTTCAATCCAATCGGGTACCCTAATCAATTTGCTGACACGATTGAATTGATTTCAATCCATTCATGTTGCTCTTTCAAATTTAGTCCAGAATGGGTATCACCGACTGAATTGAACTCCAATCCAGTCAGGTACCCATCTATTTTGCCTATACACTTAAAATAATCCACTTTTTTGTTTTTGGAAATATTCTGAACATTATCAAAACTACGTAAATACTCTAGGAGGTCTACAACATCAATTAGTATGCAGATTTTGTCAATGCTTTTAACTTTAAATTCTTATTGATAAGTATTAAGAAGACACTACTGGTATCCTCTCACCATAAATCGGGTATAAGGTTTATGCTTCCCAAGATGTACTCAGGAGAGTAGATTAGGTAAGAATAAATTTAATTCTTTTGTATTTTGATTTCAAATGTATATAGTTAATATTATGTATTAAATATTAACCTTTTAAGTCTTAGTGTTGTGTGAATGGTCATGCTTAATAAAGGACCATAGCTGCATTGTGACACTAAGGTTTCCTTTGATATTGCTACTACGACACTTTCTGAGTTATAATACTTGAGGTTATTACCTCTTCTGTTTGATGCTCAATAAGAGTGTCTCTTATTCTACACTTGTTACCCAAACTTATAAGAACTGGCAAGCTATCTGTCATTTGTTATGTGATATGTGCTTACTCAAGTCATTTGTTTTGAATTAGTTAGTATTATATACCAATGTTTAAGTAAGATTTTGTGAACTATTTTGTTATTTATATATGTTTATTTACTTATTTAATTATGTAATTATGCATTTATCTTCTTTGTGTACATGTTACTTTCTGGTGACTATCAATATTTATTTGCATTTGAAATGTGTAATGTAGCAAGTTTTAGAGTCGAGCCAATAGCAGGTGGCCTAGGATAGCATTGAGTTTTATAGATAATTATAGTATTAGGGGTTTTATTTTGACTTTGTTATTAGTTGAAAGTAAAGAGAAATTTTGTATAACCTTTTAATATTAATTTGTAATTAACTTACTATAAGTATACATGTATGTCTACGAGCATAATTTTGTAACTAGTTGAAATACTTTATTAGTATCCACATGGATATCTATAATCAGTGCACATATATAAATATATATGAAAAAAATAATAATACGTAAATAATAAAAAAATTCTTAATAGATTCAAACTTTCTATATTTGTACCACCAATCCTGTGTGTATTATTTTGTTCTCCTAAAGGGGTTTTGGACTCTAAATTTTATTGGTATTAGAGCCCAATTTAGGGAATTCTGGACTAACTGAATTTATAGAGTAGTCTGTATATCTGTTAGAAGTTTAGGTTGGCCTAATGCGGTTATTCCTTAGCCCTTATAGTATAAAGAATGGAAGAATCTCAGGAAGCGATTGAGGAAAGTGCTGAAAGCAATCTACTTAAAGAATCACAACCATCTACATCGGATCCATCTCAAGCATTTAGAGTTGATGCTCAACCTCAAGTTCCAAAGGAGACCTTGTTAAAATTAACTCCAGATATGACTTTGGTAATGCAACGACTGACTGTGGCAAAGGCTTTTATTGACTCTTTATGGAAGCATAGAGCAAGGAATTTGTGGGAACTTGATGAATGAATTTGAAAAAGCCAAATATTAGTTAGAAAGAATTGCTAGGGTGTTAGGAGAAATTAAATGCCCTTCTGACCAAATGGTGCCCTATGTAATTTCTTTTCTTCAAGGCCCTACTTATGATTAGTGAAAGCTCATTTTAAATCATCCTCAGCTTCTAAACTCGATAGCTTAGGAACTTTTTGTCTAAGAATTCAAGAAGAGATATATTATTGTAGGTTATAGAGATGTGAAGTGGAAATAATTTTTGTAAGTTAAACAAAGAGGATTGTCGATTGAGGACTATGAAAAAGAATTCATCCATTTAAGTAAGTATGCTCCTCAACCCTTGGTGACCGAAATCTTAAGGTGTCGTCAGTTTGAGGATTCAAGAAGAGATATATTACTGCAGTTTATAGATATGAGAAGTGGAAACAATTTCTACAATTGAAACAAAGAGGATTGTCTATGGGGGAATATGAAAAAAAATTTATCCATTTAAGTAAGTATGCTCTTAAGCCCTTAGTGACCAAAATCTTTAGGTGTCGTCAGTTTGAGGATGGTTTAAATGATTTTATTAAGAAGCATTTGGTGGTTTTTACTTCTTTGTAACAAGTAGATTACTACTTATTGGTGCAGGCTACAATGAAGGTAAAGAAATCTAAATTGCCTAAGAGGGATAGGGCTCAAAAAAAAGGGTTTCACTAGTAGAGGTGCATTTTCAGGAAAGAGGAATCAAGAGGAAGAATCCTCAGTATAGGGGTCTATATATAGAGGTAACCATCAAGGCCTTTCTATAACAAGTGCATTAGGTAAGAGATCTTCCCTAAGGCGTGGCTCTGATGCCCCTAAGTGCCCATACTATTTAAAAAATCATTGGGGTTACCGGGGAATATTTTTGGAGTGAAAGTACATATTATATGGTAGAAAATTATCCCCTCGGCATAGCTCAAGCTTCATAAGCAAGTAATGGAGTTTCATATGCTCAATCTAGCTATAAAGGTAAAAGTAGAGGTCAAGGGGGATCGGGACAATCTAGGCTTAATCTAGGAGCTATTTCAGAAATGGTGGATCGTCCTCTAGCATCCCTAACTACAGCTTGAGCTATGAAAGCTCAAGAAGACTAGAACACACTTGAGGGGGTAGCGGGTACGGTTTCTCTTCTTGATTATGATATATATGCTTTGATTGATCCAAGTTATACATATTCCTATATTTGTGTTGGGAGATGTTTTGAAAAATTATTGCATGTAAACCAATTAGATTATAATATTCATGTAACTAGCCTTTTTGGGTAATAGTGTGTTGGTTAACAGAGTTTTTTGAGATTGTCCAGTTATCGTTCAAGGTAATAAGTTTGTAGTGGATTTAATTGAATTGCCATTTTATGAGTTTGACTTGATCCTGGGTATAGATTGTTAGCCAAACAAGAGGCAGTAGTTGACGGTGGTGACCCTTCGGAATTCTATTTGTGCCAAGTTGGAATTATGGTGAATTCGAACCAATTCACTGAATAATGTGATATCTACTATGCAAGCTAAAAGACTGCTTAAAAAGGTCTGTAAGGATTTCCTAGATTTTGTACTTTATTCTAAAAGGAAGAGTGTATAGCTTTAAAAGATCCTAGTAGTAAGAGAATTTCCTGATGTTTTTCTTGAAGAATTACCGGGACTTACTCCTGAGAGGGAAGTAGAGCTATTTATTGAAGTTTTACCTTGTTTTGCTTTAATATCCAGAACACCTTATAGGATGGCTCCTACTAAACTAAAAGAACCATAAATTCAGCTACAAGAACTGTTAGATAAAAGGTTTATAAGACATAGTGTCTTATCGTGGGGAGCTCCAGTTCTGTTCATTAAGAAAAAGGATGCTACACTTCGAATGTGCATTGATTACCGATAGCTGAATGAAGTCATTGTAAAGAAAAAGTACCTGTTGCCTCAAATTGAAGATGTGTTTGATCAATTAAAGGGTGTTAGAGTATTTTCCAAAATAAACTTATGGTATGGATACTATCAGCTTCAGGTGAAGGATGTTGATAATTTGAAGACTAGATTTAGGACTCAATATAGACATTATGAGTTTTGAGTGATGGCGTATGGATTAACTAACGCCTCAGCTGCATTCATGGACTTAATAAATGGGTATTTAAACCTTACTTAGACCAATTTGTGGTAGTTTTTATAGATGATATTTTGGTTTACTCTCAGAATGAGCAAGAGCATGCCTAACATTTAGAGGTTGTATTACAAACATTAAGAGGAAACCTAATATTTGCTAAGTTAAGCAAGTGTGACTTTTGGTTGAAATAAGTATCTTTTTAAGGATATGTAATTTCTTCTGACGGTGTGAAAGTTGATCTTAATAAGATTAAGGCGATTATAAATTAGAATCCACCTCGAAACATGACTAAAATAAGAAGTTTTCTCGGACTAGCTGGACATTGTTGCCATTTTATGAAAGGGTTTTCAGTTATAGCATCTCCCTTGACCATTTTTTTGCGAAAGGAAGTGAAGTTTGAATGGTCTGTAAGATGCTAGGCTAGTTTTTATCAGTTAAAAAGAATACTTATAGAAGCTCCTGTTTTGGCCCAACCTACTTCTGGTAAGGAATATGTTACGTTCAGTGATGCATCTAAAAGTTGATTGGGATGTTACCTGATGCAAGATGGTAAAGTGATTGCATATAATTCTAGACAATTGAAGCCATATAAGCATAATTATCCTACACATGATGTGGAGTTAGCTGCAATTGTGTTTACTTTAAAAATTTGGTGACACTACCTATATAGTGAAAAGTATAGGATATTCATAGATCACAAAAGGCTAAAATATCTACTTATGCAAAAGGAGTTAAACTTGAGACAACGATAGAGGCTGGAACTATTTAAAGATTACGACTGTATTTTAGACTGTCATCCTGGCAAAGTTAATATGGTAATTGATGCCTTAAGTAGAAACACTGTTTTGGCTTTAACTCTACAACAAAGCAAGTAGAGAATAGCTTTCGATGGAGCGTTGATTGCTCAGTTGAAAACTAAACCCCATTTGAGATAGGAGATAGCAAATGCTCATGTTAGTGTAAGTCCTAGCCCCAATACATTGTAATAAAATACTTTGAATTAATAAAATGAGGCATTGTTTTATCCATTGTATTCCTGTGCATATCAATTGATAGAACTATCCAAGAATGTTGTTTCGGTTTAAGTTATCATGTGTGAGGCACATGGTTGTAAGACCTTGAAACAAATGAGACTTCACTCTAAATAACCCTAGTCAGTCATTGTTATGGGAATAACAATGAATTAAGATTAGTATGCTCTCTCTGATATTATGAGTTCTGTCTTACGGATCATTAGGACAAGAGTGTCAATCAGAGATCATAGATACATGTTAAAAAACATAGTATCTGGATACGATCCGCTCATGAGAACACTATATGGTACAAGTCATAAGTGTTTCTCATATGCAAGTTTTGTATCGGAGTTCTTAGACCTGAAATCTCTATGAAACTCTTTATGAATTACTGTGTACTTTGACATACACCTAATGTGCTCGTAACAGAGTGACAAGTACGGGTATGATTGGGTATGCATTGATTCATGTTAGAGAGCATGAGAGAAGTGAAGGGATTACCCCTCTCAATAAAAGAGAAAATATCATCGGCCACTTGATCAGTGAACTGAGAAGTGTATGGACATACCGAGATGACATAATGAGTAATCATTATTTATCTGAGAGTTCAATGTCACTGGAATATCAAGAAAGGAATTAATATATATAAGGATGACTAGTTCCATGCCTTATATTAATTCTGATATTTATGGGTAAGGGACTATGCAAAATTGCATTAGGTCACTAAATGCCATATGCATTTTCATTTAATTTGGAATGCTATAATATCTTGCTAGAGAATATATATAGCCTTTGAATTAATTTATTAATTCATTGCCAACATTAAATGGACCTATAGGATCGTACACAAAACATTGGGCTTAAAGTATTTAAATAAAGTATTGAGCATTAATTTGGACTTTTAATTAAAGTCAAATTAATGTGTGTGATGGGTTTTAGATTGCTATTGGACCTTGGCCCATGAGAGAGAGAAATTCAGCCCATAAGGTTTAATTTCAATTAATTAAATGTCTTGCATTAATTTAATTAATTGAGTATTAAAGCCTAAAAGACTTATGATCAAATTAAATCACTTTATTAGGAATATTAGTGGCCGAAATTCCTAGAGAAAAATTAAAGGAATTTCGGCACATGCTTTATATTTATTAAGTGATTTATTTGATTAATATGTCTTATGTTTTAATCTTGGATTAATTCAAAAGAATTTAAATCAATATATATCTCTTATTTTATAGAAGTGATAAAGGCTAAAATTAATTATCTTTAAGTATTTGATTTTAAATTTATCACTTAAAAATGAAAGGATATATATTGAATGAGAGAGAAAACTAAAAAAAACCCTAGTTATTCTATGGTTTTTGTGTGAACTCTCTCTCTCTCAAGAATTTTCTTTTAGCCAATTTTTCACAAGGAGAAAGGATAGTTACTCATTCTCTTGTGATATTGGGTAGTAATAGCAACCTAAGAGAAGTACAAAATCAAAATTTGTAGCTTCAAACCATAGCCATTATACAATACCTTAAAAGAGAGCTAGCAACCTCTATTTTAAGCCGTCGGTGCAATTGTGTGTGTGAGAATAAAGGGAGTGGCATAAAAGGCTGTTCCTTGGCATTGGTGATCAAGATCTAAGGCAGATAAAGTCATCTTAGTTGCTGGCCATCACCAAATTCAATATTTAAAAGGCATCAAAAGTTGTAAGTTTCAAAAACCCTAAAATTGTATGTTTCGATTCTTGTCATAGAATTGTTTGGCATGTATGATCATTTTTGTTATTTTTTCGCTGCGTGATTGCCATGTTCATACCATGTCATATTCCATCAGTGGTATCAGAACCTAATCATGCTTATTTTAGTGCTTTAGATGCATGAAAAAAATTAATTAAAAATCGTTATTTTGAAAACATGCAATGCTGAAATTTTCTGTTTTGAGTTTTTTGCATTGTTTTGGTGTAAAAATGATTTTAATTGATTAAATAGGTATTATAATTAATATGAAATGTTAATATACTGTCCTAAGATGTTATTAGGGTTGTTAATGGTCGGATTTAATTATTTATACTTGATGGTACATATTAATAATGAAACTACGTGCTAATTGGCATGAAAATTGCTAGTTAAACAACTAGTTTTCAAAATTAAATGTAAAATGATTTTGAAATGTTTGTAAGTGATTTTTAAAGATTAATTATCAGGTCTGGACATATTTTAAATTTGGTTTTAATTCTTGTCCATGACAATTTAATTGATTAATTTTAAAATCACTTAAAACTATGACTAGTTTGTGTTTGTTACATGTTTAATCAACATTGTTTGTTTTGTTTTGATTAAAATGGTAAAAACACATTTAGATCAGATTTTTACAGAATATTAAATCAATATTTATGGACTTATTTAGATTATTAAATGACTCATAAAATTGATTTAACTGTTTGTGCATTTTATGGCATTACATAAGCATTAAACAACTAGTTTTTGTTGTTTGTTTGTTTTTGCATGAATGCCATGTACTATATATGTGTTCTTCATGATTTTATTTTTTTTAATTCATGTTAGCACATATTATATGTATTTTTAATGTTTATAGGCTGTATGACATAAAATTAAAAATGGCAAAATTGAAAATTATACTAGAGTTGATTTATAGCACAAATCTAACTAGTTAGTGTTTTGGTCTTTTAAGAGAACTTATTCAATAAGAGGATTTAGTCCATTGGGCTTTGGCCCAGGCCCATCACAGGGTCTTCTCTTAAAGGTTTAAGTACAAAATTTCCATTAATGGGCTTGGCTAAATTAATAAAATTGGACTTTGTTTTATCCATGAATGTTATGTATATTTATTTGGTAATTTGGTGTGATGAATGGATATGCATGGTGCATTCATGGGCCTTGGGTTTTGTAATTAAATACGGCCTGCGAGCCATTATATTTTATTGTAAAAGTTTCATTTATTTCTTAGAATAGAATATACTTGAAGACTTTGTAAATCAAGACGAAGCCCACCAGAGTGGAGAAGCCAAACTCGAAGATTCTTTTGTAATAGTATAGAATCTTAGTTGCAAGTTTTTGGGCCTATGTTTGTCATGCTTTACTTTATGCAATTATTTATATATGCATGCTATGTATGGATGACAAAGCGTATGCCATGTAAACCGTAATAAAATGAATCCCTAAAATAATAAGTCACAAAGTTGCCTTCCTAATTCGAAACATGTCAAGGCATCGATCATCGGTCACGTAGACTAGGAGTCCTAGATGCGCCCGATTATCTTTGTGAGGCACGGGTTGTGAATGTAGGTTGGACTTAACATGGAAAGGGATGCCCAGACCTAGGCTACTAATGAATGGGTTGTGCTATAACATCTTAAGATGTTAGCCCATTTGATCCAAGAGTCATGTACGAGACATGATTGGAGTTTTTCTACCTAAGTAACTTAACTTATTAGGTGTACAAGCTCAGCTTGACTAATAAGTTGTTGTGAAAAGTGGATCTTGGCCCACATTAAATCACTAACGCTAATTATTTAAAGGGATATTAATTCGGTTTGTGGGATCATAAATAAGACCTCATTTAATCTTGCTAAATTTTATTGTAGATTGAAAATGGCATCTTCAAACAATAATTTCTTATTGTGATTGGTCCTTGAAAAGGACAAATTGAATGGCACCAATTTCATAGACTGGTCTCGAAACTTAAGAATAGTTCTTAAGCAAGAGTAAAAGTCGTATGTTTTGGATGCACCCTTGCCTGAAGAACCTGCTAGGAACACCTCTGCGGTTCAAAAGGAAACTTTTGAGACCAAGAAGAGCGACTCCAATGATGTGACCTGTCTGATGCTGGCCACTATGGTGCCTGACTTGCAAAAGCAATTCATGGACCAAGAGGCTTATGCGATCATGGTGCACCTTAAGGAGATGTACCAAGAGCAAGCTCGTCACAAGAGGTTCGTGACAACAAAGGCCTTGATTTCTTGTAAGATGGCTGCGGGTACTCCTGTAAGTACCCATGTACTCAAGATGAAAGGGTATCTTGATATTCTTGAGAAGCTTGAGGTACAAGTGCCAAAGGAATTGACCACTGACTTGATCTTAGGATCATTGACTGATGATTATGATCCATTCGTGATGAATTATAACATGCATGCAATGAACAAGTCAGTCATGGAGCTTCATGGGATGCTTAAGAATGCTGAAGAGAACATTCGAAAGACCAATCCCGTATTGATGTTTCAATGAGGCATTAAGAAGGGACCCGCTAAGGGAAAGGCAAAGGGAAAGGCAAAACCCAAGAATGACCTGGCTCAGTTAAAGTCAAGTGGGAGTGCACCTCAGGCCCAATCCAAGCCCAAGGCGCAGAAACTCAAAGAGAGTGAGAGCACTTGCTTCCATTGCAACAAGATAGGGCATTGGAGGAAGAATTGCGCTCTCTTCAAGGAAGAATAAAAGAAGAATGGAGCTAAGGTGTCCAGTTCTGGTATTTTTGTATTTAAGATTAACCTTTCTATTTCTACCACTTGGGTATTGGATACCGGTTGTGGTTCTCACATTTGTTCAAATGTGCAGGGGCTAAGAAATAGGTGGTTACTTGGGAAGAATGAAGTGGACCTCCGTGTGGGGAATGGAGCATGAGTTACTGCCATAGAGATAGGCGACTATCACCTCACTTTACCTTCCGGACTTTGTATTGTTTTGAATAATTGTTATTATGTGCCTGCTATGAGCAGAAACATTATTTCAGTTTCATGTTTGGATAATGATGAATTTGATTTTTTTATTAAAAATGGCAATGCTCATATTCGTCGCCAAGGCATTTCTTATGGCAATGCCATGTTACAAAATGGCCTTTATATCCTTGATCTACAAAACAAAGAGTCCATATACAACATTAATACGAAGAGGGTTAAGTCAAACGAATTGAACCCTACTTACTTCTGGCATTTTCATTTAGGACATGCAAACGAAAAACGCATTTCAAGACTCCACAAAACTGGAATGCTTGGGTTATTCGACTTAGAGTCTTATGACACATGCGAGCCATGTTTGCATGGAAAAATGACAAAGAATCCTTTTAACAAGAAAGGTGAAAGGACTAATAACTTATTGGAACATATACATACCGATGTATGTGGACCTTTAAGTACACAAGCTAGAGGTGGTTTTAGCTACTTTGTGACATTCACAGATGACTTCAGTATATATGGCTATGTCTATCTAATGAAGTACAAGTCTGAAACTTTTGAGAAATTCAAAGAGTTTAAGAACGAAGTAGAAAACCAACTTGGAAAAAGTATAAAAGCCATTCGATCACATCGAGGTGGCGAATACTTAAGCCAAGAGTTTGACAATCATCTAAAAGAGTGTGGTATTATTTCACAGCTCACTCCTCCTGGAACACCGCAATGGAATGGTGTGGCCGAAAGGAGAAATCGAACTCTGTTGGACATGGTTCAATCTATGATGAGTCAAGCTAATCTTCCTATCTCTTTTTGGGGTTATACATTAGAAACTGCTGCATTTCTATTGAACCGTACTCCAACTAAAGCAGTTGAGAAGACACCATACGAGGTATGGACTGAGAAAGAACCCAATATGCCTTTTCTCAGGATTTGGGGCTGTGAAGCACATGTTAAGAAATTAACATCTGACAAACTAGAGTCCAAATCCACTGTCTGCTTGTTTGTGGGTTATCCCAAAGAAATAAAGGGATACTACTTTTACTCACAAGCCGAGAACAAAGTATTTGTTGCTCGTATGGCTGTTTTCTTGGAAAAGGAGTTCCTTCTTAAGAAAGACAGTGGGAGTAAAGTAAAACTTGGAGAAATTCAAGCGCCACAAACTTCCATAGAGGATGAGTTGGAAATGGGATCAAGTTCACAACCAGTTGTGGAACAAGAACCCATTACACAAGAACCTAGAAGGTCTGGTAGGGTACATCGGGAGATTGAAAGATATGGATTTCTAATCACCGATAGTGACACTGTTGAGTTAGTAGATCGTAAGGATCCTACACTATTGAGAGCCCAGACTCGGAAAATTGGCTTAAAGCCATGAAATTCGAGATGCTATCAATGTACGATAACCAGGTTTGGACCTTAGTTGATCCATCGGAAGGTGCTAAGGTAATTGAATGCAAGTGGCTATTTAAACTCAAAGCTGATAAGACCTACAAAGGTAGACTAGTAGCAAAAGGTTTTCGACAAACTCATGGTGTAGACTATGATGAGACCTTTTCGCTTGTAGTCATGCTCAAGTCCATTAGGATCTTGCTTGCCATAGCCGCATATCATGATTATGAGATATGGCAAATGGATGTCAAAACTACTTTCCTCAATGGAAATTTACTTGAGGATGTGTATATGACACAGCCTGAAGGTTTTGTCAATCCCAAGCATCCTAAGAATGTTTGCAAGCTTCAAAAATCTATTTATGGATTAAAGCAAGCATCCCGAAGTTGGAATCTTCATTTTGATGAGGCTGTCAAGGAATTTGAATTAATCAAGAACGAAGATGAGCCTTGTGTGTACAAGAAGGTTAGTGGGAGCATAGTAGTATTTCTGGTCCTACATGTGGACGACATCCTTCTCATTGGGAGTGACATTCCAACATTGTAAAAGGTTAAGCAATGGTTGGGAAAATGTTTCTCAATGAAAGACTTAGGTGAAGCTGAGACAATACTTGGTATTCGAATCTATAGAGATAGATCGAATCGGCTTTTGGGACTAAGTCAAGAAAAGTACATAGACAAAGTACTAAAGTGTTTTAGTATAGGAGACTCAAAGAAAGGGTACATATCTTTGGCTTTGGGAGTTCCTTTGACTAAAGAATAGTGCCCTAAAACCAAAGAGGAAAGGGACAACATGAGTAGAATCCCATATGCATCTGCTATTGGATCTATCATGTACGCTATGTTATGTACTAGGTTGGATGTTGCTCATGCACTGAGTATAACCAATAGGTTTCAGCAAGACCCTGGTGAGAAGCACTGGTCTGCTGTAAAAGGGATTCTAAAGTACCTGCGAAGGACTAAGAATCACTTCTTGGTGTATGGTGGTCAAGAAGAGCTCGTCATATAAGGTTATGTCGATGTTGCTTTTCAGACCAGCACTCAGGATTCTAGATCGCAATTTGGGTTTATTTTTGTTTTGAACGGTAGTGCTGTCAACTGGAGAAGCTCGAAGCAAGAGATCGTTGCCGACTCAACTACAGAATCTGAGTATATTGCAGCAAGTGAGGCTGCAAAAGAGGCTGTTTGGATTAAAAATTTTATTTCTGGATTAGGAGTGGTCCCAAGCATCCTAGATCCATTAGAAATTTTCTGTGACAACAACGGGGCCATCGCACAGGCCAAGGAGCCCCGGTCACACCAGAAATCCAAACACATACTTAGGAGGTACCACCTGATCAGAGAAATCATTGATCATGGGGATGTCAAGGTTAGCAAGATAGCAAGTGAAGACAATGTAGCAAATCCTTTGACGAAATAGTTACGTCCAAATCTGCACGAAGCTCATTTGAGAGCATTCGGTCTTAGGGCTATGCCCAATTGGGACTAGTGCTAGTGGGAGATTGTTAGTGTAAGCCCTAGCCCCAATACATTGTAATAAAACACTTTGAATTAATAAAATGAGGCATTTATTTTATCTATTGTATTCCTGTGCATATCAATTGATAGAACTATCCAAGAATGTTGTTTTGGTTTAAGTTATCATGTGTGAGGCACATGGTTGTAAGACCTTGAAACAAATGAGACTTCATTCTAAATATCCCTAGTCAGTCATTGTTATGGGAATAACAATGAATTAAGACTAGTATGCTCTCTCTGATATTATGAGTTCTGTCTTACGGATCATTAGGACAAGAGTGTCAATCAAAGATCATAGATACATGTTAAAGAACATGGTATCTGGATACGATCCACTCATGAGAACACTACATGGTACAAGTCATAAGTGTTTCTCATATGCAAGTTTTGTATCGGCGTTCTTAGACCTGAAATCTCTATGAAACTCTTTATGAATTACTGTGTACTTTGACATACACCTAGCGTGCTCGTAACAGAGTGACAAGTACGGGTATGATTGGGTATGCATTGATTCATGTTAGAGAGCATGAGAGAAGTGAAAGGATTACCCCTCTCGATAAGAGAGAAAATATCATCGACCACTTGATCAGTGAATTGAGAAGTGTATGGCCATACCGAGATGAGATAATGAGTAATCATTATTTATCTGAGAGTTCAGTGTTATTGAAATATCAAGAAAGGAATTAATATATATATAAGGATGACTAGTTCCATGCCTTATATTAATTCTGATATTTATGGGTAAGGGACTATGCAAAATTGCATTAGGTCACTAAATGCCATATGCATTTTCATTTAATTTGGAATGCTATAATATCTTGCTAGAGAATATATATAGCCTTTGAATTAATTTATTAATTCATTGCCAACATTAAATGGACCTATAGGATCGCACACAAAACATTGGGCTTAAAATATTTAAATAAAGTATTGAGCATTAATTTGGGCTTTTAATTAAAGTCAAATTAATGTGTGTGATGGGTTTTAGATTGCTATTGGACCTTGGCCCATGAGAGAGAGAAATTCAGCCCATAAGGTTTAATTTCAATTAATTAAATGTCTTGCATTAATTTAATTAATTGAGTATTAAAGCCTAAAAGACTTATGATCAAATTAAATCACTTTATTAGGAATATTAGTGGCCGAAATTCCTAGAGAAAAATTAAAGGAATTTCGGCACATGCTTTATATTTATTAAGTGATTTATTTGATTAATATGTCTTATGTTTTAATCTTGGATTAATTCAAAAGAATTTAAATCAATATATATCTCTTATTTTAAAGAGGTGATAAAGGCTAAAATTAATTATCCTTAAGTATTTGATTTTAAATTTATAACTTAAAAATGAAAGGATATATATTGAATGAGAGAGAAAACTAAAAAAAACCCTAGTTATTCTATGGTTTTTGCGTGAACTCTCTTTCTCTCTCAAGAATTTTCTTTTAGCCAATTTTTCACAAGGAGAAAGGATAGTTCCTCATTCTCTTGTGATCTTAGGTAAAAATAGCAACCTAAGAGAAGTACAAAATCAAATTTTGTAGCTTCAAACCATAGCCATTATACAATACCTTAAAAGAGAGCTAGCAACCTCTATTTTAAGCCATCGGTGCAATTGTGTGTGTGAGAATAGAGGGAGTGGTGTAAAAGGTTGTTCCTTGGCATTGTTGATCAAGATCTAAGGCAGATAAAGTCATCTTAGTTGCTGGCCATCACCAAATTCAATATTTAAAAGGCATCAAAAGTTGTAAGTTTCAAAAACCCTAAAATTGCATGTTTCGATTCTTGTCATGAAATTGTTTAGCATGTATGATCGTTTTTGTTGTTTTTTCGCTGCGTGATTGCCATGTTCATACCATGTCATATTCCATCAACTCAAAAGAATGACAATAGAATGCAATGCTTGGTATTGCCAGTACAAGGGGAAAACCATCCTAATTTTTTGGTGGGGGGTGATGAAAGCCTGTATTATAGAGGTTAGTTATGTGTGCCAGTTAATGAAGACTTGAAAAAGAAGTTACTGTTTGAAGCTCACAACATTGTCTTTACAGTGCACCAAGGTGGAAATAAAATGTATCAAGATTTGAAGCAATACTATTGGTGGCTTGGTTTAAAGCCAAACATGATAAACATATATCAAAATGTTTGACTTGCCAACATGTTAAAGATGACCATCAAGTTCCGTCTGGTTTATTAAATCCTATTCCAATTCCACAGTAGAAATGAGATAATATCACTATGGATTTTATGACACGACTTCCTTTTACTCAAAGGAAGTATGATGTAATTTGGGTAATTATGGATAGACTCACCAAATCTGCCTATTTTCTACTTATTAAACCTAACTATTCGATGGATCGATTAGAAAAATTTTATGTGATTAAAATAGTAAGATTGCATAGGGTACCATTATCTATTATTTTTTTACTAGGATCTTCAATTTACTTTGAGATTTTAGAAAAGTTTACAAGCAGTAATAGGCGCTCGACTTAATTTTAGTATTGCTTTCCACCCTCAAATGGATGGATAGTCCAAAATAGTGATTCAAGTTTTAAAGGACATGTTATGAGGTTGTGTACTAGAATTTCCTTTGAGCTGGGATCAATATCTTCCATTGATGGAGTTTGCTTATAATAATGGGCATTAAACTAGCATTGGCATGGCGCCTTATGAGGCATTATATGTTAAGAAGTGTCAGACTCCTCTATGCTGGGCTGAGCCAAACAAAAATAAGATATTTGGATTGGATATCGTGAAGGACACCAAAGAGAAAGTTAAGATTATCTAATAGAATCTCAAAGCCATGTAAGATCAACAAAAACCTTATGCAAATCTAAAAAGGAAAACATTAAATTCTAGGTGGGAGATAAAGTCTTCCTAAAGGTATCACCTTAGAAGAAAGTCCTACATTTTGGGAAAAAGGGAAAACTTAACTTAAGGTATATCGGATCGTATGAAATGATAATGAGAGTCAGGCTCGTGGCATATAGATTAGTTCTTCTAGCAGAATTAGCTAAGCTACATGATGTATTCTATGTTATAATCTTAAGGATGTACCGATCTGATGAATCTCAAAAGATTTCGGCTCGAGATATTCAGGTTCAACTAGATTTCTCTTAAAAATAAGAGCCGAAAGCTATTTTAGCTAGAAAAGTACAAATGCTCCGGAATAAACAAATTCCATTGGTAAAAGTGTTGTGGAATCATCACGGAGTGGAAGAAGTCATATGGGAACTTGAAGCCACTATAAGATCTCAATATTCGTAATTGTTCACTTTAGGTACAAATTTTGCCCTAAACATACCCTGGCAAGAATTAGAAGATGTTTAAAAGTGTGAAGGTATAAGTTTTGATGCATATTAGTCATAATTGATTTTGTAGGACATAATTGGTATTTATGTATTTGTTTTAGGTATTCGATGTAATATATATAAGTTAGGGATTTTATGTGTGTAAATCATGAATTTGGGGCTTATATTAAAGTGAGAAATGACACTATATGCTATTGGTAATTAAATAATTAGTAAGGGGGTCATATGAGAATTTGTAAAAGGTTTTAAGTAGGGACCAATGGGAGATTGACAAATTAGGAAAATCTAAAATATGCCTAATTAATGAAGAAGAAATATGCTTTTTTGAGAAACTAGGTCAACTCTTCCTTATTCCCCCAACATTTTAGATTCTTCTTCTTCTTCTTCTTCTTCTTCTTCTCCAATTTTATTCAAAAATTTATGCCATTATTGCTAGATTTGAAAGAGAGTTTGGGGTAATTAAAGTGACTTAGGTGGGTAAACCATGGAAATTAAATAAAAACCCTCATCTTGTATAATTCATCTTTTTTATCATATAAAGTATAATATATATGTAGATTTTAAAGGATTAACTGATAATATTTTTGTGATACTAGATGAAGAACTAGGGAAAAGTAAAGGCAATGAGAAAATTTAAGTTAGAAGTTATAAGTTTTCAAAAGGTAAGGGATTCATTAAATTGTGTACTTTTATTATTATGTGGTTGTTGGAAGTTGTTCTTGTTGATTTAAATACGTATGTAGTAAGGAAATGAATAGAAAAGCAATGTTAGGTAGTTTCTGTTGTAGGATTCCATCAAACCTGCAGGTGTTAAATTGGATGTAATTTGGTCTGTGGGTCTCTAAAATTAATGAGGCCAAGGACAAAATAAACTAGGAATGTATATGTTTAATTCAAGTGAAAGGAATGAAATGGGATTTTGATCTTAAGATCCCCAAAATCCAGTATGAAAATAGACATGGCTTACTGCTCTATCATCTAGAGCAGTATTTATTATTGTAGGTAGAAAGTTTGGTAGAATGGTTTAAATGAGTTGATTCTTGTTGCATTAGAAACTAGATTTATAATGAAACATGTGTTTAGTAGGACATTTTACTTAAAAATCTCATTTAATTAACCTAACAACCCTTTACAAGTAAAATTATAGGAGGCTGTCTGCAGAATTTGGAATTTCTGCATCTACCTAACTGGATTGGAGCCAATCCAGTCGGGGGGTATGTTATTTTTCAGTCCAAAATGCCACCCACTTGACTGGATTGATTTCAATCTAGTCAGGTACCTTATTCAATCTACCAATCCCACTGAATTGATTTTAATCCAGTCGGGTTGCTATCTCAAATTCAGTCGAAAATGGGTATCACCTAACTGAATTAAACTTCAATCCAGTCGAATACCCCTCTATTTTTCCTATACACTTAGAATAATCTACTTTTTATTTTCCGAAATAGTCTAAACATTATCAAAACTCCGTAAATACTCTAGGAGGTCTATACAACAGCAATCAGTATGCAGATTTAGTTAATGCTCTTGACTTTAAATTCTTATTGATAAGTATTGAGAAGACACTAATGGTATCCTCTCTCTATAAATTGGGTATAAGGTTTATGCTTCCCAAAATGTAATCAGGAAAATAGATTAGGTAAGAATAAATTTAATTCTTTTATCTTTTGATTTTGAATGTCTGTAGTCAATATTATGTATTAAATATTGGCCTTCTGAGTCTTAGTGTTGTGTGCATGGTCATGCTTAACAAAGGACCGTAGCTACTTCTGTGACACTACAGTGTCTTCGTATATTGGTACTATGGCATCTTCTGATTTATGATACTTAAGGTTATTACCTCTTCTATTTGATGTTCAATAAGAGTATCTCCTACTCTATACTTGTTACCAAAACTTATAAGAATTGGCAAACTATCTATTATTTGTTAAGTGATATGTGATTACTCGAGCCGTTTGTTTTGAATTAGTTAGTATTATATACCAATGTTTAAGTAAGACTTTTTAAACTATTTTGCTATTTATATATGTATATTTACTTATTTAATTATGCACTTATGTCATTATTTTCTTTATGCATATGTTATTTCTTATAACTATCAGTATTTATTTGTGTGTGAAATGATGTAGTGGAGAAAGTTTTAGAGTTGGGACAACCGCAGATGGCCCAAGATAGCATTGAGTGTTATAGATAATTATAGTATTAGGGGTTTTTATTTTAAATTTGTTATTAGTAAAAAGTAAAGATAAATTTTGTATAACCTTTTAATATTAATTTGTAATTAACTTACTATAAGTATACCTATACGTGTACGGGTGTAATTTTGTAACTAGTTGAAATGCTTTATTAGTATCTGCATGGTTGTTTATAATTTTTGTGTGTGTGTGTGTAAAAAATAATAATATGTAAATAACAAAAATATATTCAAACTTTCTGTATTTGTAACACCAATCCTATGTGTATTAATTTGTTCTATTATAGGGTTTTTGGGCTCTACACTCTTTTACTCTTTAGATCCTGCAAAATGCAATCATTAGGGAAGAAGTTAAAGAATACATGACTTATTTTGGTTAATTTATTAATAAAGAGCAAGTTGTAATTTAATGATGGCAAGTATGGGGTCTTTTTAAGGATAATTTGGTTACTCATTTGAAAACTACCCTTTTTTTCACCTTTTGTACAGACCCATTTAGCAGATGCACAATAATAGATATAAGGAATCTATTTAAGGTGTCAAATAACCTTTAATTAACACAAATATGGCTTGATTCCCTTGTGTCTACAATCCATTATTTATCCATATCTTATTTAATAGCATACCTATAAAGTCAGTGACATTGGCAGAGTTGACAAATCCTTCATTTGCAGTTTGTTTGCCTTTGACCAACCTTGCAATTTCCTATTTGATAAAGGTTGCCGTTCATTCTTGCTATTTTGAATCTATTGAAATCTCAACATCTATATAGGTCTCTACTATATTGACATGCTTTGATTGAATTTTCTCCTTTTCTTTTTTGTTTTTTAGCTCAGTAAACCAATTTGGATATCTATTAAGCTTAAAACACGTTTCTTTGATATGTCTTTTGTTCTTACAGTAATCACAAAACCTATATTCCTTTTTTCCATTCTCTTTCTTTTTGGACCTAGATCTAGGGGTCATTTTCTTATCAAAGTTTAAGCCTCATCATTTTGCCATCATGACACTACTTTCAAGTGATTCTCTAAAGGTTTTGTGTATATGCCTTCAAGATTCAATGGTTTATATCATAGAGTAAGCCTTGTTTACACTAGGCAATGGTTCCTGCATCAAAATTTGATTATTATCCCTATCATATAAGTCATTAAGTCTCATGAGAAATGACCAGTATCTAGCAAGTGTACTAGATTAGCTAGTAATATAGGAAAATAAGATTAAAATCCTAAATATCGTACCCTAGGAAAACTGTGAAAATGCAACCTGTTTCATATTTTAGATTGAATACCGTGTGCAAATAATAAAAGAAATCTCAAGTTTTGTGATGATGATAAGAGAATTAAACTAAGAAATGAAACTTAAATAATTAAAACTAATCTCGAACAAAACAATTAATAAAAGTTGGTAAAAATCAATAATAAAGACAACTTCTGCTAAAGGACTATCCACCTTAACTGATATTGTAATGACCCAGCTACAAGGAATACAAGTGATTATGGAAAACTAGAAATAAAAAGCCAAATAACTTATTCAAACTATCGTTCTAGGTATTAAATCCTCTAATTAAGAACAATTTAACACCTAGCTTAAAGATCTAGTTTTAACTCCTAAACATCTATTAAACTCTTTTTCAAGCAAATTTAATTTCAATCTATTCTTTGTTTAACTTTTCTTAATCTTAATCCACTTTTACTAACATACAATTATCTCTTATTCAGAACATAACCATACATCAACACCAATGAATTAACCCAAGAATATGCATATCATAGATTGTAATTGAAATCAATCACCAACCATTTATCAAATACGTTAATTATTAACTTAATACAATCAGAGATAAGAAATTGCTCAAGAACTAAGAAATAATCAAGCTCGTATTAAATGAAAGCACAACTAAATCATTACAATAAGAGTTAAGGATTCAAGTATCCTTTCGCAAAAGTTAAGAAAACTACCCACACTTCATATTAAAAACTAAACAAAATAAATATAAATAATACAAACTCATAAAATCAAGAAACTCCCTTGATAATTCTGTAAAACCTCAAGCAAAGCTTCCAAACTCCAAGCTTTTGTATCTTCAAAATTTAAATTAAAGCTAATGTTAGACTTCCTAAACTGAAGGAATTTGTGTTTTAGTGAAATAAGAAGTCTTTTATCGACTAAATACGACACACACTTAGGAGAGTGAAATCACTCAAGAGAGTTCTTTGACTCTGTAGAAAAAGTGAAATTTCCTTGGGTGAGTGCCAAAATCACTCAAGAAAGTGTTAAATCACTCAACTGAGTGCTTCTTGGTTGTCCTTCATGAATTAGAAGCCTACTTTCTCCAATATTATAATTTTTGCCTCTAAATTTCTCCTTTTTGCATTTTAACCCATTTTCTCTTCTATTTAACCCTGAAAAATACCAAAACTAACAATTAAACCTAACAACCCACAAATTAACTAATTAATTCTAAAATTAACTAAATTAAAATTAAATTAACTCAATTAAACACATAAAAATACACTAAAAATATAGTATAATTCACACTTATCAAGAAATTAGATTAATTTGCTTGACATATCCATCTCTTTAAACCTTATAGTCAGATTATAAGTGCAAGCTCTACATTCACAATAAGGTAGGGACCCTAACCTTTAAAGATCATCCCAAAACTTCTTCAACTTATTGCAATAAACTAGCATATTAGTATTGCCTTGGTCAATGTAGTTAATTTGCTTATGAATCTAGTAGATCTAAGGCTTATCACTGACCTTAAACCTTTCTTTAAGTTCATCCTAGAGGTGTTTTGTAGTAAGGCAGTAAATAAAAGTTTCAGTAAGTTCTTTAAATGGAGATCTAAGTCTCTAGGACCTTACCAAGTAATCTATTTTCCTCTATTTGGCAAAGTATATAGAGAACTTATATGGTTTGTTCATTGTTCCATCAATAAAACCTAGCTTGTATTATGCCTCTAAAGAAGTCTAAATAGAGGTGCTCCAAGTTAGGTAGTTATCCCCGAAAAAGGGTGATGTAAATAATGAGATTCTTGGGTTACCTGTCCCATGTACAATCATGTTATCATTAACTTGTAATACTCAAGTTTCAACCCTTTAATGGAACTTTCAATAGTTGCAACACCATACTCCATTGTCTAAGAAAGATGAACAAAATATCTACGCAATAATCACTGACCAACAGTGGTGAAAAAGATGAAAGAAGAAAAGGAACAATTCTTCAATCTTCAGGTCTCAATGGCTCTAATATTGTGTGAAAAAAATAAGAGAGAGAAGATGATTATAAAATGATTCACTTATATCATTTGGTGAAGGAAAAGTTATTACATGTATTCACAAAAGTGAGGAAGAAAACGTGACCCTTACTTTACACTACAAGAAAATCTGGAAATAGCAACGAAATTTATCCTATTTTCTACTCTAAAAAAATGAAGGCATTAAACACATGCACCTTTAAAAGACAGGTAAATATTTATAGAGTATTTACAGGAATTCAACATGATGTGGAGACCTTTTAACAATCACGAACTAGCGTCTCTTGCTTAACCATTTTCTATAGCAGTGGCTTGATAGATAGCCAAATATGTTCCTTTTTGTATTTTATTTTGTCTATGTACTTAAGTAAGATGCAGAGAGGACTAGTTTATACACATTTTAACTTTAAATCTTGTACGTTCTCAAGTACTAAATTAACAGTCAAAATTTAACATACTATTAAATTAAGAAAATCCTAAACCTAACTTAATATGAACTTATAGAATATGGGCCATTACATAATATGCTATATCATCGAACTCATTAACATGCAATTCTTTAAATATTCGAAAGGAAACATTTTGCGTCTCTTATGAACTTGTCCGGTATGAACATGAATTAATCAAGTGAGAAAATTTTTAATACAAAATAGTTATAAAAAGAGAAGTTATTAATGGGAAATTCTTACATTAATACTAACCGTAAAAATATGTACCATCAATTTAGGAGCCATGACTAAGTGGCTCAATGGTAACATAAACGGTTCTATTTAGGAGTTTGGATCCAATAACAGAACATTAAACATATAATATATACTTCACTGTAATTAAAATATTATAAAAATTTTGAATAGACAATGTATATAAAAAATAATCATCACGAGGCCTTCAAAATGTAGCCATAAAGGGATAGCGGCTTTCTTGAGGGAAAATTACTAGGTAAGAACCCCTTTTTGCCCAATAAATAATTGTGTATGATGCCATATTAGGAAAGAATAATCAAACATCAATTGCTTTTCCTCTTAGAACTTTGGTGCAAAACAATAGTTTCATCAATATTTTGACACTCCAACTTGCTACTAAATCATTTGGACTTTTTTTTCGAGTGGTCCTCTTCAACTTTATCCAAAGTCTAAATTTTTGTCATTGAGTTTTATGTTTTTCTATAATTATTTATTATTTTTTAAATAACATAAAAATATCATTTATAATTCTTAAGACGTGAAATGGATGACGGAGGTTTTCTAGTTCTACTCTTAATTAGAGAACTCAAGTTGGAAGCCCAAGTATTCAATACTTTCAAATATTTGAAGTTTAAGTATTCAAACACTTTTAAATATTTGAAAGAGAAGTACTAAATATTTTTTCATCATTTGTATGACACGTGTCTACATGAATTATTTTTATAATACATGAAATGAATGCATGACACTCAAATAATGGATGATGTAATACATAGAGAAGGTATCGTATTAGCATTTTTCATATTTGAAATGAAGTGTTTTATCCATTTTTATAAGTTTATTCAGTGCACATACAAATTAATTAGACAAATAAATTTCAGGTACTGAATAGTTTGAAAAACAACAAAAGAAAACTACCATAAAATACAAAAAGAAAAAAACCTATTATAATACACATTATTTAAAAAAGAAACAACTAGAATTCATATCATACTCGATATTTTTCTTCTCTCTACATCTTTAATTGCCTTTTCACATTCTTTATATACATCCCTCACTTTATCACTTAATTAGCGAATTGTGAGATGAATATATATAGAAATCCAAAGAGGAACAGGAGATTCATTTGGAGGACAAATCATTCTTTATATTTATTTGATTGAGCCACTTTAATGTCGATTCATTATATAAAAGAAAAGAAGTACCAAAGTGCCTTGAGACGAACTAAGTTTAATTACATTTCAACATAATTGAATGCAATTGCAAATTGCACCCATAAATTTAATCATACAAAATAAAATTAAAACATTATGTAAAGAGAAAAATAAATAAAAAAAGGTTTTGCAGCTCATATTCTATGTTAAACATTTTATATCGGCTGGTTATATGAATTAAATATTTCTTATAAAGTATTGAACAACTCTAGTCTCACAAGTTAACTTGTGAAGTTAAATTAAAGGATTAATTAGCTTGTGAAGTTAAATTAAAGGATTCATTTCATAAAAAGCCCCAATTATAGGGTGCATTTTAATGTTTGTATCAAATTTCAAAACCTTGCAATATCAACACCAAACTTACAATTCCCTTTCAGTTATGGAACTCCGTAAACAATTTCGTTAAATGCTAACGGAACTTGCTGATTTAGCTAAATAAATGGGTCTTATATGCCAATTAAGTTGCAAATTAGAGACGGCAATTTCCGTTGCTATTCGGTCGCTAAACTAATTATTTTATTATTATTATTATTATTATTATTATTATTATTAATTTTAAATTAAAAAATCAATTATAAATTTTAATTAATGAAGTTAAAAAATTAATTGTAAATTCCAATATAAAAATAATGAAAAAATAAAATAAATTATTTAATATTGTCTTTTTTTAAAAAAAAATATTATAAATTCTAATTGACTGAAGTATGAAAAACAACGTAAAAAAATAGTTACACATTCAATATAAAAAATAATGAAAATTTTGAAAAAAACAAAAAGCAAAATTGTTGTCGTAAGATTCAAACCGGCATGGCTGGTGGGTAACAAGGAAGTTTTGCCATTGAGCCTTCAATAAGCTTTTTATAATTTAATGTGTTTAAAAAAATAAAAGAAAAAAATTAATGTGTTTAAAAAAATAAAAGGAAAAAGTTGATAGGAAAAATAAATTAATATGTATTTATAATATAATAATTTTTTATTATTATCTCCATTCTTCTTTATTATATTTTTTAAATAATAATAATAATAATAATAATAATAATAATAATAATAAAACATATATTTTTAGCACCGGAAATTGCCATAGCGACAAAATCAAATGTTTTTAGTCCACCTAGACATCTCAGTCAGCATAATCCGTTTAAACTAACGGATAAACTGACAAAGTTTCATAATTAAAAAGGAAATTATAAGTTTGGTGATGACATTGTAAGGTTTTAAAGTTTAATACAAACATTGTAATACACCTTATAGTTGAGGTCCTTTTATGTAATTAATCCTAAATTAAATTCAAGTCTATTTTTTTACATGGAATTAAAGTTTCGGTCTTTTAATATCGGCTTATTTGTAAATATTTAGTTTTATAAATTTTATGTTTCAAATTTTTCACGTGCGAATATGTGAAATTCGCACTCTAAATGCGATAAGAGTACGTTAAGTATTGAACATCAACTTATTATGAAAATTAAATACTCCTTATAAACAACTTCACTTTATAAGTTAGTTGATGAGCTGAATTAAACTCAAGTTAATAGTCTTAGTATGTAGGTTTCAATCTTGAAATAGATGAAACACAAAGCACAAAAACCAATAAGTTTTCTTTCAGAAATTCTAGTACTTATATACTATGTGCACATTGGATTCTGTTTAAATTAGTAGCTTATTATTTGATGTGTATAATTTATTTTGATTAGCGAATTTAAATTGTGGAGATTTGATTTTTTTTTTTTACAACAGTAGAACTTTCCAAGAATAATAATTATTACAATGGGTGAACTCTCCTTTTATTTGATTTTAGATAAGTGGGACATGGCTAGCATGTATAGGCAGATAAACTTTTTCAATTTTGGTTTTTTTTTTTTCATTATTTTATAAAAATATTTTTAATTATTCACTCTGTAAAACTTTATTATTTTTCTTCTTGGTATATTTATCTTCTAGTTTTATATCATTATTATTAATTTTTTTACAAGGGATTGATTTGAAAATTTGATATTAATTATGATTCTAGCATCTTCGCAAGCAGTTTCAAAAAGGGAATTAAATATAATTATTTCAAAGGGAATTAAAACCAGGATGATATTGATATTCTTATTGCAAACAATGAACATGTATGGCACGTGTTGTTCACGTGCCTACGAACAAAGATATGTTCATTATATTCACCAAGCTAATTATACTGCGTCGATTTTTCAACGAAATTGGATGGTTTTAATTTGGAGGAGCTGTCGCCCACATTAAGCTGGATAATTTTTTATATTGCTGTCAAAATTGACATCTCAGTTTTATTATTATTATTATTAACCCCAAGAATGTCTAAGAATGAGACTATTTGGAGGGAGGAATGCAAGAGCCGATCAGATCAACGAGTAGCACAAGACCTACTGTAAGATAAGTCTGATCAAATCAGGGGAAAGTATTTTAAAACTCAAGTCAGAAAATTTAAAAAAAAATTTATAAAAAATGATGATCGGACTCCTAGACACTCAAATACCTGTGATGATGGCCAGATATTGTTGGTGGCCAACCAGAATGGAAAGACGGAGTGTGTAAGAGAATGTAACAAAAAGAGGCATCGTGAAATGTGTCAGTTGATGGTATAAAATTCAATTACATCAATTCGATCTGATTGATTATACCTAACAAGCTAAATGAATTTGGGTCTATATTAATCTTTTTTTTTTTTTTTGAATAGATTGTATCGTGTTCAAATGATAACAAGGGTATTACCAGTTATTATTATTATTATTATTATTATATGCCTCAAACTATGTATATTTTTTTACTTCCTAAGAAATTCAATTACATTATTTTAGGCTCAAAATTAAAAAGAAGACCAACAGTTCACTCATTTCCTTTAAATTTACTCCACGTCAATTACTTTTTCAATAGCTACTTAAATCTCGCTTGAATTTAAATTGTCATATTATTATTATTTTTTATTCAAACTTGAAATAAAAATAAAGAAAAAGAAGAAGAAAAGAAAAAATGAGGAAAAAAAATAATTCTTTATAATAAATTACCTTCATGTGAACGGATTTAAATTCACGAGCATAAAATAAAATTATTTTCGCGAAAATAAAATTATCTGGCTTCCAATATCTTAAATCCTATTTAGATATAGATTATATGTAGATAACAATAATTAATTGAATTAATCTTACTACAAAATGAATAAATCAACATCTCTAGTCTAATCAAAGGAGTTAATTTGAGGAAGGTAGGGGCCGGTTTTGATCAATCATCAAATCGATCTTAATTCTAGGAACAACTCTAATTTAATTTTTTTTTTAAAAAAAAAGAAATTTTATTTATAAGTTGGAAAAAAAAAATTGAAAAATAGAGAAGGTGCAACAGAAGGGAGTGGGACTAGACACAGAGATAAAAAAAGTCAAAAGCATAAATTGGCAGAGAGTGCGTATCTGAACTAAGGAATAGGATTGATGTGAACTTCACTTAACTACACTGATAAGATATATTTTATTTTATATTTTCAAACAATTAATTTATTTATTTTTTTCACTTAACTTGTAGTTTTGGGATCTGTTCCATCCATATGTTATATGTAACTTCTGTCACACCTCAGATGTCCTTTCCATCTAAATTAATTACCAAACATTTGACCTCAATTTCTGCATGCATGCAATTTCCTTTTCCCTAATCTTTTTACTTATTATCTAATCAACCTTAATTAACTCTAAATTATCAAGACTATTAATGACTTCTTCGCCAAGGGACTTTCTAATGGTTAAAGGGTTTTACATAATCCATCCCTCGAAATGTCTCTAGTTGAAGGGTTTCATATAATTGATCTCTCGAAATGTTTCCGATTCTTCTGTTGATTTCTTGAATTTGGAGTTTGTTAAGGAAAAAAAAAACTAGAAGTGTCTTTAGTTGGCAACTTAATTAGAATTTTATGAAATTTGATTATATTTCGCTTATTTTATGAGGTTTCAAATTTAAATTCGATTAACTTCTTGTTACGAATGCTGCCAAAATCATATGCACTTTCACTAAATAATATGAAGTGCCATAGAAATTTTAATTCTTGGTTTAAATATTATTAATGATAATAATAGATATTTATATAAAAATAGTTCTATATAAGCTAAAATAGTATACAATATCGATAATTTTACATTAAATGAAACCTAATTTTACAATATCAATAATAGTTCATTTTAATTTCATGATAGTAATTTAATTTCCAATGCAAATTCTTATATTTTTTAAATGAAAATAGCTGCATGTCCATTTCAGACATATTTTGTCAATTATATAATTTTTAGGGTTTCAAATTCGAGCTAGATTATAAAAATTAAAAGAAAAAATTCATTCCAACAAAAAAGAAAAAAAAAATCAAAGTTGGATATCCGAATAAAACTACTGCCAAATCAAAGTTGGCAGTCAACATAAAGAAATTCTTGAAATAAATTGTAACAAACTTTTTTCTAACTCTTACATCTTAGGACATATACATTATTTTTTCAGACAGATACATAGCTAACATGTCCAACTAAAATTTTGCCTACTAATTGAATTCTTGGTTACAATGGTAGACTCAAATTTTTATTATTATTTCTTTTGTTAATGTTTTGACTTAGAGATTCTTAGGTGGAACCCATTTAAATCTGCAACTATTTAGGTCCTAAATCTATTTTTCCAAATATGAAATCTTGATGTCTAGTGAGTTGGGTGATTAGATTGCAAGATTGAGGAATATTGGACATGAAATTCCATTTATAGGAAGTGGTTGAAGATCACATAAGTATTTTGTGGTAGGAATATGGTCAAAACGTCACAACTAAATTTTCAGGTCAAATAATAATAATAATACATAGGCAATTTCATACATATGGGGAATCCCTTAATTATATTCCCACCAATTAAGGCTCTTAAAGACTCAAAAATTCAACTTTTGAAGGTTTTATATTTCTTTTTTCGAAATAGTGGACACATAAATGAAAATAACACCATTAACGTATGTTGGACATTACAAAATATAATTTGTGGACAATTTATGTGCAAAAATCTTTACAAATACATTTGTGATTTTCCAAATGGAAGATTGGCCAATAGAACATATTTCTTGACTAAAGAGTGAAATGATAGAAGCATAAAGGTGAGAAAATACTAATAAGCTAGGATTTGACAATATATGGTTTTCCACATGGACTATATATATATAATCTAAAGTTGCCAAATATCCACATGGGTCTTGACTTAAATCATTAGTCTTTGACCTGTATTTTCATTAAAAATTTAAAATCATTACCACTACCAAGTATCAATATATAGAAAAAAAATTATAAAATATAAGAATTTGCAACATGTATCATTTTTTCAAGCAATCATGTGCCCAACATAGTGTCGTGCAGGTATACTTGAAATGCCCTACAAACAAAGCCCACCCCCTAATTTTAACTATTATTATTATTATTATTATTATTATTATTATTATTATTATTATTATTATTATTATTATTATTATTATTATTATTATAATATAAACATTTGAAATCTGAAAATTACTAGTCTGAGTTGGTCAGATTCGTAATGGATAAAAATGTTAAATTTTTAATACTCGAATTCACGACGTCTAATTTAAGGAGAACATATTTCCTCCCATCACATCTATCCCTACCAGTGTTTGTGGATCTATTATTAAGAGAACATGGTAGTTAATTATTTAATATTTTGTTTGTATATGCATTTATATTTGTTTGTTGTGTCATGCATTTTGTTATTCACATAGTATAAAAATTTGAAGAAAATGAGACGAATTAAATTTGGCTTCAATTGGCTACACAAATAATGCGGTGCTTACGTTGATAATCTGCCCTCATTAAAAACTATTTATAATTATTACTGAATTAAAGTATTCATCTTGTAGAATAGAACCCCATCTTTCAATTTCTAATTAGTGCATTTTCTTTAAATTAATTCACCAAAAAAAATCATGTAAAGACAACATTGATTGCGAGAGGCTTCGGCAGTATTTTATACATTATCTTTTCTCAAGGTGAATATTTATATTAATGCTTTATTTTTATGTTTTAATAATATTTATATTACTGTTCTCACTGTAATTATTATTCCATGCCTTTGATGTAAATTGTCACTATTTTGCTCTTTTACTTGTAAAAGATAATTGTTAAATTCTCTCTCTCTCTTTTTTAATCTTATGGGAAATTACTTGGAAAAGACTAAAATCTCTTATTGATGTGTAAAAATGAGGAAAGTTAATGAAAATATTAACGGTTAATAAAAATAATGAAGGCAAAGATGAAATAGATGTAATAAGTTTTATTTTGATTCTACAAAATGAAATTTTAAATCAGACAAATTTTTACTTCAAAAACTGGTAATTTATATAGGCTTATCCGATTTAGGAAACTTTTACGAACCAATCCAATAATATATTATTATTTATGCAAATTTGGATAAAAAAAATGAAAGTAATGGTGGTTAACATATATAGGGGATAATCTACTATCGGTCTAGTTCATGGACTTAGACTTAACAAAAATTTTTCATTATTTTGTTACAAAACCAAAACTTTTTCGCATTTTAATGAATTGCCATCCATGAAGTTAAATTCTGATTTCTAAGAGAAAATATTAATATATTTATATATATCAATAATTTTTTTTTTCAAATTTATAGATAGATTAATAATTACAATTGGGATCATTAAAAAAAATTACAATTAGGAAATAATTAAACACTTTTTGAGTTCGGAGAATAAAGATTGGAAAGATAATAATAAGAGAAATTGTCTTATATAGTTATATATTGGTCCCGCATCAAACTTGTGAGGCTTGTTTGGTTGACCATCTATAATAGCATAATGTAATATATATATATATTTATTTTCAATTGAACATTTTTAAATATTTAAAATGGAATATTTTCCTGTTTGTTATGAACCTGTTTAATGCGATTCGAATTAATCAGATAAGTTAATTTCAAAAATCGGATAAAGTATAAAAAAAATTGTAATTAGAAAAAATAGTAATTGAATGCAACTGAAGTTAGCGGCGAATAAAAAAATCAAAAATAAAGTTAATTATAAAATCGGTTCGAAATTGAAACGATTTTTTTGGTTAATTAATCCGATTGATTCGGTTATGGTTTTTAATTTTTATATTTTAGGTTTTTGTTTACGGTTTAGGTTTTTGGATATTGGTTAACCGTTAATATATGGTTAACCATTTCATATATAATATGTATTATATTTTTATTTTTATACTTTAAAATTTTTTCATTTTTCTTCTATTTTTCTCTAAAAATTATATAAAATAATATTTTAAAATATATTTTTATTTTTATACCTTAATCTTTTATATTTTTCTATAAAATTTATATAATATTTTAAGCTAAATTTATATTATATCATTCTCTTTAATTATATTAATATTTATATATAGTAACCGATTAATTTTTATGTATGTTATTTTTTTATCATATATAATAGCATTTAATTATATTTTATATTTTATTTTTTAATATTTAATATTATCTAAAATTTTATTTGACTTAAAATTAAGTATTTTAATTTTCAACAAATATTAAATCTATTTTATAATATTAGCTATTAATTTATTGAACATGAATTTTGGCTAGTAAATTATGTTTGTTTTATGATTTTTATTTTAAATTACTTTGCATATTTAAAATTAAATTAAACTTTGCCTAAATATTTTTTATAATTTTATATTATAAATTTTAATAGTTAACCGAAAAATATTGATTAACTAAATCAAAAAATTGAAATCGATTGACTGATTAATCAAATGTAGCGAACTGATTAATATTCAATAATTTTAAAAAATCGATATTAATTAACTGGTTAATTTTTTTTTCCATAAACTAGTTAACTAAAGTTATATTAAAAGCCGTGTGGTAGTAACAAACAATCGTATTAATTAGATGAATTAAAGAGGAATGGATTAAAAGGAGTTTTGAGGGAAGAAGAAAGAACTTTTGACTGACCTTTGCCAGCGTTTTGGAGACGATTACAAGAATGATCACAGGACGGGAAACTGTCCCGAATGGGGTGGAAAATTTTCGAAAAATTTTTCCGTGGGGATAAAAAAGAAAAAAAAGTATTTTCCGACTTAAAATTCGGAACGGAAACGGAAATTATGGTCTCCACCCCAAAATTTTTTTCGCCTCCAAAATTTAATTACTAAATTTAATTATATTTATATAATTTAATTTTAAATTATATTTAATTTTAATTTTATCAATTACTAAAATTTATATTAATTTGATTTATAATTAAATTTATATTTTTAATTATTAAATATTATATTTCAATTATAATTAATTATTAAATATTATATTTTAGTTATAATTAAATTTTTATAAAAAATAAAAATATTTTTAATACAAAAACAAAAATAAAGAAAATTTTTTTTTATAATACAATCGGTCCTCGCCCCACGATATCCCTAACCATTACCCACTTGAAGACTTTGAAGTTTTAAAAGCAGAACCCACTTTCCTTTGACTTCCACCAATTAGGGCAATTATACCATCATCACATTGTATGTATGAGTGGAGAAATTATGTGGCTTTCATCTTTCTTTCTAATTTCTCTTTCTCTCTCTACACATCTCCTAGGGTTCATTCTTTTTCAACGGTTGTCTTACTAATTACATTTAGATTTGCTTACTTGGCCATTGAAATATAATCTTTCTTTTCATATTTAATCAAATTATCAATAAATTTTATTTAGGACATTTTTGCCTCCGCGACATCAATAGCCTCTCAATTATTAGTGTTCAATAATTATTGATAACAGTCAACAGTTAATAGATTTGTTCATTTTAGAGTTCCGGCGGAGTATAACTGGCCTTTTAAATTTTTTTAATTGTCAAAACCTGACCGAAGTCGGCAGAATAGTTAGACTTGGACAGACCAACCCATTATAAAGTATTTCAATAAAATAATAATTTAATGTATAAAATGATATATTGTATTATGTAAGGCTACATATGTATACTACAAAAAAATTTAATACATTAATAAATATATAAATTTTGATATTTATTATAAAATTTTATTTTTTATATATATGAGTTTTTTTTTTCTTTATTGGATACTCTAACTGAATTTTTTATTACTTAGATTGCTTAGCTTTTAGCTTTTTTTTTTTTTTACAAGAAAAAAGGACTTGATATTATTGATAAATCCTGTCTTATTCTTATAAAATTGCAGGCGTGACAAAATACTTCTATCTAAAAAGGTTTGAATCCGTAATCTTCATTTTATTTAAAAATATGTTTGGCAATTTTCTAAATTATTGGAATAACAATATTAAAAGATAATTCAAATATATTAAATATGTATCGTTAAAGAAAAAATATAAAAATATAATTTTTTAATTTAAATGTCCACATTCAATAGCATATTACACATTTAGGGCACGTTTGGTTCATTGTATTGTATTAACATGTATAATATTAACCTATATAGTATTAGATTGTATAGTATTAGCCTGTACAGTATTAGTATGTATTATATTATACAATATTTGATACAAAATTATATTATCTTATACTATTATATACTATATTTGTTGCATAATATCGTAATATATTATTATAAAAAATTTAAAATAGATACAATTAAATTATTTTTATTATAACTAATTTAGATAAAAAATTATAATTATAAAATACAAATTTTAATACATCAATTTTTTATTAAAAAATAAAAAAATTAATGTAAAATGACTATATATTATTAGAAAGATTGATATTTTTAAAATTAAAATTAGATAAAAAAAGAAAAAAATCTAAACGACAAATTTGACGAAATATTTGAGCAAAAAATGAAATAATTTATCAATTATAATATAATTTTTATATAATAGCTATTAGCTTATACATTCAATATTATAAGTTTGAAGATTTGGTTTTAATGTGATAATGATAGTGGCGGCAGTGTGGTGGTGGCTGCAGTGATGGTGATGGCAGTAGCGGTTATGGTGATGACTGAGTGGTGGTGGCAGCGGTGACGGTGTGGTAGTGGCAGTGGTGTTGTAGTGATGACGATGGTGTTGTGGCATTGGCGGAGGTATTGTGGGGGTGTGGTGGCAGCGGGACAGTAGTGGTGGCGATGGAAGCATTTGCAGTGTGGTGTAATTAGCAGTGGTGGTGTCGGTAGTGAGGGTGTGCTGGTGGTGGTGGAGGTGGAGGAGGTGTGGTGATGGTAGCGAGAGTGTGGTGGTGGTGGCAGGGGTGGCGGTGGTGTGGTGGCAGGGAGCGGTGGTGGCTGCGACGGTGATGGTGGTAGTGATGGTGGTGGCGGTAGCGGAGGTGGTAGCAATGGTGATGGCTGTAGTGGTTGTGGTGTTGGCAACGGCATAGCGGTGGTGTCAGGCGATATGTTGGTGGGGGTGGTGGCGATGATGATGTCGGCAGTGGTGGTGGTGTTATCGACTGCAACGGCAGAGGTGGCGGCGGTGATAATGGTCGTGGTGGTGTCGGCAATAGCGTGGCAGTGGTGATGGCGGCAATATGGTTGTGGGGGCAATGGTGGTGGCGGTGGCGATAGTGTGCTGGTGGAGGCGGCGGCGACGGCGATGATGGCGGCGGCGATGATAGTGGTGGCGGCAGGGGTGGTAATATTGGTGACGGAGACAGGGTGTGGTGGTGGTGGTGGTGGTGGCAGCAACAATAATGGTGGTAGGATGTCATTTAGTATTAATACGATGTTTACTGTATTATATAAACTCAAGGGTTTGTGGTGTATTATTTTATACAGTGTATATGGGATAATGAGACATATACTGTATTATATTATCTGCACATTAATTTTTTAAAAATTATTTCAAACATCGTACTTGTATTAGCTTGTACTATTTTATACTATTTCATGTGCAATACAGTGAACCAAATATGACCTTAGTGTACTCGCCAAATCCATCAGGACCAATAACAAATTAAAAAGAAAAAAAATATAGTTTAAACACTGAGTAGAAAGAACCTATAATAATAATAATAATAATAACAATAACTACTACTACTACAATAATAATAATAATAAAAAAAAAAGAGAATCCTAATTAATAAGATCCCACCAACTGATTTTGATGAGCTTATTAAAAGGATTTTCTTGGTTCTTTTTTTTCTCTTTTATAATATATATTCAGGGTGAAAAAAAAGAAGAATAAAATTTAAGTTTTCATCAATTAAAAAAATAGCTAAATTCTCATGCTGATAATTTTTTATTACCTTATTGTAAATAAAGGCAATTAGTGATGTAATTAACAGTAGATAATTATTAGTATTTATTTTCATGATACGGTTTGATTTAAAGTTTTTATGCAAAGAAAAAACTGTGTCACTTTTTGTAACAGATTTCTTGGGTGAAAAATGTAATAAAATCTTGAAAATCTTGAATGTAAAGGCTGTCTCCAACTTTTACGAGCATAACTTCTTTTGCACCAATCAATTGAGTTAGATTTTGCTATCAGAATCTCATTAATTGCAGAGCGACTTTCAGTTGATCCACATTATAATAAAACTATAATAATTTATTATTTCTAGCCATAGAAAGCAATAGTAAAATGCTGTTTTTTTTTTTTGTTATACCAACAATTTGATTATTACTATAAATGCACAATGTATGTGCTTTATTAGGATTCGTCTAGAATGTTAAAAGGAATAACGATTCTTCTTCTTCTTCTTCTTCTTCTTATCATTATTATTATTTAACTATTGAAAACATGAAAGCTAATATATAGTTATTAAAATTATTCTTATTGCAATACTACTAATACAATTAGACTAATTAAGAAATTAATGGAGAGTTATTGTCAATACAATTAGGCTAATTAACAAATTAATAATTTTAAACAAAGTTTCACATTCAATCATTATTTTTTATAGCAAGTGTATGCCATTAAAAAAATTTACCTCCAATTATATATCCAACAGTATCCGGTTTTACACTAGCATGTTACGTGGGTTTAAAAAAACCAAATTGGACAACGAGGGGTTATAGACCAAAAAATACAAATTAATGGAGAGTTATTGTTAATTCTATAAATAGCAAATTAGATGATTCTTTAGAATTTGAATTAGTAATTTAGGATTGCAAAAATTAGGGATTGGTATAAACTGATTAATCGGTACACGGCCTATTTTTTAAATTCAATTCAATAATATTAATTTTTTAAAATTCAAGCACAAGTTCATTCCATTAGCAATAAAATATGTTCAGTTAATCATTGAAAAATTTTAACACATACATTTATTCTATACTTTATAAAAAAAAATATACATCCTTAAATTCAAGTATAGTTTTAAAAATAAAAATGGAAATGAAAATACAAGTCACTAAATTTAACATTAATACAATAAAAGAATTACATAAACACTTTGCAACATAATAAAAAAAATAATTTAATACTAATTTATTTTAATCAATATTAATAAATGAATAATTTTCAATGATGAGGTATAAAAATATCTGAAATTTATATTAAAATATGAAAATTATCCTATGGATTATATATAAATGCAAAAATATGAAAATTATCCTGTATAAATGATTTGAACTGTCAATTTAGTGATTTTTCTGCTTCTTTATCCAGAGCTGGCAAAAACTTAATCCATGCTGGGCCATATATTTCTGTGTATTGAGGTTGGATTAAAAAGGAAGCGAATATAGAGGTTCATCCTTTTGCTAGGCCATATGCATGTCGGATTAATGCTTTTGTTTTGTTCCTGCCCCCTGCCCCAACCCCCCCTTTTGTTTTTGGCTGTATGTCGGATTGTGTTCTTTTCAGTTCTATTTAATGAATTTTTTTTTCCTTGTTGGTGAAAAAAAAGAAATTAATGAATCATTTATTTTCTAAAAAAAACGAGTTGTCATGTAATTGTATCTTATTTATACCACTAGTCGCCGCCTAGCGCTACGCGTGGATGATTTTATTACAAATATGGTGCTGGAAATATTGTTTTTAATAATTTAATTTAATTTACATTTTCATTTGCATGAATAATGATATTCTTTTTAAAGACTTATGAGTGGATTTGGCAACCCGGATCGGATTGGATGGGTTGAGTTCAGTTCCTTTTGACTTCGAAATCATTATTGATTGAGTTTTCAGGCCGGATCACTTTTTTTTAAATGAATCACAAATTGTAAAGTCGAGTTATGAGTTTTGTTTATTTAAACTATTACTATTAACTTAATTTGCAGTATTATATTATGAATATATGATAATATTTAATAATAAATATTTAAGTAATATATCTCAATATTGATGATATGGTTACGTAATTATAATTGAAATGATATTTACATTTACTGCACTCACCTTTTCTTATTTTATTGTACATTTTTGGGATGAAAATTGTAATTTAGGGGTTAATTATATCTATGGTCATTTAATTTTGAGATTTATAATCAATGGTTAAAATAAAATAATTGGAAATGCAAAAATTATCAAAATTTTATTTTGTTTCAATTAAAGTAAAAATTATATGAAAATTAATTTTATATATCATCGAAATAACAGTTAAATATATTATGTATGATTGATATGTCATTTTTGAGACCAATTAACTTTATAAATTGTACCACTGGATGAAAATAGTGACATGTAATCATACAAACATGGAAAGATGACGTCTACAAAAGATATAAAAATCTAAGTAATTAGGGTCTACTTGTAAAATTGATTCGTTCCAAAATGACGTGATAATTATTCATGACATGTTTAATTGTTATTTCAGTGATATATAAAATTAATTTTCAAATAATTTTTACTTTAATTGAAACAATTTTATTATATTTTAATTTTACAAATTATTTTATTATAACTATTTGATTATAAATCTAAAAAGTCGATAATCATGGATGTAATTAACCCTGTAATTTAGTATTAAAATATTTAATTTATAATTTTCAAATTTCATTTTACAACACATCCAATTAAGTTTAAATAATAATATAATTGTATCTTAGTTTAAATTCAATTTCCATTTAAAAAGTGAAATTAAATTGAAAATTGATTTAAATTTTTATTGAGAATTGAAGATTAATTTAATTTGAGATTTCAACGTTAAGAGTTAAATTGATATTAGGATTTAAGTGACACTTAATAATTGATTTGAGACTTTCTATTGAGAAGTAAAATTGAATTTTAAAATGAATTAAATTTTAATTGAGATTAGGAACGGCAAAAGATATAATTTTTTTGAGTACCTGGCTCTACCGAACCTCAATAGGATGAATAAATATCAGGGCTGTTCATGAATTGGGTTGGATTAAAAATGAAATAAAACCGACCCAACCCAACATATATGAAGTGGATGGTTTGATTATTAAAAACCAACCCAAACCATTGTAACTTAAAATAGTTTGGGATGGTTTGAAAACGATTTGAAGTATATTATATACTATATTCATCTTTTTTTTAAAGCTCTAACCCTTTAAATTAAATTTTAATAAACAATACAATAATTATATTCAATCATAAATTATATTTTATTTTAAAAAAACTGCAAATTGTCAGTTTTTTAGCTAAATGAAACTGGTTGCCCTAGCAATGCCATGTAAAGCTCCCACAATTGGTCTACAGTTACATAATGCATATCAGCCAACCATAATTAAGATTACATTCTGGAAAATTCCTAAGACTTGGGCCCTGCTTCTTCATGGTAACACAAGAATAATGGATTTATAATGAAGGATATACATAAAAAGAAAAAGAGATTAAAAAAATACAAAGTGCCAAAATGAACGTTAACCTGAGCGTGAAAGTGCAGCAAGAGCTTTTAGAGCAGCTATTTGAGTATTATCATCCTTTGCATCCTCTAACATGCTTACCCATATCTCCACAATTTTCATCCTTTCTTAATCTGTTAATGGCAAAGCAGGCTAATCTAGAAGCATCACTTATTCTAAACAAGGGATCTTTTGATTACTGAAGTGAAACTGACTACTGCATCAGATTATCTCCTGAACAAAAGCACATGAAAAATCACGCTTTTTCAATTCTTTTAAATCAGTAATAGCACCTAATCCATAATGTAAGATTGAATAGGAAACACTCAATTGAAGATACCCATGCATGGATTGAAGATCATCCTTTTACTAATCTAAGCCAATCAATCCATAAACCTTCTAAAAATGCAAGCAGAGATCAACATTACACTGCAACAAACAATGTATACTTTCAGAATATCAAAATAAAAGAGCTCCACCCAAAATAACAGTAATTAGTTCCAAATTGAGTTTGGGCTTCTCCTTTACGCTTGAAGAAATGATTCAAATTGAGTTTCCTGCAGTGACCAATAGTTTGAATTAGTTCCAAACAATATTGAAGCTAGAACAGTATATCAAGCAAGCAATGAACTAACTTTATTTATTCTCACCAAACAAACAATTTTCAAATAAACAATTTGCATGGAAGTTTCACAACTAACCAGAATTAGCAAAATTAAACATGTATCCACCAAAAACTAGAAATTCTATTGGCATGGTATATAGTTATGTGTTTGAGCCAAACTGTCATGTCTTGGTAACAATAAAAATTCTATTGACTTGCTTAAAGAGAAAATCAAATTGAAAAAAACAGAATGGATAACTATATTGTCTCAACAAGTATGCTGTTATCTTATCTTTGCTATCTGCAGATCAACAAAGCTGCTGGAAGTTTTGGGTTAGAGCTAGTCATAACTAAAAAGATGCAAACATTAATTAATAATACCTTATTTTATATATATTTAAATTCGTAAGTGAAAGTGAAGACTTCAATTACTGGAAAGTGGTGATAATAAGTCAGTTACATTGCAACTAGCTTACATATAATTTTTTTTAGAAAAATAAGGCAAGGGAGACACCATTTCCATTAAGTTGAAACCTATAAATAGTTAAAACCTGAGAATGTAAAAAAGGTAACGTAAATAGTTGATTATTTCAATTCTTTCTTTTGAAGTAGTTGATTTATGTGGTCATGTTAGGAATATGTTATAATTTATTCTTCTCATTTGATTTCTACTTGGGTAATTTAGCCATTGCTTATCAATTTAGTTAATATCAAACTTAAGTGATAGTATAGCCAAAATTTAAACACAAGGCCTAGTTGTAGTGAAAAAACTCGGGGCATGTTGCAATTAATCTTTGATTTTACTTCAATTGACATGGGAATTTAGTCACATCAGAATAATGGCTGAATCTATGGTTTATATTAGTAGTAGATATGTTTAGGAAGTCAAAGTTTAAAAGTGTTATATTTGTTTTTCATATAAGATGAGTGAATTCCTTACTTTTAAAATGACATGATTCTATCCCTTGGTCTCATTCTGCTATTTTTGAATCTGAATATCTACTGGTTGTGGCACAAATAAAAAAAAAAGAAGAGTGTCTCAACAAGTATGTTTATGGAGCAGTGAATGCAATTAGCTGGGTATTCTGATGCCAACTATGGCAATCATAGCAAGAAGTTATATGAAAGTTTTCATAAACAGAGGATAAATGTTTGCTTAATCAAGGAGTAAATAAATCCTATCTACTGATCAAGTTGCTTTTTTCAGTACTTATTGAGTCATTTTAGTACCTACCAGGTTTTCAGCATCAGCCAAAAACTTATATAATGGAGGGCAGAAAATATTCACAAAAAACAGAGAAAAACAACATTAAACTTGGCCTGATTGTGCATAGTGGTCACTAGAATTAAAGTTGGATAGCCAGTTAGCAAATTGCCCAAATCCAGAGCAACTTTGATAATTACTCGCATCCAAAATGGGTCTAGGGGAATTGGATGCAGACGATCCTAGAGGTTTCCTTCTTCGGCAAGAACAGTTTCTTCACGGATAATTGTTGAGGCCATCACTGCCAAAAGAATATTGATGCTTGTAAAAGGAAAACCAAAAGTATTAGACCCTTAAATGAATTTCGTGCCAAACCTCCTCTGCTACTCTCTTCTGCTTCCTCTTTCGTCAATGGCTTCCTTTGAACGAAATGGTGTCAAATTAGGATTTTGGGCATCCATAGATAAAGAATAGTGCGACTTCAATTGAGAAATGGGAGAAGAAAATGTTCGATTGAGAGAAGTAAGAAAATGGTCGCTTGGGAGAAAAAATGCTCGATCGATGGAATGAAGAAAATGTTCAACTGAGAGAAGGAAGATAATGGTCAGTTTAGTAAATAACCCGCTTATTATTCTACAACTTGAATTTTTCCCACGAAAAAATTGAAAATATAAACCAACCCGACCAAAAACCCACCTAAACTATATTTTTCTGGTTTGATCGGTTTGACTCGATTGAATTGGTCGGTTCATTAAAAATGTGGAACAACCCTGATAAAGATAGTTAATAAACGAGTTTGAGACGAGTTGGGTAGTTATTTTACTACACATGACAAGTACATGTAGGATTCAGGTTTAGCTATTTGGCTACTTGTTCACCGAACTCAAGTTTAAAAAATGTATTTTTTAGCTAGTTTTTAATGGATATTGTTTTTATAATAATTATATTTAATTTAATTTATCTTTATATTTGAATTTAATTTGCTTTATTTTGATATGGGATAAGGGGGTTTTTTGCCCTCGAACTTTTTGAAAATAGGATGAAAATGCTCTTAAACTTTTTTTTTATTGGTTTATATCCTTCAAGTTATTTTAATTGTTGAAATTTGCCTTCATTTTGGATGGAAAGTTTAGTTAGCAAACGGACTTAATGACAACCAATAGAGACGCAACATGTTAGCACCACGTGGCAATATCTCTCTTAGTCAGTATTAAAAAAAAAGGGAAAATCTTACATGGTTTTACATGTTGATTTTTCCATAATTTAAAAAATTCTCTGTCTTAAAAACACCAAAACATTTATTGCTTTTACCAAACCCACTTTACTGAAACACATTTTTCTCAAACCCACTTCTCTCTTCATGAATGCAGAAAAAAATTGGAAGCAACTATGTGAAATTGATTGTTGACGAAAGGTGTCAAGGTGGTTTTCAGTCAAATTTTCACGAGATTTGTCATCATTCAAGTTCCAAACCTGTAAAGGTCAGTAAAAATAACCTGTTTGCATTTGTAGTCAATTAAATACAAAGTGGGTTAGACACAAAATCTATGATTGTTATTATTTTTTGGGGATTTTTTTTTTTACTTTGCATAGTTTGTATTTGATTGCATTTTTTTATTGTCTTTTTGATTTAGAAGGATGGCAGAATGAATTGACATACGGTATCATTATAGGGGTAATTGGGCAACCTGTCCTTAATTAGATTACCTTAGAAGTAAAATTCATCAAGAGTACAAAATTAAGCTAGACCATTTGTGTTATTTTGACATAGTTGGTACATTTGAATGGTCACCAAAATGTATGTTGCTATATTATGATTATTTAAAGATTGCTCATATTTGCAAGATGGTGTTTAATGGAGATAATGGGTTTGAGATAACAGAAGGTGAAGATAGACACATAGTTGATTTGAACAAAAAGATGTGCACCTACAGAGTTTGGGATCTGTCAGGAATGCCATGTCCTTATGCCATCAAATCATATCAGCACTTGAAAATTGATCCATTGAAAGAAATATCATGGTGGTATCATAGGGAATCATACAAAATGACTTACAAGCATAAGTTGAAACCAGTAAGAGGTATGAGTTTTGGAGAATTGATGAAGCACTTCCTATGGAACCACCACTAGTCAAGAAGCAAGTAGGCAGATAAAAGGTTAATAGAATTAAAGAAAAAAATGAAAATATCCATAGAAAAGGAATCTAGAAAGCTTTAAGAAAGAAAACTGTGATTAGTTATAGAAAATGTGGATTTGAAAGGCATAATATCAGAAATTGCAAACATGTAAAATCCTACCTTTGAAATATATTTTCTATGGATATTCTCATTTTGAATTTATTTGATTGGAAGCCTTTGGTACTACTGATGTTGATGATTGGCTCGATTTTTTATTTTCCAAAATTTTGGACTTGGATCTAGTTTTGCAGTTGGTGTGGATGGAGATTTTGGAGCTGGAGCTGCTTCTAACATAAAAGATGGAGCTAGAGCTAATTTTGAAGTTGGAGCTATTTCTAACTTAGAAACTAGTTCATCCACTGTTGTAGAGAATGAGCATGGTATTTTTTTTATCAATATTGCAAATTTGTTTAGATTGGCAAATGAATTTGAAAATGTGTTTGTTGAGTTTGCTTTTAGAGATTTAGATGATGGTGTGGATGGAGATTTTAGTGCTTAGCAATGAGGTAATGGTGTGGGCATACAAACCCAAAAAAGTCAAAGTCACATTTCTCAAGGCAATTCACATGTTCAAAGGGCAGGAGAAAAGAGGCCAGCTAAAAGCAATGGTAACAAATAAAAAAGACAAATGAAAGACAAAGGCAATTCAGAAATGGAATCTAGCACATGAAAGCCATTTGTGGCTGAGATAAGTGGACTGCAATGTCTATTTATTGATATATTTATTTGTTATAGTGATAAGTTGGTAACACATTAATGTTATAAATTATAGACTAGGCTTCACATGATTTGGACCCACAAATTAAGAGGTTCATACCTAATGAAAGGGAGTCCATATTACAAATGAGGCTTATGCATCAAAAGCCTGTTGGATCAAGAAGAATCCAATTTGTTAGAGACCAAATAGGAGCTTCACAACCAACGAATTTGCCTTTTAAGCCAATGGGTTTGAAGTGGAAAGGAAAGGAGGCCAGTATAGGAAATATACTTGTTTTAGAGAAGGAAGCAAGGACAAAGAACATACATGATAGTCCTACAATTTGAATTGCAACTTATGATTTTATTTTGTCTTAGAGAAGGAAGCATGCCACAAAGAACAAACTTTAATTCTATTTCATTTTATGTGTAATTTTAATATGGATGGAAACTCTTATGACAATTAAGCCATTTAAATGGCTTTGAATATTTTGGACAAGTTTTGTTTGATTCTGTTAATTGTATTTTTAATTATATAACCTCAACTTCATTACATTATAGTATGCACTATTTTGTTTAGTATTGTTAATGATGCCTCATTATTATATCATGTACATTATATGCTTCCATGATTACAAGGTTATATTAATCCATTTTGTTATGTTTTAACATATTATATATCAAGAAAAGAAAAATAACCATGATACATAATCATAAATAGAATGTGCCAATTTAATTAGGGTTGCCAAGTAGTTGGCAACAAAGAAGTCACATATAAAGTAAGGCAACATTTGCCTAACAAAAGTGATCGTTGCATATGTCACTTGCTAAACTAAGTTAAATTGACCTTTTCATCAATTGTCCTTGGTCATAAGGCAATTACATAATTAGCATCAAAAGGCAATAATTCATAAATTAGTAGAAACACACATCCTTACATTCTTCACACCATCATCCTAGCAATGAGCTACCCCATAAATAAAGACAAAGATGCCTACATTAAAGGAATATGACATGGTATGAATGTGATGATAGCACAGCGAAAAAACAAAAATTTTTATCATACATGCCATACAATTCAATGACAAGAATCGAAACATGCAATTTTAGAGTTTTAAACTTACAACTTTAGATGTCTTTAAAACTTGATTTTGATGATGACCAGCAACCAAGAAGGATATGTCCACCTTAGATCTTCACCACCAATGACAAGGAACAGCCTTTATGCCACTCCCTCTATTCTCACACACACACTTGCAAAGATGGCTTAAAATCAAGAGTGCTAGCTCTATGATAGTGTATTCGGTAATGGAAATGATTTGAAGCCACAAGATCTGATCTTGTTCTTCCTTTAGGTTACTGTTTCAGCCCAAGAACACAAGAGAACAAGAAAGATTTCTTTTCCCTTGCGTATTTCGACCAAGAGAGAAAAATAGCAAAACGGCATACCCTTTTATTCATTTAATTCATTAATATATATCACTTAATTTAGGTCAAGTGTGAGTGCCGAAAATTAAGTGTTAATTTCAGCCTCCATCACTTCCTAATTAAGAGATATATCTTAATTTAAATTCTATTAGAATTTAAATTCAAATGGCATTAGTCATTTAATCAAAACAAACTTACTTATTTAAGGTGATAGTTGTCGAATTCTACTAGTATTTTAGTTTGAATTTTGGCTACTTTAATTCCCTCTCAAGTATTATAATTTGATTAAATACAAATTAGGATTTAATACTCAATTAACTTAATTATACATAGATAATTAATCAATTGAAATTAAACTTAGCACATGCCAACAAATTTCTTTCGTGACCAACTGTTAACAGATTTGCCTAAAACAACAAGCTGTTTTAGGCAAAATCGCACCTTGACAGTTTTGCTGTTTTAGGCAAAAAAACTGTTTTTACAGATTTGCCTAAAACAGTTAGCTGTTTTAGGCAAAAATCTGTTTACCCATTTTATGCATTAATTTGACTTTAAATAAAAGTCCAAATTAATTTTTAATACACAATTTAAATATTTTAAGCCCAATGCTTTGTGTGCGATCCTATAGGTCCATTTAATGTTGGCAATGAATTAATAAATTAATTCAAAGGCTATATATATTCTCTAGCAAGATATTATAGCATTCCAAATTAAATGAAAATGCATATGGCATTTAGTGACTTAATGCAATTTTGCATAGTCACTTACCCATAAATATCAGAATTAATATAAGGCATGGAACTAGTCATCCTTATATATATTAATTCCTTTCTTGATATTCCAGTGACACTGAACTCTCAGATAAATAATGATTACTCATTATTTCATCTCGGTATGGCCATACACTTCTCAGTTCATTGATCAAGTGGCCGATGATATTTTCTCTCTTAATGAGAGGGGTAATCCCTTCACTTCTCTCATGCTCTCTAACATGAATCAATGCATACCCAATCATACCCGTACTTGTCACTTTGTTACGAGTACGTTAGGTGTATGTCAAAGTACACAGTAATTCATAAAGAGTTTCATAGAGATTTAAGGTCTAAGAACTCCGATACAAAACTTGCATATGAGAAACACTTATGACTTGTACCATGTAGTGTTCTCATGAGCGAATCGTATCCAGATACCATGTTCTTTAACATATATCTATGATCTCTTATTGACACTCTTGTCCTAATGATCCGTAAGACAGAACTCATAATATCAGAGAGAGCATACTAGTCTTAATTCATTGTTATTCCCATAACAATGACTGACTAGGCATGTTTAGAATGAAGTCTCATTTGTTTCAAGGTCTTACAACCATATGCCTCACACATGATAATTTAAACCGAAACGACATTCTTGGATAGTTTTATCAATTGATATGCATAGGAATACAAAAGATAAAACAAATGCCTCATTTTATTAACTAAGTGTTTTATTACAATGTATTGGGGCTAGGGCTTACACTAACAATCTCCCACTAGCACTAGTCCCAATTGGGCATAGCCCTAAGACCGAACGCTCTCAAATGAGCTTCGTGCAGATTTGGACGCAATTGTTTCGTTAAAGGATCTGCTACATTGTCTTCACTTGCTATCTTGCTAACCTTGACGTCCCCACGATCAATGATTTCTCTGATCAGGTGGTACCTCCTGAGTATGTGTTTGGATTTCTGGTGTGACCGGGGCTCCTTGGTCTGTGCTATGGCCCCGTTGTTGTCACAGAAAATTTCTAATGGATCTAGGATGCTTGGGACCACTCCTAATCCAGTAATGAAATTTTTAATCCAAACAGCCTCTTTTGCAGCCTCACTTGCTGCAATATACTTAGATTCAGTAGTTGAGTCGGCAACGGTTTCTTGCTTTGAGCTTCTCTAGCTGACAGCACCACCGTTCAAAACAAAAACAAACCCAGATTGCGATCTAGAATCCTGAGTGTTGGTTTGAAAAGCAGCATCGGCATAACCTTGTATGATGAGCTCTTCTTGACCACCATATACTAAGAAGTGATCCTTAGTCCTTCGCAGGTACTTCAGAATCCCTTTTACAGCAGACCAGTGCTTCTCACTAGGGTCTTGCTGAAACCTACTGGTTATACTCAGTGCATGAGCAACATCCAATCTAGTACATAACATAGCGTACATGATAGATCCAATAGCAGATGCATATGGGATTCTACTCATGTTGTCCCTTTCCTCTTTGGTTTTAGGGCACTGTTCTTTAGTCAAAGGAACTCCTAGAGCCAAAGGTATGTACCCTTTCTTTGAGTCTCCCATACTAAAACACTTTAGTACTTTGTCTATGTACTTTTCTTGACTTAGTCCCAAGAGCCGATTCGATCTATCTCTATAGATTCGAATACCAAGTATTGTCTTGGCTTCACCTAAGTCTTTCATTGAGAAACATTTTCCCAACCAATGCTTAACCTTTTGCAATATTGGAATGTCATTCCCAATGAGAAGGATGTCGTCTACATATAGGACCAGAAATACTACTATGCTCTCACTAACCTTCTTGTACACACAAGGCTCATCTTCGTTCTTGATGAAGTCAAATTCTTTGACTGCCTCATCAAAACGAAGATTCCAACTTCGGGATGCTTGCTTTAATCCATAAATGGATTTTTGAAGCTTGCAAACCTTCTTAGGATGCTTGGGATTGACAAAACCTTTAGGCTGTGTCATATACACATCCTCAAGTAAATTTTCGTTGAGGAAAACAGTTTTGACATCCATTTGCCATATCTCATAATCATGATATGCAGCTATGGCAAGCAAGATCCTAATGGATTTGAGCATGACTACAGGCGAAAAGGTCTCATCATAGTCTACACCATGAGTTTGTCGAAAACCTTTTGCTACTAGTCTACCTTTGTAGGTCTTATCAGCTTTGAGTTTGAATAGCCACTTGCATTCAATTACCTTAGCACCTTCCGGTGGATCAACCAAGGTCCAAACTTGGTTATCGTACATTGATTGCATCTCGGATTTCATGGCTTCAAGCCAATTTTTCGAGTCTGGGCTCTCAATAGCTTCTCGGTAGGTAGTAGGATCCTCACGATCTACTAACTCAATAGTGTCACTGTCAGTGATTAGAAATCCATATCTCTCAATCTCCTGACGTACCCTACCGGACCTTCTAGGTTCTTGTGTAATGGGTTCTTGTTCCACAATTGGTTGTGAACTTGATCCCATTTCCAAACCATCCTCTATAGGAGTTTGTGGTGCTTGAATTTCTCCAAGTTCTACTTTACTCCCACTGTCTTTCTTAAGAAGGAACTTCTTTTCCAAGAAAACAGCCTTACGAGCAACAAATACTTTGTTCTCGGCTTGTGAGTAAAAGTAGTATCCCTTTGTTTCCTTAGGATACCCCACAAACAAGCAGACACTGGATTTGGACTCTAGTTTGTCAGATGTTAATTTCTTAACATGTGCTTCACAGCCCCAAATCCTGAGAAAAGACATATTGGGTTCTTTCCCAGTCCATACCTCGTATGGTGTCTTCTCAACTACTTTAGTTGGAGTATGGTTCAATAGAAATGTAGCAGTTTCTAATACATAACCCTAAAAAGAGATAGGAAGATTAGCTTGACTCATCATAGATCGAACCATGTCCAACAGAGTTCGATTTCTCCTTTTGGACACACCATTCCATTGAGGTGTTCTAGGAGGAGTGAGCTGTGAAATAATACCACACTCCTTTAGATGACTGTCAAACTCTTGGCTTATGTATTCGCCACCTCGATCTGATCGAATGGCTTTTATACTTTTGCCAAGTTGGTTTTCTACTTCGTTCTTAAACTCTTTGAATTTCTCAAAAGTTTCAGACTTGTACTTCATTAGATAGATATAGCCATATCTACTGAAGTCATCTGTGAATGTCACGAAGTAGCTAAAACCACCTCTAGCATGTGTACTTAAAGGTCCACATACATCGGTATGTATTAGTTCCAATAAGCCATTAGTCCTCTCACCTTTTTTATTAAAAGGACTCTTTGTCATTTTTTCATGCAAACATGGCTCGCATGTGTCATAAGACTCTAAGTCGAATGACCCAAGCACTCCAGTTTTGTGGAGTCTTGAAATGCGTTTTTCATTTGCATGTCCTAAACGACAATGCCAAAAGTAAGTAGGGTTCAATTCGTTTGATTTAACTCTCTTTGTATTAATGTTGTATATTGACTATTTGTTTTGTAAATCAAGGATATAAAGGCCATTTTGCAACATGGCATTGCCATAAGAAATGCCTTGGCGACGAATATGAGCATTGCCATTTTTAATAACAAAATCAAATTCATCATTATCCAAACATGAAACTGAAATAATGTTTTTGCTCATAGCAGGCACATAATAACAAATATTCAAAACAATACAAAGTCCGAAAGGTAAAGTGAGGTGATAGTCGCCTATCTCCATGGCAGCAACTCGTGCTCCATTCCCCACACGGAGCTCTACTTCATTCTTCCCAAGTAACCGCCTATTTCTTAGCCCCTGCACATTTGAACAAATGTGAGAACCACAACCGGTATCCAATACCCAAGTGGTAGAAATAGAAAGGTTAATTTCAACAACAAAAATACCAGAACTGGACGCCTTGGCTCCATTCTTCTTTTGTTCTTCCTTGAAGAGAGCGTAATTCTCCCTCCAATGCCCTATCTTGTTGCAATGGAAGCAAGTGCTCTCACTCTCTTTGAGTTTTGGCACCTTGGGCTTGGATTGGGCCTGAGGTGCACTCCCAACTGACTTGGGTTTTCCCTTTCCCTTTCCCTTTCCCTTAGCAGGTCCCTTCTTAATTCCCTTTTGAACCATTAGTACGGGATTGGTCTTTCGAATGTTCTCTTCAGCATTCTTAAGCATCCCATGAAGCTCAGTGACTGACTTGTTCATTGCATGCATGTTATAATTCATCACAAATGGATCATAAGCAGCAGGCAATGATCCTAAGATCAAGTCAGTGGCCAATTCCTTTGGCACTAGTACCTCAAGCTTCTCAAGAGTATCAAGATACCCTTTCATCTTGAGTACATGGGTACTAATAGGAGTACCCTCAGCCATCTTGCAAGAAATTAAGGCCTTTTTTGTCACGAACCTCTCGTGACGAGCTTGCTCTTGGAACATCTCCTTGAGGTGCACCATGATCGCATAAGCCTCTTGGTCCATAAATTGCTTTTGCAAGTTAGGCACCATAGTGGCTAGCATCAAACAGGTCACATCATTAGAGTCACTTTTCTTGGTCTCAAAAGTTTTCTTTTGAACCACAAAAGCGTTCCTAGCAGGTTCCTCAGGTAAGGGTGCATCCAAAACATACGACTTCTTCTCTTGCTTAAGAACTATTCTTAAGTTTCGAGACCAGTCTATGAAATTGGTGCCATTCAATTTGTCCTTTTCAAGGACCGAGTTGTTTGAAGATGCCATTTTCAATCTACAATAAAATTTAGCAAGATTAAATGAGGTCTTATTATAATCCCACAAACCGAATTAATATCCCTTTAAATAATTCGCATTAGTGATTTGATGTGGGCCAAGATCCATTTTTCACAACAACTTATTAGTCAAGCTGAGCCTGTACACCTAATAAGTTAAGTTACTTAGGTAGGAAAACTCCAATCATATCTCGTACATGACTCTTGGATCAAATGGGCTAACATCTTAAGATGTTATAGCACAAACCCATTTATTAGTTGCCTAGGTCCAGGCATCCCTTTCCATGATAAGTCCAACCTACATTCACAACCCATGACTCACAAAGATAATCGGGCACATCTAGGACTCCTAGTCTACGTGACCGACGATCGATGCCTTGACATATTTCGAATTAGGAAGGCAACTTTGTGACTTACTATTTTAGGGATTAATTTTATTACGGCTTACATGGCATAAACTTTGTCATCCATACATAGCATGCATATATAAATAATTGCATAAAGTAAAGCATGACAAACATGGGCCCAAAAACCTACAACTAAGATTCTATACTATTACATAAGAATCTTCGAGTTGGGCTTCTCCACTCCGGTGGGCTTTGTCTTGATTTACAAAGTCTTCAAGTATATTCTATTCTAAGAAATAAATGAAAAACTTTTACAACAAAATATAATGGCTCGCAAGCCATATTTAATTACAAAACCCAGGGCCCATGAATGCACCATGCATATCCATTCATCACACCAAATTAGCAAATAAATATACATAGCATTCATGGATAAAATAAAGTCCAATTTTAATTAATTTAGCCAAGCCCATTAATGGAAATTGTGTACTCGAACCTTTAAGAGATGACCCCGTGATGGGCTTGGGCTGAAGCCCAATGGACTAAATCCTCTTATTGAATAAGTTCTCTTAAAAGCCCAAAACACAAACTAGTTAGATTTGTGCCATAAATCAACTCTAGTATAATTTCCAATTTTGCCATTTTTAATTTTATGTCATACAGCCCATAAACATTAAAAATACATATAATATGTGCTAACATGAATTAAAAATATAAAATCATGAAGAACACATATATAGTACACGACATTCATGCAAAAACAAACAAACAACAAAAACTAGTTGCTTAATGCTTATGTAATGCCATAAAATGCACAAATATTTAAATCAATTTTATGAGTCATTTAATAATCTAAATAAGTCCATAAATATTAATTTAATATTCTGTACCAATCTGATCTAAATGTGTTTTTACCATTTTAATCAAAACAAAACAAACAATGTTGATTAAACATGTAACAAACACAAATTAGTCATAGTTTTAAGTGATTTTAAAATTAATCAATTAAATTGTCATGGACCAGAATTAAAACCAAATTTAAAATATGTCCAGACCTGATATTTAATCTTTAAAAATCACTTACAAACATGCCAAAATCGTTTTTACATTTAATATTGAAAACTAGTTGTTAAACTAATAATTAACATGCCAAATAGCACCTAGTTTTAATATTAACATGTACCATCAGGTATTATTAATTAAATTCGACCATTAACAGCTCCTAAAACATCTTAGGACAGTATATTAACATGTCATATTAATTATAATACCTATCTAATCAATTAAAATCATTTTTACACCAAAACAATGCAAAAAACTCAAAACAGAAAATTTCAGATTTGCATGTTTTCAAAATGACGATTTTTAATTAATTTTTTCATGCATCTAAAGCACTAAAATAAGCATGTTTAGGCTCTGATACCACTGAAGGAATATGACATGGTATGAATGTGATGATAGCACAGCGGAAAAATAAAAATTTTTTTTATCATACATGCCATACAATTCCATGACAAGAATCGAAACATGCAATTTTAGAGTTTTAAACTTACAACTTTAGATGTCTTTAAAACTTGATTTTGATGATGACCAGCAACCAAGAAGGATATGTCCACCTTAGATCTTCACCACCAATGCCAAGGAACAGCCTTTATGCCACTCCCTCTATTCTCACACACAGTGGCAAAGATGGCTTAAAATCAAGAGTGCTAGCTCTACGATAGTGTATTCGGCAATGGGAATGATTTGAAGCCACAAGATCTGATCTTGTTCTTCCTTTAGGTTACTGTTTCAGCCCAAGAACACAAGAGAACAAGAAAGATTTCTTTCCCCTTGAATATTTCGGCCAAGAGAGAAAAATAGCAAAACGGCATACCCTTTTATTCATTTAATTCATTAATATATATCACTTAATTTAGGTCAAGTGTGAGTGCTGAAAATTAAGTGTTAATTTCAGCCTCCATCACTTCCTAATTAAGAGATATATCTTAATTTAAATTCTATTAGAATTTAAATTCAAATGGCATTAGTCATTTAATCAAAACAAACTTACTTATTTAAGGTGATAGTTGCCGAATTCTACTAGTATTTTAGTATGAATTTTGGCTACTTTAATTCCCTCTCAAGTATTATATTTTGATTAAGTACAAATTAGGATTTAATACTCAATTAACTTAATTATACATAGATAATTAATCAATTGAAATTAAACTTAGCACATGCCAACAAATTTCTCTCGTGACCAACTATTAACAGAAGCTGTTTTAGGCAAAATCGCACCTTGACAGTTTTGAGCTGTTTTAGGCAAAAAAACTGTTTTTACAGATTTGCCTAAAATAACTAGCTGTTTTAGGTAAAAATCTATTTACCCATTTTATGCATTAATTTGACTTTAAATAAAAGTCCAAATTAATTTCCAATATACAATTTAAATATTTTAAGCCCAATGCTTTGTGTGCGATCCTATAGGTCCATTTAATGTTGGCAATGAATTAATAAATTAATTCAAAGGCTATATATATTCTCTAGCAAGATATTATAGCATTCCAAATTAAATGAAAATGCATATGACATTTAGTGACCTAATGCAATTTTGCATAGTCCCTTACCCATAAATATCAGAATTAATATAAAGCATGGAACTAGTCATCCTTATATATATTAATTCCTTTCTTGATATTCCAGTGACACTGAACTCTCAGATAAATAATGATTACTCATTATTTCATCTCGGTATGGCCATACATTTCTCAGTTCACTAATCAAGTGGCCGATGATATTTTATCTCTTAATGAGAGGGGTAATCCCTTCACTTCTCTCATGCTCTCTAACATGAATCAATGCATACCCAATCATACCCGTACTTGTCACTCTGTTACGAGTACGTTAGGTGTTTGTCAAAGTACACAGTAATTCATAAAGAGTTTCATAGAGATTTAAGGTCTAAGAACTCCGATACAAAACTTGCATATGAGAAACACTTATGACTTGTACCATGTAGTGTTCTCATGAGTGGATCGTATCCAGATACCATGTTCTTTAACATATATCTATGATCTCTGATTGACACTCTTGTCCTAATGATCCGTAAGACAGAACTCATAATATCAGAGAGAGCATACTAGTTTTAATTCATTGTTATTCCCATAACAATGACTGACTAGGGATGTTTAGAATGAAGTCTCATTTGTTTCAAGGTCTTACAACCATATGCCTCACACATGATAACTGAAACCGAAACGACATTCTTGGATAGTTTTATCAATTGATATGCACAGGAATACAAAAGATAAAACAAATGCCTCATTTTATTAACTAAGTGTTTTATTACAATGTATTGGGGCTAGGGCTTACACTAACAATCTCCCACTAGCACTAGTCCCAATTGGGCATAGCCTTAAGACCGAACGCTCTCAAATGAGCTTCGTGCAGATTTGGACGCAATTGTTTCGTCAAAGGATCTGCTACATTGTCTTCACTTGCTATCTTGCTAACCTTGACGTCCCCACGATCAATGATTTCTCTGATCAGGTGGTACCTCCTGAGTATGTGTTTGGATTTCTGGTGTGACCGGGGCTCCTTGGCCTGTGCTCTGGCCCCGTTGTTGTCACAGAAAATTTCTAATGGATCTAGGATGCTTGGGACCACTCCTAATCCAGTAATGAAAATTTTAATCCAAACAGCCTCTTTTGCAGCCTCACTTGCTGCAATATACTCAGATTCAGTAGTTGAATCGGCAACGGTTTCTTGCTTTGAGCTTTTCCAGCCGACAGCACCACCATTCAAAACAAAAACAAACCCAGATTGCGATCTAGAATCCTGAGTGCTGGTCTGAAAAGCAGCATCGGCATAACCTTGTATGATGAGCTCTTCTTGACCACCATACACTAAGAAGTGATCTTTAGTCCTTCGCAGGTACTTCAGAATCCCTTTTACAGCAGACCAGTGCTTCTCACCAGGGTCTTGCTGAAGCCTACTAGTTATACTTAGTGCATGAGCAACATCCAATCTAGTACATAACATAGCGTACATGATAGATCCAATAGCAGATGCATATGGGATTCTACTCATGTTGTCCCTTTCCTCTTTGGTTTTAGGGCACTGTTCTTTAGTCAAAGGAACTCCTAGAGCCAAAGGTATGTACCCTTTCTTTGAGTCTCCCATACTAAAATGCTTTAGTACTTTGTCTATGTACTTTTCTTGACTTAGTCCCAAGAGCCGATTCGATCTATCTCTATAGATTCGAATACCAAGTATTGTCTCGGCTTCACCTAAGTCTTTCATTGAGAAACATTTTTCCAACCATTGCTTAACCTTTTGCAATGTTGGAACGTTATTGATTGAGGAGGAAGAGAAGACTTTAGCTTTTTGAAAGGAGCTCACTAAAGACAAGAGGGATATACATGACTAGCTTGATCCTTTTACTCAAAAGAAATGAGGTAATGGATTTTATATTTATTAAAGATAAAATCTAATATATTCTCATTATGCATTTGTTTTGAAACCATGAAGAGGGCAAACAAACCTAGCTTGGCCAAGAAGATGAGCCAAAAAAAGGCCAAGACTATAACAAGTCAAGCTCAGATTGAGGCGAGCCAAGCCTAGCCCATTGCTGCCACTTTTGAGAATTTTTCCATGTGTAACACCCTTATCCCCTACATAGTTGTAAACACTATATCCTGTATCATTAAGCATGCTTGTCAAGTTTAATGCTCGAAATATTTTTTTTGTCAAACTTCAAACATAAATCCGACATATAAACTATACTATTAACACTTTACTACATACTTAAGAGTATTTTTAAATAATACAATATTTACATCTATTAATCATCTGTACATCACATCCTTGTCAAAGTAAATAAGAATCTTGTAATCAAAATGCATTCAACAGTAGACTATACTTTTAATCTCTCTCTTGTGTTGGCCATCCTGTTGTATGATAAGTGTGAATTATATATAATTTTTGATATTTTTTTAGTTGTGTTATTTAATTGTTTTGGTTTTATTTAGGTTAATTTAGAGGTAATTTGTTAACATTGATGATTTTGAGGTTAATTCCATGTTTTTTTTTGATTTTCAGGTTAAAATTGATATAAAAGGGCTTAAAATGCAAAAAGGGCAAAGTATAGGGCTAAAAATGCAAATATGAAGAATTGATGCGAGACAATTTAGCGTTCAGTCCAGAGCCTTTACACATGACCACGTGAAATTATTGAAGAAATCCACCTGTGACCACATGAAGGTTTGATGCTTAGAAGACATGGCCACATGAATTGCTTTGTATTTTCATCCATGGCCACGTGAAAGACTAAAAGGAGGCAGCATTGAAGATACATGACCACGTGGATTCCAAGTGAAGGACCACACGTGGCCACATGTGAAGGAATGCCTATGGAACCTATGCCCACTTGTTCAAATACAAAGGGGAAGCTGTGGCCACGTAATTGCTACTCCAACTTCGCGAAGGATTTTATCAAACTTCCTATTTTGGGCATAAATTACTTCCTATTTGATTATAAGAGTTTAAGAAGGAATCCACATCTTCTTTTTCCTATAAATAGCTAGCTGAACACAGAAAAGGGAGAGGAACCTGAGAATTAAGCATTATTTTCTTTAGTTTGTTTTTACGTTACTTAGCTTTCACTGTTTTCTTCAAACTTTGTTTTTATTTTTAAGAATGTCTTGTGAGTAGTTTTCTTTAACTTTTGCTATAGGATACTTGAATCCTTAACTTGTATTGTTATGACTTGAGTTTGTTCTTCAATTTAATGCAAGTTGGTTATTTCTTAGTTCTTAAACATAGTCTTGTCTTTACTCAATTTTAAGTTGATTTTTAACTTGATTTAGCATTGGTTAATTAATTGATTTGAATTGATTATTGGCTTGCATGCTCTTAGGTTAATTTATTTGGATTAATACATGATTATAACTTGAATAACCTATAATTGTGTGTTGATTTGAGTAAGTTAAGATTGAAAAAAGGGTAACTAAGAATAGGTGGAAGTTAAATCTCTTGAGAAAGGCTTTAATAGACATCTAGGAGACTTAATTTAGTTCTTTATTGATATGCTTTTTCTAAAAGCTTAAATACCGTAAGTATACGGTGTACCGATTATAGTACTTCAGATATCGATCCTATGAGGAATGTTGATTAATATTGTACACTATTACTACTTGATTTTAATCTTGTTTACAATGCTCATTAATTTACAAGTAAAAACTATTAACACTACACTAAATTAAATATTTTTCTATTTTAATGATAATCCAAGAAGACTTATGAATAAGATGAATATAACATATACATAATTATGGAATTTGATCTTTTTCTCTTATTAATAATTCAATCTTTATCATGCAAGCCAAGTTGGAATAATGTTCTATGATGCAGCTCTCGCATTTAGACTAGATTATGCCTTAAACATGCATTTATGGTTCTAAATCGCAGCTCTCGCATTTAGACAAGAATTACATAAACACACATTCAAAGAATAAAAACCAACCTATAACAACTATCTCCACATGTGATCTCTCAAACTATGCTTTGATAATGAATTTCCTATTAACTTTCAATAAGACGTTGCTCTCACTAACTCACTTATTTATGACCATTATGATGATTTTCAGAGAAGGAATTGCACATCTAAGGTCGTCTTCCTTAACTTATAATGATACTAATAAACTTTTAATAGCAAATACTACATATAAAGATAAATGAACGAGAAATGAATAAATATGATTATTGATATTCAAATTCCTAAAAAAGAATTCATAATAATAACAAAAAAGAAGTAAAGATTAGAAATAAAAGAAGGGGATCTCTCAACCCTTCTTCCCTTCACCAAGTGTAGTTTTCTTCCTTGTATTTGCCTTCTTTTCAAGCCATAAAACTAAAACTAAAACTACAATTATTGCCTTCTAATTATACTTTGAAATAAAAAATAAAAATGATAGATTCCTTTTTCTATCTCCTCCTTGAAATAACTTCCAGGGTATATATAATTTTCCAAGCATCAAGTCCCTTCAAGTGCCCCTTTATATGGTTGCAACCCTTGATGAAACTTGGTGACTTTTCAAATGACTCTTCAAGATCAACCGCATTTAACCGCCTCCTGTCACGCTCACGACATCTATTGCGCTCGTGACAGGACACGCTTCCTTCTTTGCACCTTTCTCTTCCTCATCTCTTGCCCTAGACTCGCTTCCCTTATCGTGCTTGTGACACTCGTCGCGCTCGCGACATATGTCGCGCTCGCAACAAGGCTTCTTCTTCACATTTTCTCCATTTTCTCCTACATACACAAAACTTGACAAAAAACATTAAACACACCTAATTCTAACACAATTTAATATAACAAAATATTATTTTGATAACAAAACATGGATTAAATATGAGCTATTTAGGCTCATGTTAGACCCCCACACTTAAACTTTTGCTTGTCCCCAAGTAAAACTTAACAAACAAGCAAACAACACAATCACTATGGTACAAAGAAAACAATTTTCGGGTTCGGACATAGAGGATCCTGCACAACATTTGGATATGTTCTTAGAAGTGAGTGACACTATGCAAATTCCTAATGTATCGACTAATGCAATTAGGTTGAAGCTCTTCCCATTTACCCTCATAGGAAAAGCTAGGGATTGGCTACAAATGCTACCAAATTAATCCATCCATTGTTGGCAATAAATGTAAGAAAAATTTCTTTGCAAGTTCTTCCCACCTATTAAGACTGCCCTCATTAGGAAACAAATTATTGACTTCCAGCAATTTTATGAGGAGCCATTCCATGAAGCATGGGAAAGATTTAGGAGACTTTTAAAAAGTTATCCACATCATGAAGTTCCTGTTTTCAACTAATGCATATCTTCTATGCAGGTGCCCATCCATCAACAAGATATTTTCTAGATGCAGCCTTAAATGGTAATTTCATGAACCAAATTCCCGAAGATGCATTTTTGCTTCTTGATGAGATGGCCACCAATGATGCTCAATGGGCAACCTTTAGAGCAACTCAAAAGAAATAGGGAGTTCATAATATTGATGAAGTAGCCATGTTAAAAGCTCAATTAGAATTAATGGAAAAAAAACATTTAAAAGAAATAAATGAGCTTAAAACTAAAAATGTTTCTATGCTATCTAATGAAGTTAATTCTTATGCAGGAATTTCAGGACCTTTGGGAATGAAGAATAATGAAGGAATGGTAGAAGAAGTAAATGCCTTGAATCCGTATAGCAACACTTATAATTCGGGATGGAGAAGCCATCCAAATTTTTCATGGAGGGAAGGTAATCAATGTTCTTCTTCTAACTCTAATCCTAAACCCCAATTTAATCATAATCAACCTCCCAATAATCAACTTCCATACCAAAACCAAGTTCCACCACATTACCCAAACCAATACCCATAACAATCATACCACCAACCATCCGATTTTCAAAAATCTCAACCTCCCCCTCCTCAAGAAAAGAAATCGAACATTGAAGAAATGATTGCAAACTTTATGGCCTCCCAAAATTCAATTTTAGCTAGTCAAGATGCTAGATGGAAATCACAAGATATTTGGATGAGGAACCAAGAGGCATCTATTAGGAATCTAGAAAACCAAATGGGGCAACTTGCTAGTTCTTTATCTAACCGAACTCAAGGGACATTTCCATCCAATGTAGACTAAAATCCAAAGGAGGAAGCCAAAGCAATCACCTTAAGGAATGAGAAAGAGCTAGAGAAGACTGAAATTGGTAAGAATTCTTCCCCAAGGGTGGAACCGACAACGGAGGTAAGCAATTCTAACTCAGAAAATACTGAAAAAGTGTCTCCTACGGTTGAGAAGGGTAAAGGTAAGGACAAACTTGTTTCTACTGTTCTCGATGAATCTCAATTACCATTTCCTATTCTAGCTAGAAAAGAGAAACAAAATGAACAATTGAGTAGATTTTTAGACATGTTTAAAAAACTACATATAACTTTACCATTTGCTGAAGCTTTGTTACACATGCCCAAATATGCTAAATTTATGAAAGAATCATGCACTAATAAGAAAAAGCTAGAAGGCATAGGAACGGTTCAATTATCCGGTAATTATAGTGCCATATTAACCAATAAAATTCTTGAAAAATTAGAAGATCCTGGTAGTTTTACATTGCCTTGTGAACTAGGAGGAAATTTTATTGGGCATGCTTTATGTGATTTGGGTGCTAGTATTAACTTGATGCCTTATTCAATTTGTAGGAAATTGAATCTTGGTGATTTGAAGGAAACCCAAATGACGCTTCAATTGGGGGATAGATCGGTGAAAAGGCCAAAAGGAATCATTGATGACTTATTGGTAAAAGTCAGAAATTTTATCTTTTCGGTTGATTTTGTGGTCATGGACATAAAAGAAGATAAGAAGGTACCATTAATTGTGGGGAGGCCATTCTTGAACACAGCAAGAGCACTAATTGATGTTCATGGACAAACGATCACTTTAAGATTCAACGAGGAGGAAATGATTTTTAATGTTAATAAAATTTTAAAACACCCCTCGTATGATTTTGAAGAATCCATTTACTTTGTTGATGAAGTTCAAGAATGTGCCAACACAAAACAAAAGGATATCATTCTCAATGATGAACTTCAAAGTTGCTTAATGCATCCCAAGATAATGGGAGAGTTGGATACAAAGGAGAAAGAGTTGATACAAAATCTGGAACAAGAGCATAGTGAAGATAAGGAAATAGAGGATGAACCATCCCCTCCTAAGGGAGATTCTGAACTTAAAACACTTCCATCTCATTTGAAATATGTATTTTTAAGTGATAATGCTGATCCGATAATTATCTCATCTTCATTAACAGATTTGGAAGAAGAAATGCTCATTAGAGTCCTTAAAAAGCACAAAGGAGCAATTGGTTGGGCAACATCCGACTTGAAAGGAATTAGCCCCAGCTATTGTACACATCGTATACCCATGGAGGACAATTTTAAACCGGTGGTGCAACCTCAATGAAGGCTCAACCCAACTATGCAAGAGGTAGTGAAAAAGGAGGTATTGAAACTACTTGATGTAGGTATTATCTATCTTATCTCTGATAGTAATTGGGTAAGCCTTGTTCAATGTGTGCCTAAAAAGGGGGGAATGACTGTACTGATCAATGAAAATAATGAATTAATTACTACACGCACGGTAACGGGATGGAGGGTATGTGTTGACTATAGAAGGCTGAATAATGCCACTAGAAAAGACCATTTTTCATTGCCCTTTATTGATCAAATGATAGAAAGATTGGTAGGAAATAAATTTTATTGTTTCTTAGATGGATATTCGGGTTACATGCAAATACCTATAGCCCCGGAAGACCACATTCACATGTCCATATGGAACATTTGCATATAGGAGAATGCCTTTTGGTCTTTGTAATGCACCTGCCACATTTCAACGTTGCATGATGGCCATATTTCATGACTTTATTGAAAAATTTATGGAAGTTTTCATGGATGATTTCACTATTTATGGTCATGATTTTGAATCTTTTTTGCATAATCTAGCATTGGTTTTGAAAAGGTGTTAAGAAATTAATCTTGTGCTAAATTGGGAAAAATGTCATTTCATGGTTAGAGAATGCATTATTTTAGGGCATAAAATTTATGAAAAAGGCATTGAGGTTGATAAAGCAAAAGTTGATGTGATAGAAAAATTACCTCCACCAACTAGTGTAAAGGGCATTAGAAGTTTCCTTGGTCATACCGGGTTTTATCACCGATTTATCAAGGATTTTTTTAAAATTGCCAAACCACTTTCTAATTTATTGCTTAAAGATAATGCATTTAACTTTAATGCTAATTGTTTGTAGGCTTTTAATTTATTGAAGCAAAAATTAGTTAGTGCACCAGTCATTGCATCACCCGATTGGAGCTTACCATTTGAAATTATGTGTGATGCAAGTGATTATGCAGTTGGAGCAGTCTTAGGATAGCGGAAAGAGAAGATTTTCTACACCATCTATTATGCAAGCCATACACTCACCGGAGCCCAAGTAAATTACACTACTACGGAGAAGGAGCTCTTGGCAATAGTCTTTTCATTTGAAAAATTTAGATCTTACCTCTTAGGATCCAAAATTACAGTGTGGTTAGACCATGATGCATTGAGACATCTTTTCGCCAAGAAGGATTCCAAACCAAGACTTATCCGATGGGTATTACTACTCCAAGAGTTTGATGTTGAAATCAAAGATAAGAAAGGACCAAAAAATTTTGTAGCTGACCATCTATTTAGATTGGATCATGCTAGCATCGAAAAGGGAGAAATTTCTAACTTATTTCCCGATGAACATATTTGTGCTTATTATGCTTATGAAAAATCGGTTCCATGGTATGCTAATATAGCCAATTTTCTTATAGATCGTTATTTTCCTAAGGAGTTTACTTGGCAACAAAAGAAAATGCTCATAGCGGATGCCAAACATTACCTTTGGGACGATCCATATCTTATCAAAATATGCCCAGATCAAGTACTAAGAAGGTGTGTACCATAATTGGAACATAAATCTATCATGCAACAATGCCATGGAGGTGATGTTGGGGGACATCACAGGCCCAATAGAATAGTTTAAAAAAATACTCCAATCAGGTTTTTTCTAGCCTACTTCTTTTGAAGATGTAAGATCTTTTATAACAACTTGTGATAGATGCCAACGAGTAGGAAATATATCCAAAAGAGATGAGATGCCTATGAACAATGTGTTAGAAATAGAAATCTTTGATGTATGGGGCATTAATTTTATGGGACCTTTTCCAAATTCATTTGGGTTTAAGTATATCTTGGTAGTAGTGGATTATGTGAGTAAATGGGTAGAGGCAATAGCTACTAGAACATGTGATGCAAAAATTGTGCTTGAATTCATCAGGAAGAATATTTTCACTAGATTCAGATCACTTAGAGCTATTATAAGTGATGGAAGCAAACATTTTGTCAACCATCAATTTAAGACATTGCTTAAGAAATTTGGTGTTAAGCACAAAATCACAACCCCATACCACCCTCAAGCCAATGGACAAGTGAAAGTATCTAATAGGGAGTTGAAGTCAATCTTAGAGAAAACAGTAAATAACTCTAGAAAAGATTGGTCTCTTAGGTTAGATGAAGCTTTATGGGCTTATCGAACTGCATTCAAAACTCCTATAGGTATGTCTCCCTTTAGAATTGTTTTTGGAAAAGCATGTCACCTTCCAATCGAATTAGAACATAAAGCTTATTGGGCTATAAAATTTCTTAACTTTGATTTGAGAAATGCAGGAGAAAGAAGAAAATTATAGCTCAATGAACTCGATGAAATTCGACAATGATCATATAACAAAGCTGCGCTTTATAAAGAAAAGACCAAACAGTGGCACGGCAAGCATTTAAGGGTAAAAGATTTTGGTCCTGGAATGTTAGTGCTTCTTTATAATAGTCATCTTCGTTTGTTTCTAGGAAAACTAAAATCGAAGTGGCTTGGACCATATCAAGTGATGTCGAGCAGTAATTTTGGTGTAGTGACGATCAAAAGCTTAAAGGATGAACGTGAATTTACAGTCAATGGTCATCGACTCAAATCATACCAAATCGGACAATAAGAGGTTGCTGAAGCAACCATGGTTCTTCAAGATACTTAAAAAAATGGTTTGGAGAGTCTAGCTGAAGACTCCAAAAACTTAGAACTTCAAATTTCTATCTCTTTTATGTTTCCAATCAAATTTTGTGTTTTTGTTGCATTTTTGTGTGTTTGTGTGTTTTGATTCATGAAAATATACATTAACAAGGTTTTAAAATGAAGACATGTTTTTCCTGGAAAAGATTTGGTGTTTTCAAAGCTTGAAATGGCAAAATTAGCGTATTTGTTTCAAAAAATGCAATGGAGGTAGAAAAATACATGTACCCATGACCACGTGTGGCTTTCTTTTAGCCATCACATGGTCACGGGTTGCTACACTGTCCCAAGATTCGTTAAGACATGTGACCACGTGTATTTCACAAGAGAACTTCACATGGCCACGCTTGAAGTTACTATCCTATCTTCTAAACATCACGTGGCCACGTATATGTCAAGAGAAACAATCACGTGGCCACGGCTTAAGTCACTGGCCTTTCATTTTCAATTCACGTGACCACGTGTAGTTCAAAGGAGAACCATCACGTGGCCACGCATGTTCCTTACACAAGAGCATGCGTGACCACGTGTGGTTCTTCCTTTGAACCTCACGTGGCCACGCCCCATCCCACTGCTATATACATACTTTCATGACTATTTTCTTTCTTCTTCTTCATATAGTTTTTGCTCTCAAACTGTGCCCACATCTCACTAACACAAATTTCACCCGTGACCATGGATTTTTCACTGGCCATCACCATCTCCGACCATCATTTGCTCTCACTTTGTCATTTTTCTCTCTCTCTTACCTATCATCTCTTCTTTTGCCACCCATTCTCCACTACACTAGGGTTTTTCACAACTCACACACACTACTTCAATTTGGTGTTGTATTTTGGTTCAGTTCTCATCTTCAAGTAAGTATCTACTCTCCTTGCTTCTTATTTGTCATTTCCATATCATTCATTTCATTGTTTTATGCCTTATTGCTTTTACATGTTTGGTTTTGAGGTTTCTTTGCACTCAACATTTTGTTGTCATGTTAATTCCTTTTATCTCTTTGGATGCTTATGAGTCATAGATGCTTGGTATGTAATTGGATAATGAACAATCTTTGTTATGATCTTTAAATCGATACTCAAACTTGTGCTCATAACATGCTTGATAAAATGCCTCAATGAGTTTTTCTTTAAAGACATTTAACTTTCACTCTTTGGATAACATGTTTATGATTTGCAGGGATGCTTTATGACTTAATTCACTTCTTAAAAGATTGGTTCATGAGTCTATTCATGCATGATAGGCATTGTTGTGACATGTTCTTTGTGCCCAATTTATTGAATGTATTTAATGCCTATCATTTTGATCTCCACATATATATGGCATATTTATGCTATCAATTTTTCATTTCATCCAAGTATGCTTCAGTTCATTCAATACATGATTCATGTGCTTACACCTTAGTATATTTTAGGATTGACACTGACATTATGTTTTTTTTCTTTTTAGTGGCACCTCGAAGAACCAAATATCCTGATGTCGCAAGTTCTTCTGGTGTACGCATTCCGTCATATGTGGACAAGGCTAAGATCAATAAATTTGACTACTTCAGCAAGTGTACCTATGTCCAGCCCGCTTATCTAAGTCAATTGTTTCTTAATGTTCCGGCTGGAAATCTGTGGGATCATGATATAGAACCATTGATCCAAAATATTGGCTGGGAGAAGTTCATTGCAAAGAAACCAAAAGTATATCCAGCTATGGCACAAGATTTTCTGTATTCTTTTGAATGCTACTTTAAGAGAGATGAGGAGGACGGCATAGTCGGTTTTAAGTTTGGTAAAAAAGGATATTCCTTAACTTTCAGTAAGTTTTATGAAATTTTAGGATTTGTGCCAAATGCCCCAACAGAATTGGAAGATGCATCCCCTGTGGAGAATTGGGAACGAATCAAGGATCTTGAATTAGACGAGCCTTGGGTAGGGGGAGAATGCAAAGTCCATGCTTTACGGAATCATGTATTAAGAATCATTCATCGGTTTTTGGCAAAGAGTATGTACAATAATTTGAAGAATGAAAGCACTATTAGTGTGTCTCAAGCAATGGTTCTCCAATGCATGATGGATGGCATAGTAATCAATGGAGTGGGCATTATAGCAGCTCGAATTAAAGAATTACAGAAAATGCTAGGACATATGGATACTATTTCCATTGGATGGATAGCTACAGTGATGGCAATTGTAGTCGAACATCCGGGTTATGAAGATTCACTTCCAGGAGAATTACCTTGCATTAATAACAAGATGCTCAAGCAGATGAAAATTTTAATTCTTAAGACTCGAGCTCATTAGGCAACCCGGGAGGAATACCTAAGAGAGAATAATATTCAGATTGAGAAGCAGCAGGAGGAACCAAATGAGGAGTATATTGCCACAGCTGTGCCTTCCCCCATCAATGAACCTACAACACCTGAAATGGAAGGTCTATTTAATCAATTAAGTAGCCATTTGGATGCTCCACAAATTAGGCTAGATCAAATGCAAGGAAGATTGGACATGCTTCGAGATACGGTGATGGCATGCAATAGGACTGTTGGGCATTTTATCCACCACTTTTGGCAGCGGTTTCCTCCACCTCCGCTTGCATCGGAATAGATCATCATTTGCTATGGACAACAAAATTTTGAGGAGGGGGTAGCCTCCTTTCAAGGAGTTTGTCTTTAACTTTTCTTTTTCTCTTTCATGAATCAGGTATTGTTTTGTGTGCTTTGTTTTTTTTTTTGTTTTCTTTTATTTTTTTTTCTTTGTAAGTTTGTTTGTTGTCTTAAGTATGTAAAACTTATTGAAGACTTATGTAGTTTACCTTTTCACTTAGTTTGCATGATAACTTAATTTGCCCTAGTTGACTTCAAATTTTTGAACAAATTGAGCTTGGATATGGAATATGCATATTTTTGAGCCTTTGCTTAGCAAGAGAACATTTATGTTGTTTAATAAAGCTTTAGATAGTTTAATCTTCAGCTTGATAAATATTCGTTAGTTTCCAAATTTTTGAAAGCACTTAGACCAATTTTTGACTTAAAGAAAAAATCAATACAATGAAGTAGTGAAGTAAGAAAATTTAGAGCACTAGAACCTTCCTCATCAGCCTTCAAAGCATATGAACAACTCAAGCAACTTAGAAAATGATCTAGGCAACAATTTTCTTAATAAACTTTCTTAAAAGACTTGTGTCCTACCTTGATAAAATTATCCTTTGTTAAGCCATTTTGAGCCTATAGGGTATGCTTAAGGCTTACCATTATTGTTTTCTTGTTGCACCTAATATTTCAACCATATAACCTAAAAAGCTTTTATCTCACCATATGGAATTGGCCACTTTAGGACTAAATAGATCTATGAAGTTCTATTGGGTGTAGTAAGAAAATCTTAGCAAAGTCATTGATGAAGTCAGCTGAAAATTTACCTTGTATTACTTTGAATTTTATTGTGAATGCTAGTTAAAAAAATACATTTGAAAGTTTGAAGAAAAGGAAAAAGAAAGAAAAAGAGAACTAGCAATTATGGAAAAATCTAAGTGTGGGGTAATACAAGAAAAAAATAATGACTTCTTGGTAAAAGGGCATAAAAGAAAGTTTGAAAGTGAGGCAAGAACGAGCAAAATATGTTGTTGAAGTTATTGGGGTTTAGTAATCTATTTTATCTTAGAGTTGCTATTCATTTTGATTATCTTTTATACATTCTTTGTTAACCAATACCTTAGTCCCATTACAACCCTTGAAAGACCTAAGTGATTTTAAGTTTGTTTTGAGTTGTTTAGCGGAGATGACCTATGGGTTCCAATGCTAAAAGAGAGGCCTATTTTGTTTCTAGAGTTTTAAGCACGAAACCGATTGTATGCTTATGCATTCATATATTCTATACTTCATTACCTAGTTGTGTTGATGTTTTGATTTTTAAAATTGCTTAAAATGATTTGTTCTTACACACACTCAAGGAAACTAGCTTATATTCTCTTGTTCGAAGTTGATCTATTTAGAGGTTATATTAAGTGATTTTGTTAAAAATGCTAAGTTTGGTTTTGAAATTGCATATCTTTGTTTAAGTTTGATGATTTTGAAGGTGGAATTGTTCTAATTGCTTGAGGGCAAGCAAGGTTTAAGTGTGGGGTATTTGATAAGTGTGAATTATATATAGTTTTTGATATGTTTTTAGTTGTGTTATTTAGTTGTTTTGGTTTTATTTAGGTTAATTTAGAGGTAATTTGTTAACATTGATGATTTTGAGGTTAATTCCATGTTTTGTTTGATTTTCAGGTTAAAATTGATATAAAAGGGCTTAAAATGCAAAAAGGGCAAAGTATAGGGCTAAAAATACAAATATGAAGAATTGATGCGAGACAATTTAGCATTCAATCCAGAGCCTTTACACGTGACCACGTGAAATTACTGAAGAAATCCACCCGTGGCCACGTGAAGGTTTGATGCTTAGAAGACATGACCATGTGAATTGCTTTGTATTTTCATCCATGGCCATATGAAAGACTAAAAGGAGGCAGCATTGAAGATACATGACCATGTGGATTCCAAGTGAAGGACCACACGTGGCCACGTGTGAAGGAATGCCTATGGAACCCGTGCCCATGTGTTCAAATACAAAGGGGAAGCCGTGGCCACGTAATTGCTACTCCAACTTCGTTAAGGATTTTATCAAACTTCCTATTTTGGACAGAAATTACTTCCTATTTGATTATAAGAGTTTGAGAAGGAATCCATGTCTTCTTTTTCCTATAAATAGCTAGTTGAAACACAGAAAAGGGAGAGGAACCTGAGAATTAAGCATTATTTTCTTTAGTTTATTTTTACGTTACTTAGCTTTCACTGTTTTCTTCAAACTTTGTTTTTATTTTTAAGAATGTCTTGTGAGCAGTTTTCCTTAACTTTTGCTAAAGGATACTTGAATCCTTAACTTGTATTGTTATGACTTGAGTTTGTTCTTAAATTTAATGCAAGTTGGTTATTTTTTAGTTCTTAAACATAGTATTGTCTTTACTCAATTTTAAGTTGATTTTTAACTTGATTTAGCATTGGTTAATTAATTGATTTGAATTGATTATTGGCTTGCATGCTCTTAGGTTAATTTATTTGGATTAATACATGATTATAACCTGAATAAGCTATAATTGTGTGTTGATTTGAGTAAGTTAAGATTGGAAAAAGGGTAACTAAGAATAGGTGGAAGTTAAATCTCTTGAGAAAGGCTTTAATAGACATCTAGGAGACTTAATTCAGTTCTTTATGCTAAGTATTAAGCTTATCTGAATAAGAAAATTTTAATGCTTGGAATGATAATCTTGAATAAAGTTATCTGGTTTTATTAAACTGAATTCTCCATAATCACTTGTATGTTTTCTTTTATTTAAGTCATAGCAATACTTGTTAAGGTGGATAGTCCTTTAGTGAAAGTTGTTTTTAATATTGATTTTTACCTCATTCAATTTACTTACTTTCAATAGATCTCTTCTTTACTTTAGCTCTTTCAATTATTTTATTTTGGTTTTAAATTATTGTTTTTAGTTTTAATTCTTCAATCATCACAAATTTGGGATTTCTCTTATTTCTTTTACATACGAAAATTGGTTTGGAAATTGAAATAGCACATACAAGCACAAGTTTCCCTTGGGTTCGATATTTTGGGTCATAATCTTATTTCCCTATATTACTGCCGATCTAGTACACTTGCTAGACGCCGGTCACTATAGATATCATCCCAGGAAAAAAACATTACTTGTAACCTACACGGATGAAACACCCGTGATAAGCTATAAAGCTTAGTGGGGAACAAAAACATGTGGACGACCCCTTTTAAAGGTTGTCAAGATGAAAACCCATATATACACATCTTAAGGCAAATAAACCAATCATTATAAACAATATTCACAATAATCTCCCATAATTATATTGTCTTTTGCTATACTTATAACTAATATCAATACTTATTGATATTTCCTTTGCTTATCAATTTATTACCTTTATCATTATTCATTCATTACTTTGAATCCTATACATCAAGCTTACTTTCTGGATTTCTATATGTTACTCTTGACCAATTACTTTGAATTATTAGTTGTCGAACATTGATGACTATATTATTCATGTATTAATATCAATTGCCAAACATTTTAATAACTATGCCATATTTCTATCACTTATTTACAAATATTTGTATATACTTCATCTATACTTTATGAGTTCCCACATTTTGATTTTAGTGATCACTTTGATATACTTAACTATCTTAGAAACATGGTACTGTATTCAGATAAATTATATTCCATATACATATGTATAATATATTCCATGTATAAGATGCATTCTCATTTGTTTGAATACTTACTATTTTTATTAAACTATTATATCTTTACCTTGTATATTTTTTAACTTTTAAGGCATTTCGATATTACCATTGCTTCATCAGTAATCACACTCAGCACACTTTATATATATACATTTATTTAACATGTAATCAATGGATTAGAAAATCTTGACGAATCTAACAACCTCACGTAGTAAACAATAAAAGCATTTAAAAAGCTTAACAGTTAACTTAACATGTTTGTATTGTATATTGACTGAGAATTCTTCATGCATTTAACTCATTTAAGCAATTTTGAACATTTGGAACCAACTATAAATAACATACATATCTTGTGTTACTTGGTAACCTCTATTTATTTAAACTTATGAAACAATACAAGCAAATCATATCAGACTTGTAATCAAGCAATATCCTTAACTCTTATATGATGCTTGCTTTGTACTTTATACTTTAATTTCTGTACTGTACTTATAGTTTAGCCTGCCTAAGTTTGAAAGGTGGATAACGGGATCGGTAGATACTCGAGGGTATCAAAACGGTGGATATTCGAAGATATCAAAACTATAGACCCAAACGGGGTTAACTAACAACCCAAATGGGGCTGTGCATGATCCAATAGGATCAACTGTACTTTAGACCTAAAAAGATCAATGGTGGCAGCTGCAACATCCCTATAGGTGCCTATCTATCCACAATTGAACTCTAATTGTAGGCAATACACTATTTAATTTTCTTTTCATATATCATGCTTACACTCAACTAGTCAATTTGCATATGTATAACCATAAAATAGACATATTATTGCCATGGCATAATTATGTATGCAAGGTTCCCATAATGCTTTACATACTTTATTAATCATGCTATCATAGATTCCAATATTCATTTAATATATACATACATACCAATATTTCCCATTACTTCAAGATATACAGTAAAGTTTAGAATCATATATTGAGTATGCATATCTTTTTACACATTTTTCTATCATACTCGCATATCACATTCATAGAAATGATAGTTATATGGAGATAAATGTACACATGGATGTTATCATTATATAATTGTGTATTTATACAATTCACTATGAAAACATGCTTTATATCATTACTCTTAAACATATTTCACATGACAATCACAATCAATCAGCATAATTATTTTAGGTAAAATTAATCATCCATATTTACATTTCAAGTATACATGCCCACATATCTATATTTTCATATTTCTGTTAAACATATTATATGCTTAAGAAAACTTTTGTTTATGATTAAAAATTCATACTTGTATAAGCTTTGTATTATGATACTTATATTATATATTTATAGGAACAATAATTATATGTAAATGCATATGTATGTCTACTTCATAATTAAGTAAAAGAATATTTCAAGATTTAAACCCAAACATGTATAATCATGCCATGTTTATGTTATAAGCACACATATACTCTATTAATATCATTACTTCTTTATATAAGTAAAGTTGACATTTTAACTATACACAACATCAACCTCAATAGATTAATAACAAATATGTATATTCTTTAGTATAGTGTCATTTAGACATTCAGGTGTGTATATATATATATATATATATATATATATAATGATGTGATACAATACATAAACTCTTAGGTTTAGGTTATAACATTACATCTTATTAGATGATCACTCGTGTAAGTTTTCATAATTATTCATGGTGATATAACTTAACTATAAATGCACAATTTCAATGATGTATAGGTATACATTCATAGATAACTTTCAATGTAAATGATACAAATCATGCAAACCCATAAATATACTTTAATACTAATTTATATACACACGAGTCTACAACCCTCATATATTTGCATTCAAGGCCTATTTTGTTCAGTTATATGTGTAACATATGGGGGTAGCCTAATATAACGATAAAGGGGAATAAAAAGCAAAGTTATGAGTAAAATCATGATGTTGTGCTCGCGACAGTAGTCATTTTGGCCATATGAATTTTCCCCCTGTTCCCAGAATCCTGCAAACTACTTAACAAACTCATTTTGTACTTTATTTTTGACACAATAAACGACCTTTTTAGAAAAAGTTTTATTCTACAAAGTTGTAGATATACATTTATATTTTCTAGAAAATCAAACCTAATCTCAATATTAGTTCTAAATTGAAAGATATTGTCCAAATACTGAAGACTGTTCATGAGTACGAGACTGCACACTTATCCAATTTTAAAGCTAGGTTATGACCCCTTTAAAAGCAGAATTAGAATGTGATTTCTTCTTATGAAATATTTTTATGGAAGTCTATTTTAAAACCTGATTGGAATCATCATCTAATTATCTATTCTAAAACTCAAGATATTACCAAAAGAATACAACTAGGTCTAGTGAACCCAAACCCAGAATTTTAAAACTTACATGTATGTAGTCTTAAACATCAAAGATTGATGTTTTATTTCTAGTTTCTCATCAAATATAGTTTCATACATTGTATTATAACCTTTCTATAATAACATCACTTTAAAATAATCTCAAATCAAGCTTTTAATAATTTATTTATCCTAACTTTATCAAATAACACATGCAAGAGGTAAATCTCTAAATCTCCTCTTTTGTAGCTATAAAACTATATCAAAATGCATCCATATCATATTGTAATCACATATTTCACTCAAGGAAAAAAACATGCATGAAAATTAAGTTCCCAAACCTGAACATGCAACTCAAATCTTCTTCAAAATTCTCCTTTTTCTCTTACTATCTTTTTCTTTCAAGATCCTAATTTTCTCCTTCTTTTCCTTTCACAATAATTTCATCCATTAACACAAACTTCCAGCATTTAACTCAATATACTATCAACCAAAACAATAAGATGAAGAAGAAGAAATAGTAATTAATAAGCTTACCTTAATGATACATACTAACTTCTCTTAATTAAATAAACATGCATGAATTTCTCTTCAAAGATTTTTCTTAGAGAAAGATTAACTATATAATATAAGAGATGAGAAAAAGAATAAATTTCTATAACTCTCTCTTTAGAATGCCGTCCCCCTCCACTTCTCTCTCTTTCTTGTGAATTATAATATATATATAGTGGCAAGGTAAATTTGTTTCTTGGTCCCTCAAAATTTTGCATGTTCCACTAACTTCTCTCAATTTCTTGCATGTTACACCTTTGCCTCTCATCTTCTTACATGTTATAAATTGGCCTATATCATTATTCTTTCTCTTAAATCAACCTCTCAAATCTCTCTTTTATTCACATTTGACCCTTAAAATGCCAAATTTACAAATTGACCCCTAAACTAATACTTATACTTCAATTACACCCTTGAATATTATTAAACCAACAATAATAATTTTATTATGCCCTTATAAAATTCATTCCATATAATTTACACATTTATCACATAATTAATGATAACTTAATAACATTTATGCCCTAAATAATATCTTAACTATATTTTTGCTCCAATTATACACACTATACACTATAATATCAATTGACTATTATATACTCTATCACATAAGACCATGAATTAATTAGATCATAACTACTAATAATTCATCCAATAATGTTTAATTAGACTTTAATAACATGTAATTGCCCTTGACTTCTACTAGAGCCTATTTTGGATCTTTACACCACGAGCCTTTTTGCTCCGAGCCCTCTTAGCGATGGCCTTTTAGCTAATGTCATCACCTTTTTAGATGCTTCTTTACCTTCAAATTAAAATATGTTGTCGGCTTTCATGTCTAGTCCTTTAGCCTCTCACCCTCGTGAGAAGGAGTCTACTCCTTCTCCCCCTCTAAACTAGGAGGAGAGGCTTAATGCCCTAATCAATGAGGTTTAGGGATTTTAGCAGTAGCAGAGGTGAGCTTACAGTTCGTCCAATTTAGACTTCACTAGCTTCTGCCACCTGATATTTTACATGTCCAACGAGGTGGCACCTCTAATGAACTTACACACCGATTGCCTTTCCGGAGTCATATGAAGGCACTAGGTAGAGGTAAGATTTTTGAACTCAATGCCATTGAGTTTTCCAATTATGGTGTTTTTAACTTAATATCTACTCAGGGGCCCATTCTTGGGAACACCATGATAAGCAAGCTAGGCAAGTCAGTTAGCTTGGTGAAGTAGGAGAATAAGACTATTATCGATTTGAAGTTAAAGCTTAAAGAGGCCAAACAAAAGGCTAATAGTGCAGAGGAAAGATTTTTGAAGGTTAAAGCCAAGGTGAAGGAGATGGTAGAGGCCCTTCACAAGGCAGTTAAAGCTCAAAAAGTAGCAAAGGAAGTTGCTTGAAAGTCTACCAAGGCTAAAGCTCTTTTGGCAAAGAAAAGGGAGGCACTTCAAGTTAGAAAGGCCGAGTTGGAGAAGAGCAAGGCGGAGATGATTAATCTTGAAAAGAAGTGTATCGAGGTCAAAGATCAGTCCATGGAGCTTGCCGCTGATAAGTGTATTGCCTTTGGCAAGATATTGATTGACACTATAAAGGAGAAGTTTCCTAATGAAGGCTTGTACTGGATGGATAACGTCTACCCAGATGAGGAGTTGTTAGGCTTTTATTTCCAGTGTAATTAACAGGGCATACACTTGTAATGAAATATTTTGGAAATGAAAATTATTCTTGACTGCTGAACTATGTTTTACTATGTGTTTTGATTTATTCTTATGCAGTTAAATCAATGGATGTTGACATTGTTGAACTATGTTAGTAATTGACAATTAATTATAGGTGATAATCTCAAAATAGATTAAAATGGATAGAGCTCTAGGTGTTGTTACCAAACTAAGCTCAAAATAAATAAAGGGCATTGAGAAATATTGAGCTAAATTTTAAGATAGTGACAAAAATTGATAAGTCGCTAGAGAATGAATGTGCTCATGGCAAAATTATCGAGTTAAGCTATTTGTAATATTAATGAATATGCTCGTGGCATAACTACCAAACTGAGCTAAAATTAGTTAAAAGTGCTTGTGGTGTGACTGCTGAACTAAGCTAAAAATAATTAAAAGTGCTCGTGGCAATATTGCTGAACTGAGCTAAAGATAGTTAAAAGTTCTTGTGGTGATACTATCGAACTGAGGTAAAAATAGTTAAAAGTGCTCATGGCACTACTGTCGAACTGAGCTAAAAATAGCAAAAAGATGCTTATGGTAAAACTACTGATTTGAACTATATGTCACTGATGATATTTTTCAGGTTAGAAATGTTCCTAGAGTGCAGTAAGGGCTTTTTAAACATGTCTTTGAGGAGATAAACTCCAAAGTTCACAATTTCATACACTTTATATAGTCCTACCTAATTAGGACTCAACTTATTGATGCCAGCTGTGGTTTATGCTTCAATGACTTTTTTTTAGGACGAGCTATCCTACTCATAACATTTTTGATTTTATCTTTCAATCATGGTAAGATACTGTTAGTGTAAGCCCTAGCCCCAATGTATTGTTATAAAACACTTAAGTTAATAAATGATGCATTTGTTTTATCTATTGTATTCCTGTGCATATCAATTGATAGAACTATCCAAGAATGTTGTTTGAGTTTAAGTTATCATGTGTGAGGCACATGATTGTAAGACCTTGAAACAAATGAGACTTTATTTTAAATATCCCTAGTCAGTCATTATTATGGGAATAACAAATGAATTAAGACTAGTATGCTCTCTCTGATAATTTGAGTTCTGTCTTATGGATCATAAGGATTGAAGTGTCAATCAGAGATCATAGATACATGTTTAAAACATGGTATTTGGATTTGATCCGTTCATGAGAACAATGTAAGTTTTGCATCAGAGCTCTTAGACCTAAAATCTCTATGAAACTATTTATGAATTACTATGTACTTTAGCATACACCTAATGTGCTCGTAATAGAGTGACAAGTATGGGTATGCTTGGATATGCACTGATCCATATTAGAGAGCATAAGAGAAGTAAAGGGATTACCTCTCTTGATAAGAGAGAAAATATCATTGGCTACTTGATCAGTGAACTGAGAAGTGTATGGCCATACCGAGATGAAATAATGAGTAATCATTATTTATCTGAACGTTCAGTGTCACTGGAATATCAAGAAAGGAATTAGTATATATAAGAATGATTGGTTCCATGTCTTATATTAATTATAATATTTAAGGGTAACGGTTTATGCAAAATTGCATTAGGGCACTAAATGCCATTTGCATTTTTATTTAATTTCGAATGCTATAATATCTTGCTAGATAATATATATAGCTTTTGGATTATTTATTAATTCATTGACAATATTAAATGGATCTATAGGATCGTACACAAAGCATTGGGGCTTAAAATATTTAAATAGTGTATTGGGCATTAATTTGGGCTTGTATTTAAAGTCAAATTAATGTATGTAATGGGTAAACAATTTTTTTGCCTTAAACAGCTAGCTGTTTAAGGTAAATTTGTTAAACTATTATTTTGCCTTAAACAGCAAATCTGTTAATAGTTGGTCCATGAGAGAAATTTATTAGTATGTGCTAGGTTTAATTTCAATTAATTAATTATCTATGTATAATTAAGTTAATTGAGTATTAAATCCTAAATTGTATTTAATCAAAATATAATACTTGAGAGGGAATTAACGTGGCCAAAATTCAAGCTAGGAATCCTAGTTGAATTTGGCAACCAATTACCCTAAATAAGTAAGTCTGTTTTAATTAAATGTCTTATGCCATTTTAAATTAATTTGAATTTAAAACCTAATAGAGTTTGAATTAATTTAAATCACTTAATTAGGAAGTGATGGAGGCTGAAAATATTTGTAATTCTAAGGGATTTCGGCATTACCTATCTTTCCTAAATTAATGATATAAATTGATTAATTCTATTTTAACCTAGGTGAAAATTTCTCTCTAGTGCCGCCACTCTTAAGAGAAAGAATTCTTTCTTAATCTCTAGTATTCTTGGGTAGTAATAGCAACCTAAAGGAAGAACAAGATTAGATCTTGTGACTTCAAACCATTCCCATTGCCGAATACACAATCATAGAGCTAGCACTCTTGATTTTAAGCTATCTTTGTAAGTGTATGTGTGAGCATAGAGTGGTGTGGCTTAAAGGCTGCTCCTTTGGCATTGGTGTTCCAGATCTGAAGTGTATAAGTCTATCTTATACATTTTCCATTGTAAAATCAAGTTTTGAAGAGCATCCAAGCTTGTAAGTTTTAAAACTCTAAAATTGCATGTTTCGATTCTTTGTCATATATTGCGTGGCATGAATGATCAATATTTTTATTTTTCCGCGGCGTGATCTTTATGTATATGCCATGTGATATTCCTTCAAATACCATATGCTATTTATATGCTTTAGCTTGGAGTTAGGTGAACTCTGTCCTTTTTTTCCAGCATGTCTAAGTGGTGTTGTAGCCTATCATTGTTGGCCTCTTCATTATATTGAGAGGTTTGAATGTTTTGCATTTTGATCTCACATGGGATAACTGCTTAAACTCCATAAGTGAGGGGGAAGGGCGTGACACCTGTTAATTATAGATTAGATTTTGGATTTTTTTGTTGAGTTTTAATTCAATTTTTCCTGTAAAATTGCATCTTTATTGTCTTTAATTTTTGGATTTGCTAAAATGGAACCCATTTTTAGTATATCTTATGTTCTTCGATGCCAGGATTTAATTTTTTATGCAAAAAATTTTCAGCGAAATAGTTGGAGTTTTGTACCAAAACACTTTTGCTCAAAAAGTAAGATTTACAAGTAAAAGTAAATTACAAAGAATTTTTAATGGTTTTAAGAAATTAAAGCTAGTTTCAAATGCTTTATATCAAAATAAACTTTTACCTAGGGTAAGCATAGACCAGTTAATTAGTACACGAGTAAAAAAAATTTTCTAGTAAATTAATATCAGTTTTTTAAAATCATTTATCATTAACTAGTCTGTTACATTTGGTTAACTAATCCATTGATTTCAATTTTTTAGGTTTACTTAACCAATAATTTTTGGTTAAACATTAAAATTTCTTACATAAAATTATAAGAAAATAGAAAAAGTTTAATTCAATTTCAAATGTCCAAAGTAATTTAAAATAAAAATTACAAAACAAACATAATTTACTAGTCAAAATTCATATTTAACAAATTAATAGCTAATATTATAAAATCGATTTTATATTTGTTAGAAATGAACATGCTTGATTCTAAGCCAAACAAAATTTTGAATAATATTAAATGTTAAAATATAAACTCTAATATATAAGAAAATATAATTAAATGCTATTATATGTGATAAAAAATAACATATATAAAAATTAATCAGTTACTGCATGTAAATATTATTATATAATTAAAGAGAATGACATAATATAAATTTAATTTAAAGTAATATATAGATTTATGGGAAAATATAAAAAACTATAGCATATTAATAACAATATAATTTAAATATATTTTAAAGTATTATTTTATGTAAGTTATATAGAGAAATAGAAAAAAATTTAATGTATAAAAAATATTATATATATATATATATAAACCAGTTATATATCGACTAACGGTTAATCGGTATTCAAAAATTGAAATCGTAACAAAAAACCTAAAATGTAAAAATTAAAAATCGTAACCGAGTCCATCAGATTGGTTAACTGAAAAAATTAGTTCGATTTTGCAGTTAACCATATTTTTGATTTTTTTGCTTACCCCTACTTTTACTTAAAATTATAAATAATTTTTATTATATTTGCTAGTTAATTTTTGGATTATTTGGATGTTTTAGCAGAGGAGTATTTGCTATAAAATTCCTATAATGAGTCTAAAGTGTAGCTCGGCTTTGAAATTTCTTAGTGCATTAGATTAATATTTGTTTTTAGGATTTCTTGTTATCTTTTGTTCATTATGCATTTCTATTTACTTTTATTTCTTCATCTAAAATGCTTAGCTAAATGAATTTCTTGTTATACGGGTTGATTAGGTTTGGGCTAAAAAAATTAGGGTTGATCGGGCAGGGCCTCGAATAATAGTTAAGGTCGATTCGTGTGTAAAATGTTTGAGTTTTTAAGGCTGATGTAAACTCCTAGCTTCAAATTTGCTAAGCATCTGACTGACAACCAGTTGAGAATCAGAATGAATGAGTAGGAGTTTGGCTGTACTCCTAGAGTGAGCTATAACCCAAAGTATATCGCTTCTATTTTGCAATATTATTAGACATTGAGAAAGATATCCGAACCATTCCTTGAATAGAGATTCTGCTTGGACTTGTCAAGACTATTCCTACCCTAGCTGTTTCGAAGGACACCGTTCTATCTATATATAAGTTCTATGATGTTTCATCTACCTCGGGTAGAGGAGCATATAGTTCAGCTATAAAATCTGCTAAGACTTGAGCTTTCATTTCCATTCGAGGTTCGTATCGAATGTTGAATTCACCTAGGCGAGCTACCCATTTAGTTATTCTCCCTGATGCCTCTGGTCTTTGCATCACTTTTTTAAGGCTAGTGTTGGTTTGAACTATTACTATGTGTGCTTGAATGTAAGGGCACAATTTTATTACCGAGGTGACAGGAGCTAGGGCCAGCTGCTCTAGAATTGGGTATCTTAGTTTGGCACCTCTAAGGACTTTGCTTGTGTAGTAGATTGAAAACCATTGGGTGTTTTCTTCTCTGAGCAAAATTGAACCAATAGCCCCTTTCGAAACTAACAAGTATATAAATGGTGTCTCTTCTAGCTATAGTCAGCTAAGTAGGGGAAAAGAGTTGAACTGCTTAAGGGCCTCAAAAGCTGACTGACGCTCCAATGTCTACTCGAAATTCTTTAAAATTTTTAGTGCTTTATAGAACAATAGGCACTATTTAGTTGAGCAAGAGATAAATCTTCCAAGAGCAGTAATTTTTCTATTCAATATGTGTACCTTTCTAACTGACTTTGGCAGTTCCATTTGAATTATGGCTTTGATTTTGGCCGGGTTGGCCTCTATCCCTTTATTGGAGATCACAAAACCTATAAATTTGCCATACCAAATGCCAAAATTGTACTTTTCTTGATTAAATTTAAGATCAAATTGCCTGAGGGTTAAAAATGTTTCTTTAAGCTTCTTAGGCAAGTTTGATAAAGATTTACTCTTAACAATCATATCATTAATGTAGACCTCCATGTTTCGACCTATTTGGTTGCCAAACAGCTTATTATTAGTCTTTGATAGGTTACACCTGCATTTTTGAGGTTAAAAGGCATTACCCTATACCAGTAAGTTGCTCTGTGGGTGATGAATGACATTTTTTCTTCATCATTCAGACTCATAAGAATTTAGTGATGGCTAATTGAGCCATCAAGAAAGGAATACTCTTCGAAACCAGCTATATAATTAACTAATAAATCAATATTCGGTAGCAAATAATTGTCTTTGGGACAAGCCTTGTTTACGTTTGTGAAATTGATGCACATCCTCCACTTTTTATTAAACTTCTTCACCAGCACTACATTAGATAACTAGTCTGAATATAACACTTCTTTGATGAACCTATTTTTCAATAAGGTATCTGTTTCCTCATTTATTGCTAATTACTGCTCAGGTGTATGGTTGCATTTCTTTTGCTTGACAAGTTTGCAGCTCGGTTGTATATTCAATAAGTAAGACATGACTTTGGGTGAAATGCAGTGATATCAGAAGGGTGCTAGGCAAATACATCAAAATAAGAGGATAATAATTCTAACAATGATTTCATGTCTGAGCTAGTTTTTTCGGAGGCTATATTCACCACCTTTCCTTGCTACAGTTCCACTTCCTATAATGAGTCTATAGGCTTTGCTTTTCGAGATGAGTTGATTGGAACATCCATAGTGTCTATCAGCAATGCCTTATTTGCCTCCTTTAATATAGTAACATATGTTTCTCGAGCTACAGTTTGGTTTCTTGAAGTATTGTTGTTCCTTATGGAGTAGGAATCTTGAGTATCAACTTCTGCATAGAAATGTAGGCATCCACCAAGGCTAAGAGAGGTCACCCAAAGATTACATTATTTAATAGTGGCATATTTACCATCATAAAATAGGTTATCCAAGTCCTTACTACCGAATTATCTTCGAGCTGTATAGGTAGGTTAACCAAACCCTCCACTTTGATGAGCTATCCTAAAGTACCAATCACCGGTACAGTTATTTCTTCTAGTGGGCTTGGCATTCCCATAGTTTGATGGGTTGTCATGAAGTACCACACTAATTGTGTTAATTAAGATTTTCTATATTAGGTAATCTCCAATTTTTGCTTCAACCACTACTGTATCGTTGTGGGGCTATCGAACATATTTCCCATCTTAAGATGAAAATTAGATGACCCCCGTTAAAACAGGCAGGCTGGTCCTAAGGGAGAAAACTTTCTTTGCCTTATGCTTTTTGGAATCATCAAATACGTCATAATGTTTTCCTCCTACAATTACATGGATGATTCCTACCGGGGCTTTCTTGCTACCACTATCTTCCCCTCTATCAGATTGCCGAGGTGGTGATCATCTGCCATCACTCTTACTTCCTTTAACAAATTACTTCAGTCTGCCTTTGTTAATCTTAATACTCTACCCCCTTTTTGAGCTATCTGCAGTCATTGGTTTCGTACCTCTTGTCTTTGTGAAAAGCACAGTAGTGTAGACATTGGGTCCTAAGACAATCCAAATCGGAGTTACCCAATGATGAGGAATTTTCATTTTTCAAATGAAAAGTGCAAATTCTGAGTCCTGTTTATGATTTTCACACTTTTCCAAAATGTTTTTTGAGGTTTAACCTTGTAGTTTTAGGGAATAAAAAGAGTTTTAAAAGATCTTCCAAAATTGAGGCTTTTCTATGATAGATGCAAGCCTATAACCATTTTTTCCTAGAGATGAGGCTATTTGTGGTCATTTTCACAGAAACCCATCTGTCACCCATAGATGTTCATTTGTCGGGGTTTTTCCAAAATTCCCACGTTTTTTAAACTCAATCAAATCAGTTATAAATGGGATATATTTTTTTTCAACTGGATTTCTAGGGGATTTCTTGGGCAGATTCTTAGCATTAGAATTGGAAACAAAATCAAATTCTTTCATTCATATAAATATCTAAAACCTTATATCTAAAAAAGGTGGGAGAGAACACTTTGAACAGTAGAAAAAGGGCAACCACTCTTGAGATAGAAAATGAATTGCTGTTCTCAAGAACCAAAGCTCTAACATATCTTTTCTCCACACACAAATGCACACAAACTCATTTAAGTTTTCTAAAACATGAAAAGCATATAAATTGGGACTTGGAGAGCAACTTTCTAAGTTACAGAAACTTGACTTTCCTAAGGGTAATATTCTGGATTGCTCTCTCTCTCTAAATTTATATCATGAATATGTATTAGATATGACTTGATTTATTCAATATGTTTATGCCATGATCTAGTATTGTATGTTTAGTTTAGCATGCTTCTATATGTTCATGACGCCATGTTTAGATACAGAATGTGAGTAAATATATAGAATGGCATGTTTTAGGTTTTAATTCTCAATTGACACATATTTTATATTCTTGATTAAATTATATTTTCATTGCTTAAATAATTGGTTGGCATGTCTTAAATGTTTTTTTTTATAAATGTCCCATTATAAAAAAATGCATTTTACCAACGAATTTGTGATTTTACCGACGGAAAATGACCTTACCGATGGTTTTTTTTATTTTACCGATAGAATTCATCCGTCGGTAAAACGCTCGTAGGTACCAAATTACCGGCAAAAACCGTCGGTACATATTACTGACGGATATACCGATGGATTTATAAAAAATATTTCGTCGGTAGTTTTATTTAAAATTCATCGTATGTTTCGTCGCGTTGACCTTTTAGCGACGAAAATTTTTTTTGGTAAACCGACTGTAAAATTTAATGAATAAATTATAAATTTATTTTAGTATAAACAACGACGAATTTGTTCATCGATAATTTTGTAGGCAAGTATATTTAGTATAATATTAAAATTATTGTAATGGCAGCGACAGATTATTCAGTCGGTAACTTTTTGTTAACATATTAGTTTTCTATTTATTTTTTATAATTTTTTGCAAAAATTATATATTTTGTATTTGTAAATCCCAAATTAAACACAATAAAGTCAATATAAAAGTATAAAATCTAAATTGAAGGCATATATTAATTAATAATTTTAATATATAACAAAAATAATTTATACAAAAAGTTATCTAAATTTTGTACAAATATTGTGTAAATTACAATGCGAAAAACATAAAAGTCAACACTAAATACTCTTAGAACATTCTTAAACATAATGAAATCTATAAATTATTAAACCTATCCTAAGCATGTAACACCGCGTTAATCAACCTTCAATCTAAATTTTGAAACTAGAACGATGATCAACTGTAGAATATCTTGCATAAATTTCAAGTTAATTTGCTTTAAGTTTTGGTATCTAAGCTACAAAACACAAGAAAAATATAGCCAAAACATTATTTAGCTATAGAAAAATATAACATCCAAATATCACGAAAAAAGCCTCAATTACCCGTGAAAGAGCAGTTATAATTCTATCTCCAGCTTTATTCATCTCACAAAAATCAAGAACCTTAATTAAAAAAGTGGATTTTATACCAATTGGTTCTTTATCCATTTTTCAATTCACAAAATCTGGAAACAACCATCCTACTTTTTATTGACATAAAATTATACATCTCTTGAATAAGTAGAAATAAAATACTAGCTCTGTAAAATCCACCAATTTAATGAATACTGAAAGCTAAAACTATTCACAGTAGTTGATGCTGTCCCATCAATAATGTTTCTTGTTTCCTCAAAACAGTACAAGACAACTCCTTGTTGAATTTATATTAGTCTTAGTAGTTCTCTCATTCATTTGTTTCATCGAAATGAGACAAGTGTATCCCAAGAAAATACTTTAAAAAAACTAGAAAAGAAATGTTAATCTAAAAGAAATGTTTTACAAAGTATATACCTGATATAATAAACTTCACTGTGTGGATGACCTTTTAAAATTTGTTATCTGAAAAAAGATGCCAAGCTCACTGAAAGATTGGTAGCTAATTTAGTGTCAACGTTTATACTGTGTTATCAATGCATACATATATTCATTTAACAGCAATAATACCAATAATAATAATGTCAACATTTGTTGCCCTCATTAAAAAAAGGAAATAAAAAATAGAGAGCTATCACGCAAATTTCTAGAACTGAAGTGGTCTCTTTTGGTACAGTCCCACTAATATGTACATGAACAAAAAAACAAAAATAGAATTATGCAATAATTTCTCTTGCATTAAACCGCTTCATACATTCCATGTGGACAGCCAATGCATGCACATACACACGTGTCTATTCATCAATCACCTGCATGCATCATCATAATCTTTATTATGACCCTTATCGTCCTTATCTTGCCATATGGTAATTTTCCGTTTGCTGTTGGACACATTCATTTGTTTTTGATGGGTTAAGTTGTATATGTTTGTACTGTGTTTATATATATATATATATTTCATTTATGGAAATATATAATTCTTACTAAACATATAATAAATTCTGTAAAAAGTTATAGCGATAATATATGCAGTGCAATAATAAAGAATGCAGACACTTAAAGAAGGAAGGAAACAATTGAAGTTTCATCATTAGACACATTTAATAAATGATACACATCTAATAATTCAAAAATGGAGAACAATAAACATAGTTGAACCCATCTCAAAATTGGAGAACAACAAACATAACAGATAGTAGAACTGAATAAAAACTAAAAAGTTGGCAAAGAATTGAATAAATGTACCTAATTGATGTTGCACTAACTATCTCATCCCCCTTTTCAAGAATTGTAGTGAAGAAACCACTATAGTTCAAGTTGGACCTGAGGGTGAAATGAATAATCCATTAACAATAAGAGTCAAAAGCAAGAAAATGAATAGAAAAAGAATAGCATTAGGCTGGTTGCAAATCAACTATGTTACAAGCCATCAAAAAGCAATAATGTCCATATCCAAATAAAATTTTAAACCCAAATAAAGTGTGCATGTGCAGATGATACATACAAGCCTCAAATTTTACATACCATTGATATTGCATAGTTTTTTGTAGCACTTGAGTCTTCCAAACACATTGTTTGGTCACTCCAGCTAATCCCAAAGTCTTTAGGAGTTTTAGTTGCATAGGCAAGCATATCAATTGCTACTGCCAGAAGATTAGGTGGGAATAATGACCATATATTTCTCAGAGTTTGAGAAACATCCAACTCATATGGAAAACCAAATAGGGTAGTAAGCTGCCAAGTCAAAAGGAGGTGTATTATTACCAGTCATTTAGCTGACAATTTGACAATAGTTCAGGGCCGTTTGTTGTTGAGTGACACTTAATGACACTTAAATATATTTTTGTAAGCAATTTAACAGGAAAATTAAGTATAGTATAATAACACACTTGTTCTGTATTTTCTAATTAGCAAGAATCTCACTTAGTTTGTCTACTTAGATGAAAAGCATGCTTTACACTTAGTTAAAAGGTTAAATGATGATTTTGCCATTATTTTATCTTTCCAGGACAATAGGGCCTTGGCTTTAATCAAGTTGGATGAAGACAGTTTCCAGCAACCAGGTCAGGATTAGTTGATTGATGGTTTAAACAACATCAACAAAGTCTTAACCCTTATTTCTCCCTAAGACAAGGTGATACATGTTATCCAAACCAGCATGCCGGTACTCAAATCCGTAAAAGATAATAACCAGTTTGGCTTTTAAAAAGTTACACTATGATAGTGAGTAGGGAATCTTGCCTGAGTAAAAAAGCCAATAATGAATACAGAGAAACCAACTGTTGTGGCTGAAGATGACTTGCTAATGAATGTTGACAACATGTAGGCAAAACCACTCTACCATCAAATGTGAGAAAAGAATAAAAAGTTAGTAGCAAGAAGCCTGGATATTAATTGAAACATCCAAAGACTACAAGACATTGTCTCACCATGTTTAGCTGAAAAAGATAAAATAAAAGAAACACAACTGCAAAAATATTTTTCTTGAAGAAGTCAAACTGAAACATCATTATGAATAGAACGAGCAAAAGTGATGAAATCAGAGCAAGTATTCCATCCCATGTGATCCATGACAACCAATATGCGAATTCATAAAGACCTGTCATACAAAATGCCTATGGGAGCACATAATCAAGAATTAATATATAACACAGTAGAGAACATATAGACAATCATTTCCCTGAAGGGATAGCTAAATTGCTAATGCTTTAAGATTTTCACAAGGAAGTTTCAGATGCAAGACAATGGAATGAAGAAAGGATATCAATAAGATGTGAGTGGATACCTCATTGCATAGCCAACATTTTATTTCAAAGCTTACAGTCTAAACATGAGAAAATATTATTTGAATTAATATGTAGAGATTAGATTCAATAGAGGACAACTAAAGAATTAGATAATAGGAAAAAAAATTGGTCAAATTCATCACTCTTGGCACATGTACAAATTTTAAAAGGAGACAAGGATATGAAAATTCTTTTGATTGTGAGATTTAAAGTTGAAAGAATAGAAAATGTTAATAAAAGTTAAATCTAACAGTTCTCCCAAATCTCTCTTTTGAGAATATTAGTCTCCACTAACAAATATATACCAATGTAAAAGAGAGAGAGAGAAACAACTATAAACCAACAAGTGTATTTTTCACAGCTTCTAAATTAGATACCAAGCTGAAATGGTTGGCAATATCTAAACAAAAGCTAAAATTGATTAATTGATAGCTGCTTAATGGATCCTAACTCCTACACCATCCTTAAGTTTTCAAATAAAAATGAGAAAAGTTGTACGTAACATATTAATTCAATTTTTTATGTATACACCTAAACAAAAACCAAATTATATAGTCAAAGCAAACATCTTCTCCAGAATTTTTTGTGCCTTATTTGTTCTAGCTTTTGTACATAAATACCTTGAAGACTCTTGTGCAAAATAGTAAATCAGAACTATAATCAAGTTTATAGGAACAAAATACCTTTTGCCAATTGTTATTACAATAACCCAAAAGCTGGCACAAATAGGTTTGTACACCTTAATCCAATAACATCCCAGATTTTGTGAAGCACTGCAAACAACAAATTTACCCCTAAAAAATAGAGACTAAATTCAGCACTGCAAAAGCAGACCTCCTAGAGAAAATAAGAAAGGGCCAGATAAATCATAGGTAAGAAAATCTCATATTTAAACAAGTAAAACCAGACTTTTCATCTTCAATACCAAGAAGAAACAGACTTTTCATCATCAAGGAAACTTATAGTTTTCACATTCCAAACCTCCATTAGGCCCTCTAGAAGATAAAGGAACCTTTATGTATGGGAAACAGTCAATCCTGTTATCCTCAGCTCTCCAACAATTGAATACAATTAGTGCAACAAAAACTGTAACTTGTAGCAGAAAGTCCAATAGAATAGCCAAAGCTACATATAAGCAGGTAATAAATATCAAAATTTTAAAAAGAAAAGACAAAATTCTAAAATCTGTTAGGCAAAAAAGAAAGAACTTGTAAACATAGAGAATACACGGCATGCTGGCATAGGAAGAACCTGTAAACATAGAGAATATATGGCATGCAAATAAAATTTACAATCTAAAGAGCTTTCCTAAATGACCAAATAGATTTCTTAATGAAATTGCAAGAGTTGGTTATTTTAATGCATTTTGATGTGGTCTATATCATTGATTGATCCATCTAACAAAATTAATTATCAAAGTCCAGTATTCTTTATTTCTATTGAACTATGAATTGATGTCAAGATAATTTTATTTTATGTTGAAATTTGTATATTATTGATGAAGATTTGGAAAAAGGAATTATTGTAAAACTAAAGAGACTTATATGAATATTAAGTTGTGATAGTAGAATTTATTTTAGTTGATTAGATTTACTGCTAAACCTTTACATAGAATTGCAATATATGAACAGGATGCTTGACTACAAATTAAGTTAACTTACGTGAATAATTGTTGTTTATGGGTTAAAGAGAAGGGTGTTATAGAAAGCATATACATTTTAACTGAAAGTACCTAACATTTTATTATAGTGGCTTGAATGATTACATTTTATAAAATTTATAAACAAAAACCAGTGTCAGCTCAACTATTATATATATATATATATAAGTTTCATGTCTTTTCATTCTCTGCTTATAATAATGTGTGGAATCTCATAAATAATGTACAAGGCACAGACTAACCTTTCCCAGACTTGCTAAGTATTGAAGAAGCAAGCACGACCTGTAGTCAAAACATACGAAGGAGAAAACAAACTTATCTGTTAGGGTCAAGAGCAGGCTTATGTTGTGAATGAACAAAGTAGTAGAAGAACTCAACATTTCCCACACTACCATAAGAAACAGGGTCAAGAGCACATCTACTGGTTGCAAGTTTAGCAACACCATAACATTATATTATTTATTTATCATACTAAAAAGAATATAGATGATGGTGAAAAATTCTGAAATTATTAAACAAACTTTAACATCCATATTTTGTTAGTGGATTATGACCTTAATTAGAATATAATATGCACGAACTACTGCACATACATGCGAGTTCATTATTCTTCACATAAGAAATTTAGATTGCCTATCAACTTATGAGTTAACCATACTCAAATCACCCACTGATAAATATAAAAAAGAAAAGGATTACGAATGGCTACACACTTTACCTTAAGATTATGTGGCTATTGAAAAGAGAGCAAGGAATAAATCCATTAAAATTGTTGCCTACCAAATTCCTTCGAAAATAAGTAAGATTGTTATGGTTAGTCCTCAAGAAAAGCATATGGGATATATACATGTAGAGTGAAAACTCACTATGCTTTTAAATTATGCAAGAAGCCAAGGAAATCAGGAATAATGCCATTCAAATTGTTATTCTACAAATCTCTTCATGCATATTCCAAAAAGAAATTAAAAGGAATTGACAATAAAAATATCAAAAATTGAAGCTTTTTTTCTTTCTTCTATTACTCACATATATTGAAGAGCATCCATTGACCTAAAATCCATGAATGGCCTAGAATGTCCATAACCATTTAGATTCCTGAAGAGGGTGAAGGCATGACTGGGGAAGATCGATATTCACACAGAGGTGGAACTTCATTTTGGATTAATAAAGTATCAACCAAAAACTAAGAAACGAAATCCACTAAGTAACAGAAACAAAAAAAGGAGATGATGACTTACTAGAACAGAGACGTGGAGGAGACTGGACCGTAGTTCACCAGTGACGGTGAGAGAGTAGAAATGAATGGAGTGGGCAATGGTGAGAGAGTAGAAGATGAGTAGAGTTGGCGACGGTGAGGTAGTAAAGGACAATTAGGGATTTGGGTTTAAAGGAAGGGTAGTAAAAATTTGGGATTTGGGGCTTTGCACACCTCTAGTGCATTTTGTTAGAAAAACCTAAATGGTGAAATCTGATGGGCAATGGAGATAAGGGTTTGATCGAAAAAGGGGAGCTAATATCCCTAATTTTTTTACTAATATTAAATATAAATAATTTTATTTAAAGTCTATCGACGGATTTACCGATGCCTATAAATCATAGGAAAATAATGTAATTCAATTACCACATTGGTCAGTAAATCATCTAAGAATTTATATTACCGACGGAAATTTCGTCGCTACAGAAGTTAAATGAGAAAATTTATTACCAACGGACGTAACCGTCGGTAAATCGGTCGCTAATTATTGGCGCCAACTTCTCCCGCCAAAGATACCAACAAATTTTTCATTCTGTCAGTAAAAAATTCGTTGTTTATCAAATTTATTTATTTTACCTTCGCTTTGTCAATTTGGTCGGTAATCCGTCGATAATATATTAATTTTACCTACGAAATATGAGTTCGTCGATAAAATCTGTCAGTAAAATCAATTTTTTTAGTAGTGTCCTAGGATTAGATCTGTATGGTTTAGATGTAGAAATATGCTTTCTTAGGTATTAAATTAAGATTCGTTGATTTCTGTGTGCTTCTGTGTCTTCTTATTTGTGCATCATGTGATAGATAGGAAGAAGACCTTACCGATAATTGTCTGCCATAGCAACAAATGGGATGTAGCGAGACCTTCTTTTCGTCCCATCCTTCACCCTTGTTTTGGTTGTCTATCCTCATTTTGGCTGTCTGTGCATGCTGTTTAGCCCTTTTTCATAATGCTATGCGTTTATTCTTTATGTCTAATTTGTTTGCATGCTTAATTATATTTTTTAGGCATCAATTTAATTATGAGTCATGCATTTTATCATTCTATCTGCATGTTTGTTTTTATTCCAAAATATATATTTTAATACTTATTGTTTTGTTATTCATTTTCTTTTGTTATATACTAACTATTTGTTCTCCTTTGTATTTGTGAGCACTAATCTTTGTTTGCATGGAGTTTTGGAGGCTTTGTGATTCGTATACTTTGAAGGACTCCCATGGACAATCTTATTCCCTTTTAATCCTTTTATTTTGCTTTTATTTATGTTATTGTTTATTTACATGTATTATTTTGGGAATATATTAGATAATAATAAAATATTTTTACATGCTAATATAAAAATTAACACAAAATCATTTTCCACTAATCAAATTGGGCTTTTCTAATAAAGCAGACCAATGTCCTACATTTTCAACCCAAAATCACATAAATAAGAACCTTTTTTGTAAATATGCATGAGGGAACTGATGTTCCTAATCTAACTAATTCCACATTTTATGTATGGTAATTAATTTATTTTTTCTCATTGGATAATTTTCTTCTGTAATAGTTTAAGTAGATTTTCTTTATTTCTTTATCGCTTTCCTACATGTTTGAATGTTTATTTATTTATTTGTGCAATGCATCATGTGAGATGGGAGATAGTGGACTTAATATGAAAAACTCATTTATAAAATAACACCTAACTGGGGTATAAGTAAGAGTGATATCTCGAACACTTCTTAGGTGTGGGCATTAAAGGTTAGATTTATTTTTCATTATTTTGTTGGCTGGAGACTCCATAATACTCCATTGCTTTAGAAATGATCTAGAGATAAAGTGACCAAGAGAGGGAAAATACCAGAGATATCATGTCTATTTATAGAGATGGAATCCTACCTTAAATAGGATTTAGTTTTCCAGTTAGGGTGGATTCGCATTATAAACAGGAATTGTATTTAGGAAGACATACTTGCTTATTAGGGAACTGAGCTCGAACTCCCAAATAAATATTTTATCCACTTTAGGTAACTGAGAGTTCCTATCCAACCATAACTCAAAAAATGACTCCATACCCGGGTATGAGCTCGGATCCGAGGTAAACCAAATAACCAAATGACCATACCACTGGAGGGAGCCCGGCTATAGAGTTTGGTTATCACATTATTATTATTTATTTATTTTGGGAAGAATCATTGAGAAATGGATATTGGATAGTATATGAGTTTAGTAATCAAATTTGTAATATTGATCTTAAATGGGTATATGTAGTGTTAAAGTATATTAATTCTTAACTAATAAACATGTTCGGGCATGGATATGACAATTTTCAGAGTTACTCTACCCTTGGCCAACCCTAATTACAATGTGAGAATTTATTTTATTCAATAACCGAAAATTGAATTTATTTTGAGAATTTAATGATAGAAATTGAGAATTAATATTTGATTTGACTTGATAATTGAATTCAATTCATTTGAAATTAAATAAATAGAGAATTTCATTTCATAATTAAAATTAAATTAAAAATTCAAATGAATTTTAACTTAGAGTTAATTTTATTTGAGAATTTGGTTGAATTAATAATTTCACAGTTAGATTAAATTCAACCGAAATGAATAAATAAAGAATTTCAATTGATTGAAATTAAAATTGATTATTTAAATAAATTTCAATCAATAATTAAGAATTGATTTGATTTAGAGCTGAATTGATATTGATTTAACTAAAATTAAAATTTGATATTGACCAGTTTAATCAAGAATTATGAATTGGTTTGAAATTTGAAAATTGTATTGAAATTGATTCAATTGAAAGTAAAATTGAATTGAAATTGAAGTTCAATTGAATTGGAATTTATTTGTTTTGAGAAGTTGGTTGGAACCTTGGAATTGATTCAACTGAAATTAAATTTGAATCAGAACTAAAATTGCAATTGAATTGTAATTTATTTGATTTGAACGTTGGGTTAAAATTTGATAATTTATTTGATGTGAAAATTTGGTTTGGATTTGATTTGGTTAAAATTAAAATTAAATTAGATCTGAAATTGAAATTGAATTGTAATTGTAATTTTGATTTGATTTGATTTAATTTGGGAATTAGGTGAAATTGATTCAATTAGAACTGAAATTTATTTGATTTTAGAGGTTGTTTGAAATTTGATAATAGATTTAATTTAAAAATTAATTTGAAATTAATTCACTTGAAATTAAAATTAAATTTGTATTGAAATTGCAATTGAACTTATTTAATACAAGAATTAGATTGGAATTTATTCAATTGATTAAAAATAATTTTTCTCACTTTTGATTGATTTTTTAATTTTTATTTCTTTTTTCATGGTTGTTGTTATTATTATTATTAGCCATAACCATTCAACTTTTTTTTATATTGTTAATTGACAATACGTTTTATTATTTGGGTCTTATTTTACTATTAGCCGAGGCCCAACTCATAACAAAATTCCAAGTCTAGTTGACCGCCACCTAATAGGCTGTAATGCTCACTCTAATTATCTCTTAGTTACATATTACTTTATTAAATTGCTTGTACAAGTATACATATATACATATAACTTTAACATACTTGAAGTATATTTACAAATTAGCTCATTACATATGTTCCGAATCCTTTACATTGAACAAATACCAAAAATTACTCTACACTAACATTGGTCTCCACTCGTTATCCTTCTAGTGGCCCACAGATATTGGCAAAAAAATTGATTTTTTAGATCTACACCTGTATACCTACACGAGAAGAATGCCGGTGCTAAGTAATGACTTAGTGGAGAGTAAAAACAATGCAATCGACTTCTTATCGAAGTCTCAACTACAAATAGTATCACGCACTGATAAACATTACATAATAACATTTAGTAGTTAACATACCTTAACATATTACAACTCACACCTATTCACTATAATAGTTTCAAGCATTAAACAACACCTCAATACCATTTCTCAATTACACTAACAATACCAATATGAAATCTTGACATTACAATGAAATGCTAAAACATTTGCACTATTGATCTCTCATCATTATTCATTAATTAATTCACTTTCATGTTACAAAACACATACACTCATAGTAACGGTCTCAAACATTCAGGAGTATTTCAATATCATTTATTAATCACATTCACAATATCAATACAAACACTAGCATTACACTGAGGCACAAAAGGTCTTTGCACTATTAATCACTTATCAATGATTATCAGTTCAATCACTTTCATTGCCCGAATTCCCATTGATGGTGGATAATGGGTACAAACACTTAACATTGAAAAGCAGTATCGTATACTTGAGACATAATAGTCTCGAATCACTGAATACCAACAAGTATTGAAACATTAGTCATCTTTTAGTGACAACATTGGCAGCTGCAATTACTATCCCCTTATATGCATGCCTATCTATCCACTACTATGTGAAATTCAGGCTTTCAATAAATCATTAATCACTTAAAAATATCACACTTGATACATTTAGAATCATAGAGATTATACATACAATAGAGCACACAACAAGATCACTAATAGTTTGTATTCGCTTAAACTTTAAATACACTTAAAATACACATTAACATGATTATCATTTGTCATGCAAAATGTAACACTATGCATACCATTTATCATGTTCACTCACATCCATTATTTATGCAAATTCTTATGTTTTAAGGTTTAGTCTATAACTTTACTTTAATACTTATTATGCTCTACATACATTCTATGTTACATATTACTCTTTCTTTTATGTTTAAAACAATCTAAAAGTATTCGAGAAGGTTAGGGTAAGTTTCAATGACAATTTGGGGCCTAAAAATCAAGTATAGGAGGAAACATGGTAGGTTTATGGTGGCCAATAATTTTTTGTGACCGTGAGATAGGTGAAAATTCAGTTCTGGAATGGCTCATGATGGTTACCAATTGGTCATGACTATGAGGTCCATTATGCCTTAAAAATCCTAAAGGAAGATTTCCAAGTTCAACTATATGCCATTTTAGACTTAGTAAACGATATTTTACAGCCAAGTGGTGTTCCACAAAGTTCTTCCACTATGTCTCTAGTTTCCAAAACATTAAAATAACTCCCTTTGGAGTTTTGAATCTCAAGATATTAATAAAATAGTGCAGGTTGCTCTAGATGTCATTCAAATTCAAGCTTAATTTCGAGAATTTTAAGGATAGATTTAAGTTTTGATGTCTTCTACAAAGTTGTAGGTTTATTTCTTATGTATCATTTTCAATGGAATCACTTCATTTAGACATCTATGGAAAGAGATGTGCTCTTTACACTAAAACTAGTTCTAGTGAACCTTAAGATAGATTTTAACTAAGTCATTCATCAAGACACAAATCACCATTTTCTTGCAATACAACATTATTACTTAACTATAACATCAATTTCAGGTCATCCAAAATACATATATCAACTTAGATCAACTATAAGCACATAGAACAAAAACATGAACTCCCATACCTTATTGATGCACTAAAATCACTTTCTTCAATCTCTCCCTGCCTCATTTCCTTGCTCTTTCTTACTCTTATTTCTTTATAGGATAAATCATACATAAACATCAATTTAGATCCTTCAAATCTAATTCTTATCATATGAACAAATAAAAGAAGAAGAGAAGTTATTGTTAGCTTTAATCATCTATCCACTAAATTCTCTCTCTTTACTAAAGCTACACTTGAAATTAGGGATTGATTAGGGATTAGAATGGCTGAATTTTTTAGAATGAATGGCTGCCTTTTAGTTCTCTAAATTGGCTGACCATTTTAGTTTTTAAATCCCTTGAATCTTCTTTATTTCTCAAGAGAACTCTAGAAAAAGATAAGTGTCTTCATATCATTGGTCAAAGGTGAATTTGCACTTAACTCCCCTTTTTCTTTAATTTTTCATTCTTACCCTAAAACTTTCTCTCTTCTATTTCAATTATGCCCCTATATAAGTATTCCTCCCTAATTATACACTTTTATAACTTAGTGTGTCATGACCATATTGCCCTTATTTTTTAAATTAATTCCCTATACTCCCTAACTTACACTTCCCATACTTATCTCTTTATATTTACTCCTTTATACATCATAGACATACCCAATTACAACTAGGATATATGTTAGGGCCTTACATAAATGGTCTGATCGGATCGACAAAGGCATAGCTTGCTAAGTCCATTGATGCACTCTTCCATCCATAGTGTTTCAGAGTACCTACTTTTAACAACCAAATCTGCACATAGGTAGGCCTTAAATATGCACTATAAATTGCTCAAACATGAGTGAGAAAGGTATTGAACTCTTGAAGCCTTATCTCTCTAGTTTCTTTCTTTAAGTTTTACTAATGTAAGTTTTGGAGTGTTCATATCTGGTCAAACCAGACCCTTTTTATTTGTAGGCCCAGCTTATCTTGATGATATGATTGGAATCTTCCATACAGCCTTACTAATTTATGATCTTTTAGAAACTATCATTTGATGCTTTCATTGAGAGCCTATGGAAGACTCACCAAGACAATCAAGTCACTCTAAAACTGAAGCAAGTAAGTAAACTGACGAAGACCAAGATCTATTATGAGAAAAGAAAAGCCTCATGGAGCCCCTTTTTATTTGTGTTTGATGAAGAATTCACGGTATAGCCTAATTCTACCTCAATCATAATAAAAGATTTGAAGATGAGTCTAGGAGCTTTTGGGCAAAACATAATACAATCAGGTCGTAAGGGCAAATAACCTTAAACATCGAAGAGAGACTTAGAGCTAGAAAGCGAAAGAAAGGAAGGTAGAGTAAGAAAGGGATTGTGATATGAGAGTAAGATGAAAGAAATAGGTGAGGAACTTGATTATAAGTGCATGAAGTGGACCGAAGAAAAAAAAAAGGTATGAGAAAATGTTCTAACCCAAAGTAGAAGCGACACCCTTAAAGCATGCAATCTAACCTATAAGACAAAATGATCACCCCTGCTCTATATAGGAGATGACTTCACATACATATGCACTTTGAAAAGAAGGTTTTAAAGCAAGTGAACGAGGAAATTTAAGACTTAGTGATAGATGAGAATGATAAATGGTTTTTACAAAAGATAAATTGGTTTAGACTAGGGAATCCTAAGAAACACTTATTCGATGAAAATGCTCTCCCTATTCTGCCAAGAAATTAGGGAAGCTAATTTACCGAGTAGATTTAAGGAGATCAAGATGCCCAGATATACAAGCAAAATTGATCCAAAATTCCACATTTTGGAATAATTGATGCAGATTCAAATGTATTCCTTTGAAGATCAAATGTTCTATCTAGTGTTCACTATAACACTAGCAGACGATGCTGTGGACCGATTCCATGATCTTCCTCTAGAATTAATCACTTTTTTTTAAATAGATTTAGACTTATTTATAATAATATTTATAGTCCAGATTTGAATGCTGAATATGGATAATGACTTATGCCATCTAGTGCAGGGACCCGATGAAAGCTTGAGGGATTATATGGATAAATTCCAAACTTTGGCATTTGAGATAAGGAATTTGCACTTAGAGATAACAATAGCTACCTTGGCTAGAAGTATGAGGAATTTTCAACTATTCTAGTCCAGTACCACTCGATCACTGATAAATTTCTTGAATTTGATGGATAGAGCCAATCAATACATCTAGTTTGATGATACTCTTAGAGCTGACAAAAGAATGTTAAATGTTAAAAAGAGAATACAACCGATCAGTTGAAGAGGAGGAAGGATAAAAAGTTTTGAGAAAGCAAATACATCAAGAAGCTTAAGTAAGCTGAAGGAAGTTCAACAAGGAAGGTTTGAATGCCATATTAATAATCTGGCTAGAATTTATACCACACTCAATTCTTTTATTGATAAAGTTTTGATGTGAATCAAAGAGAAGTAGGACAAAGTGAACTGGTCGAAAAAGATGTTTGATTGGACATATGTAAATAGAGATAACAACAAGTACTACGGGTTCCACAAAGACTTTAGCCACACCAACATGAAATTGAAGGGCTTTTACAAAAGAGGTTCTTAAAAAGATTTGTAGGAGAACCAAATAAGAGCCCATACAAGGCTTGTAAAAAGAGAAATTGTTCAAATTTAGAAGATAAGGAGATAAAAAAAGCCAAAAGATAATGATTGGGAGAAGTATAGGGAGGTAATAATCAACATGATCATTGGGGGATAATTGTATGTAGAAGATTTTTCCAAAAGAAAAAGTAGAGGTAAAGGTATATACTTCTTAGTAAAATCTAAGAGGTTTCCAACTATCTCTATATCCTTTGAATGTGCAGGTGACTTGAAGTTCCCACATGAAGATGCCTTGGTAGTTCAAGCCATGATCAACAGATCGATTGATCTATTTGTAAAATTAAGAGATAAAATAGTGATGAACACATGTAAAACCACCTTCATAGTGACAGACATAAGCTTTGTATATAATGAAAATTTTGAAAGTCTACTTCTCTTTTAATGCAAAGTAGTCACCAATATAAGGTACATGATGATGAAAATTTCCATAAAGTCAAGAGTGAAAATCTTGAGAGGAAATCAAAAAGTCACTAGAGAAGCCTATGTCATGATGGTTAAGGAAATAAAGTAGGCCTACGTAGTACAACTAAGGATGGAAAGAGAAAAAAAGGCTGAAAAGCCAAGGATGAACCTTGAAGAAGATTTAATCACAAGGGAGCTATCAAAAGGTAAAAAAGTCAAGATTAGATCAGACATGAGAGAGGAGGTGGAGAAAGAACTTATGCAGGTACTGATAATTAATTAGGCCTTTTTTAAGTGGAAGCCAAAAGACATTTTAGGAATAGACTTGAGGATTATAAAACACAAGCTAAACATTGGTTCAAGCTACCCTTCTGTTAAGTAAAAATTGAGAGCACATGCACCTGATTAGTAGAAGTTCATTTTTGGAGGAAGTTGACTAGCTTTTGAAGGTTGGAACTTTCAGAGAAGTTAACTATCCTGATTGGCTTGTAAAAGTGGTCTTCGTAAAGAAGAAGAATGGTTAGCGTAGGATGTGCATTGGTTTTCTTGATCTCAACAAAGCTTCCCTTAAAGATAACTGGTCACTACCTGACATTAATCAACTTGTAGATGCCACAGCTTGCCATACAATTTACTCCTTATTTGATGCTTAAGCAGGCCATCACTAGATTTTAATGTGACTACTGGACCAAGAAAATATGAACTTTATAATAGATGATGACACCTTTTGTTACAAAGTAATTCCATCTGGATTGAAGAATGACACCTAATTAATGTATTTGGCACCCTAAATCAATTTCACATGAAGTTGAATCTAGAGAAATGTGTCTTTGCATGTGATCTAGGAAGTTTTTAGGCTTTATGGTGTTGTAGAGGGGAATCCAAACACACCTAAAGAAGATAAAGGCTATAATAGATATTCAACTCCAAGTCATGTCAAAGAAATTTAGAAGTAGAATGAAAGGATTACAGCATTTGGCATATTTATATCTTTCTTAGTAAAATGTTGTAAACCTTTATTTAAAAATTAATAAAGAATGATGTCTTTACTTAGGAAGAAGATTACCAGAGAGCTTTTGAAAAGCTGAGATAGTTCCTCACTAATTCTTCATTGGTCAATCGACCAACTCTTAGCAAAAATCTTTTCCTTTATTTTTCTACCTTAGGAGAGGTAGTGATAGTGTTCCTAATCCAAAAAGAAAAAACCTAATAATTGCCAATCTATTATGTCAGCTAAGTGATGAGAGGACCTAAATTGAGGAAAAGGCCCATAAGATAGTTATTCATCACACTCGTCATATGCACTAAGAAATTAAGATAGTATTTTGAAGCTCACATTATTATTGTCTAGTTATATCAGCCACTCAGAAAGATCCTTTAAATGCCAGATTGGGAAGGAAAGATGGTAGGATGGGCTATAAAACTGCCATCTTTGACATAACTAAAGGCATAAACATTAGTAGATTTTGTGGTAGATTTCATTATTGAGGAAAAACTAAACAACTCGATAGGAATTTTTAAGACTTGATCATGGATGAAGCCTTAAACAATCAGAGAGGAGGAGTTAGAATTGTAATATGTGGACCCTTGGGTATAACAATCAGGTATGCCATAAAGCTAATTCTTATGGAATCCAATAATATGGCAGAGTATGAAGCCCTCCTACAAGGTTTAAGGTTGGCCAAGTTCATTTGATTGAAAAACCTTAAGATCAAAAGTGATTCACAACTGGTGACCAACCAAGTACTTGGAAATTTTGAAGCCAAGGAGGATAACATAAAGAAGTAGTTGGTAAAAATAAAAAAAAACATTAAAGCACTGGAAATCTTAGGAATAGCTTGGAGGATAGAGAAAATGTTGAGAGAAGACATTCAAGCCACTAATCGGTTAGGAAAAATGGCAAATTCAACTCAATAGGAGATTAAAGAAAATATAATAGTAAAAGATCAATTATCCCCTTCCTTTGAGGAGCCAGAGGTCATGGAGACAGAGCAATAAGATATCTCATAGATGAACCAAATTATTTGATACCTCTGATCGGGGTAAATTGCTAAAAATGAAGCTAAAGCAAAGAAGTTAATAAGGAAATCACTTAATTATTTGATGATTAGTCATGAATTATTTAGGAAGACATATAGCCATCCATGGCTTGAAAGATTACATCCTCAGATAGATCCATGAAAGCATTTATGAAGTATATGAGACCAGTAGTGCAATTGTAAGGAAATACTATAGTCCGACTACTTTTGGCTCAACATTTTTAAAGATGATCAATAAAGAGTTAATAAATGTTAGCAATGCCAAATGTATGGAAGAATTATTAGACAGCTAGCACTTGAGTAACAACTGATCGGTTTCTTGTGGCCATTATGTCAGTAGGGATTTGATATTCTGGGTCCTTTCTCATAAATGAAATGCCAAATGAAATTTCTTGTCATAACCATTTATCACTTCACTAGGTGGATTGAAGTTGAACCTTTAGCAACAATCATTGTTTAAAGGATCGAGAATTTTGCATTGAAAGAAATCATTTGTAGGTATAACCTATCAAAAGTCTTCATCATAGACAATATAAACAATTTGACAACTTGACCTTCAAAACCTTTTACTCTGACCTAAATATCAATTTGAGATTTACTTTAGTGACTCACCAATAGAGCAATGGAAATATTGAAGTCTCTAACAGAACAATCTTTGAGGGGCTAAAAAAAATATTAGGAGAAGCAAAAGGCACCTTGATAAAAGAGTGGCAAAGTGCTTTGTGGTCTTATAGTATATGGACCTAAAACTCTTCAATCTACCTTCTTTTTGGTATATAGAGTAGAAGCAGTAATACTAGTGCAGATTGGAATTCTCTCCTATTGGCTACCATTCCTTTTTTGATTAGTATAATGAAAATAAAAGAAGACACGTGTAGACACCAAGTCCTAAGGTAGCCCTAATTTGAGTTACCTAATGATGAGGAAATTTTCATATTTCAAATGGAAATTGCAAACTCTAGGTTACATCTATGGTTTTTATGAGTTTTATAAGTTTTAACTTTTCATTTTTATGGCACCAGAAAAGAGTTTGAAGAATTTTCCAAAATGGGGCTTTTTCACGATAGACGGCCATCTGTCATTGATAGATACCTGTCTATGGCCATTTTCTAGCTGGTTGTCTTCTAGCAGGTGGTTTTTTTTGGCTGTCTATGGACATTTTCATAGATGCCCATCTATCACCCATAAATGTCCATCTGTAGGGTTTTTTTTTCTAGAATTTCCATGTTTTTTTAGCAATTAAAATCAGTTTTAAAGTAGAGATTTTAACCATATTTATAGTAAATTTTTAGGGGAATAGAGTTGTAAACCAACACAAACTCTTTGAGGGGTATTTAAACTAAGAAACCCTAGTCTAAAAGGGGGAGAACATTTTTAGAAAATAGCAGCCATCGTTCTTGAGACAAGATTCTTAGTTTCTATTCCTAAGAATGTAAGATGCCTTTACACAGATTTCTCAAAGAACACACAAATAGAGTTAAGATTTAAAAATTGAAAGGCACTTGGATTGGAGCTCGAAACGCGTTCATCCAAAGTTATAGAATAGAAACTCCTGAGGGTAGTATTTTGGATTGCTCTCATTCTCTCTCTCTTTAGACGTATGCGTGGAAAATATGTGTAACATCCCAATTTTTTCATATGTCATACATGTTAAGTTATTGAACATGAAAAATTACCCTAGGTTAAATTTTAGGAAAATTGGAGTTGAATAGTACGAGAGAGCTCGGTGACAAGTACAAGGGGGTAATTGTATTGGGACCGAAAAATTCGAGATAGGGGACCCAACGGACAGTGTAACCTGAGACTAAGAAATGAAAGTACAGGTTGAGCGGAGTCTAATGGTATAATTTGAAGAGAACCTGGGATCAAATAGGTCTCTAAATGGGCAAATAAAGAAAAATTTCACGGGTCAACCTAGGGTCGACCAAAACTTTAACTGAATGATTGACGGACCTAGAGATCTCTGATTTCTCCCAAAATTCATATATACCATGTAACTAATGTAAAGACACCCTAGGAACTAAAAAATAGTAATTTGGATAATTATGGAATTTCGGATTTTGGTCCGGCTATGCAAATTACTGGGGCCAAAAATATACCAAAACGATGTTGGAATAGGCTAAAATTTTAATCAAATGTTTTTGAATATGTAAGGACATTCGGTGTAAAATTTCAAAGCAATATGATATTGGGAACGAAAATTCATATTTCAGGGTGCAAAACCGAGATTGGGTCATTTGGAGGGCCAAACCAGAGAATTTGACCATAAAAAGATATATAACCCATTAAAATAAAGTCATGATCAAGTATGAGTGAGCTTATGCTAGTAGGATAAGCCTAGCTTGATGTATGGCCAATAAATGACAAAAATTAAGGCCTTTGGATCTAATGGAAATGATTGAATCATGGCCCCTCCTTTGGTACACTTAAAGACACCCTATAATAGCTCATTAATATCTACAAAGAACCTCAGAATTTTTGCAACTTCCCCTTCTTTTTCTTCAAAATCGGAGCCCCTCTTCCTATTGCTTCTCCATAAATTTTCTTCACCCCAAGTTTTATTTCTTTAAATAACAAGCTTTATTCACAACTTAATACTCATAAATCGATCCCCTTCAACCTGGAAAAGGATTTCCACCAAAAGGAGGCCAAGAAATTAGGGATTTAAGGTAAAAATCCTAAGGTAAGATTTTGTGATTTCTTGAGTTTTAAGTGGGATTTGAAGGGAAAATTTTATAGGCATATAGAATTAGACTAGGGAACTATAGTGGTGATTTTAAATTGCTGAAAAACATGCATTAATCTTGTGATTTTCTCCCTTGCAAATTTGGCCCTAAGAGGAAAACATAGAGTAAGGGAGGAACTAAGGAGGAAAAAGGAAGGAAAAGGAAGATTAGGTGGAGAACAACATAATTGAGGTTAGTGGATACAATCTACCTATAATTTCACTTATTTTAGTGGATTTTTCATGAAATTTGTATTATGTAACTATACAAGGTTGGGCAAATTGATGAAATAAATTGACATAACCTAATATAATGATGAAATAAACTAATATAAACTCAAATTAGTGATCAAAACCAAGTGAAAATGGTGGAACCAAGTGAGGCCGAATTATGTAACCTAATTCATTAAAATGGTAAATGTTGTTTAATGAAGTATTAAATCATTATTGAGCTATTTAAGCCATGGGAAAAATAATGGAGTTTATTAGAATGCAAAATAAATTTTGTACTTGATTACGTACATGTATACATAATGGTGGAAGTTTATGAATCATAAGGAATTTAAGGTAAACTAAATGTATTATACCATAATGATGCTTGAAAGGCATATAGAAATGTGTATGGTATAAAAAAGAAGGATAAAACAATGTGTAAGTGTGAGGCCTATAAGTGGCCGAGTGGTGTACATATATATAATGCCATGTTTTAATTGTATTTTTGTAATAATTTGTGTATAATTGTGAAATGTATAATTAATGAGCTTGAATGAATAGAAATGAAATTATGATAATGTTAACATAATGTATTTGATGTGTGGAATGGTGTAAAAATAAAATAAAGTAAGAAAATACAATAATTTATTATGCCCTTAGTGCTTAGTGGGTAACCCAGGACCCTAGGATAGTATGGCTAGCCATAGGGGCACTTACCTCGCGGTGTTCTGTATATTGTACTGTTACTCTACTATTATTGTACTGAAAGAGTGAAATTGCACGGTTAGCCGACTCATTATACTGATATACTAGGGAGTAGCATCGTACCTTAGTGGTATAGTTGCTCCCACCTATTGGATTTGCTCATCCACTTATCCGATTTATGGTTTTTCTACTGTCTACAACTAGGGCAAAATGGTAATTTTATATGAAACTATGAAAATGGGTATTTACGGCCTTTAAAATATTAAAAATGCGAATAAGAATGAAATAGGGTGAAAAATGAGGTATATATGTTCAATAGGGGTAAAAATATAATTACACGATTAACTGAGGGCAAAATGGTCAAACTGTGGTAAAAATGTGGTTAAAATGGCCAAGATGGGTAATATGACTAAAAATGGCAAAATCATAATTATGGAAAGTTATAGAGATCAAACGGTAATTTTTCCATCTAAAGAAAAATTTTAAGGGCTAAAATGTAATTTGTGTAATTAAAGCAAATAAAAATCAAAGGAAATCGATAGGGTCAAAATTGGAGTTAAATTAGCTTAATTGGAGAAAAGTAAATGAGAAAGTCAAATTTGGGTCCAAATTGAAAAAGTCAAACTTCAGGGGGTATAATTGAAAATTTTCACTTAAAATAGTGAAATTGTGAAATTAGATATAAAAGAATATTTTTAAGCTAATTAGGAGAAAATTTTGACATAAAGAGAATAAATTTGAAATTTATGAAATCTGAAAATTCACTAAATTATTAATGAATTTATTGATTTAAATACTTAGAATATAGTAAGTGAAATTTTATGTATGTGTATCCACCGCTAAGCGACTATGTTACTTAGCGTGTAGTTTATTGTGACTGCACGTAGGGACAGGTGTAGCCAACTGATGCTGAAGACTAGTAGTGGCATGTACAGAGTAGTAGAACTTTTGTTACAATTGGATTATAAATATTTTCCAAAAATTTTCAAGTACCTTATGAAGTTATCTGTAATAACTTATGACTATAGTAAAATTTATTGTTGGTGTGCTTGAAAAGATACCTTTAGTTATTTATATGATGAGCTATATTGAAGTGTTGTGTTGATTGTTGAATTTTGGGAGTTGGAGGAATGATATTTAGGAGTGTAATTTGAATATTGCAGGTTTGGGCAGTATGAATATTAAGCCATCATGGTGCCGGATTTTCCCAAATTAAATAACAAATTGATTGTAGTAGAAATGTTAATAAAATAATACAGACTTGAAATTGTATAGAGGGTGCTGCAATATGTTTAACTAGATTTTGACCATTGTCTATATTTTGATTGTTATTTAGTTCATGTTTTCATTTCTATAATGCCATCCTTCCATGAACGTGTCGAACATGATTTAATATGGATAGAATGGCATGTTAGGTTTTAATTCACCATTGATGTACATTTGGAAACTCTTGATTCAAATTTTGTTCTTACATGTTATTTATGTTTTGATGTGATTTAAATATGTCCTGATATTTAAATAGATTTGACTTGTTTTAGGATTTAGAAATATGCATATTTAGGCTTCAAGTTGAGATTTAGGATTCCTTACATCTTTCTATGCATTTCTACCTGCTACTATCTGTGTGTCACGTGACAGACTAGAAGAAGACTTCACTGACAGCCGTCTTTCATGGCAATGGATGGGATATAGTGAAGCCTTCTTTTCATCCCGTTTGCCTTCTCTCTGGCCATCTGTCATGCATGTTTGGTCGTACATGACCTTAATTCCAGCCTCATATTAATGTGTTATTTTTATCTTTCATATTAATTTTTTTTTTGTATGCTTAGCTAAATTTACATGTTACTTTAATTATGTTTCATGCATTTTGCTATTCTGCTTGCATATTTATTTTTATTCTAGAATGCGTTTTTAATATTTAATATTTATATATTTATTTTCCTTTGTTATATTACTAGTTATTTTCTTCATTAATGTCTCTTAAGCATTTAACCTTTATTTACAATGGGCCTTTGAAGATTTAAAGATTGAGATGCCATGGAGAGCTTCCCTTGGACTTTTACTTCATCTTGGTTTATTTATTTATCCATTTATTTTTTTATTTACTTACTTTTACTTGTAATATTTATTTGTATGTATTATTTTGGGGATCTAATAGGTAGTAATAAAATGGTTTTTCGAACAATAATATAAAAATCAATTTAAAACCATTTATACTAATTAATTAGGTTTTTCTAATAAAATAGACCAGTGTCCAAGTTTTCAATCCAAAAATCACATCATAAGTAAAAACCTTTTCTTGTAAATATGCATAAGGGATTGAATCTTCCCAATCTGATTAATTCCCCATTTTAGGTATGGCAATTTACTTATCATTTCATTTGGATGATTTGCTTCTATAATAGTTTAAGTAGTTGACTTAATCAATTTTTTACTTATTCATTGCTTTATTTACCACTTTTTTTATTTGATTGATGTGTTTATTTAATTTTTCGCAATGCATTTTATGAGAGGGGAGATTCAATTCATATCAAAAACCTATTTATAAAACAACACCTAACTAGGATATAAGTATGAGTGATGTCCCGAACACCAATCTCTATTCCCTCCATGATGAATATGAGGAGTAGGGGTCCTAGTGATGAGGATCCAGCCTTTAAAAAGATGGAGGAGAAAGTTAAGGCTATGTCTAGGCTACTATCTTCTTGTAGGGGGATAAACCCTAAAGATAGGAATTTAGATGGAGATGAGCCATTGCCACAGAGGTTTAAGATGCCTGACTTGCCAAGGTTTGATGGTACTTTAGACCCTTCGACCCACATTAAATAATATACACTGATCATAAAAGGGAACACCCTGACTAGAAAGTAGAAGGTGGAGTATTTTTGTCTAAGTTTGATAGGGCCTACAATTGACTGGTATCATAGGTTGGATAAGTACACTAAGGAAGATTAGGACCTATTGAATGAGGAGTTCCTTAAATAGTATGATTGTAGTACCAAAATGGAGGTTACTCTGAAAGACCTCGAGCTATTTCAGTAGAAATATGATGAATCCTTCCACGAGTACCTCACCAGGTAAAGGATAGGGTAATAGAGATGAAGAGAAAGCCTGGCATAGTTGATCAAATTAGGCTATTTATTCAAAACGCAAGCCTATACTTTAGAGATGGCTTAAAAATGAAAGGCTTGAAGGATCGAGAGTTGTTAAAGGCTATAACCATAGAAGTTGAATGGAAGCACTTAGCCAAAAGAGCAACCAATAAGGGTACCATGAGGAACTTCGAAAATAACAAGGCAATTGGAAATAGTAATGGGTCAAACAGAAATGGAAAGATTGTAGAAGTGTTCACTACAGAATCTAGTTAGAGGCATTATCCCAATTTTAGCAAGGCACTATCTTGGGTACTAGATTATTTAAGCAAGGAAGGAAAGCTTCAACCACTACCCTCAAGGCCTGCCAAAAGTTAAGGACTTCCCTACCATAGGGAAAATCAATACTGTGTATACTATCAACATACTAGGCATCTAACTGACTGTTGCTGCACCTTGAGAAATAGAATTCAGGATTTGATAGACAACAAACAAATTTTGGATCCTAAAAAGAGAGATAAGAAGGAGAAAGAAGGTTATAGTGCCATGCCACCTCTAGTGTTTATGATCGGGTCTAACTTACCTAAATGGTATGTCATGAGAGACCTATGTGGGAATGAGTACTTGGCCGTTACTCACTCCACCCCTAAAGAAACAAAGCCAAGTGAAGAAAATTAGCCTGTTTTAATGATTGATTACTGGGATACCCTTACAGAGAGTGAGGATGAAGGGACTTTGGTGCCCATTAACATTTAGAGTTTAGCCAGTGAAGGTAAGGAGGAGATAAGAGAGGAGAAAAAGGTAAGGGTGGTCACTAGGAGTGGAAGAGTAGGCCCAAAGATTGAAAAATAGTTGGCTCCTACTGCGATGCTTATGGAAAAGGAAGTTGAAGGTGATCAGATAATTAAGCAGTTGAAGAAGACACAAGCACATGTTTTTATTTGGGATTTGTTGAGACATTCTCCCTCTCATAGGCAAAAACTGGTGGAAGCCTTAAGTGAATTTACTATCGCCACCACCATTTCACCCTTTGAGATGTTATATTTGGTCAAGGGGGGATAGGTGAAAATGTTGTGTCCTCTGAGATGTTGAATGGCAAACACATGACCTATGTGATGGTAGATGATGGCTTTTCCATTAATGTTTGTCCCTTGGTGATAATCCCAGCTTTTGGGGTAAATAAGAATATGTTGAGCAAGTTTGACTTGACCATTTCTGCTTATGATAATTCTAAAAGGCAAGCTATTGGAATATTCAAGGCTTTAGTAAAGATGGGGCCCATTGAGACCGAGGTTGAATTTGTGGTTCCTCTTATTCTTGCCATCTTTTTTGTGTTGTTATGAAGGCCATGATTTCATAAGCTAGGTGGGGTGCCTTCCACCTTGCATTAGATGATCAAGATCCCCCATAATTGTTAAGTGGTAACCATTAAGGCCACAAGGGAGAATCAGGTGTTTGTGCTCGAGATAGGAAAACATCCCTTCAGTGGGTTCCATGTATCAGTTATCAGTGATGAAGATGGTAAGGGTGGTTTTGCTGATAGGCCCCAAGTGATCAATATGCTAAAGAAGATGAACTTTCTACTAGGTGTTGGTTTAGGAAAGAACTCCCATGGACCTCAGACTGCTATAGCTACCAAGGGTCAGAAAGAGAAGAAAGGGCCAGGCTTCACTAGTCCCAATTAAAAGGACAAGAAGAAGGAAGCAGTGAAATAGATCCCCCACATTTCTTAGAGTTTTATGCTAGTTTCAGGTATTTGCCTTTACTATGGACAAAATGAACCCCAGCTGATAGGGGATCAGATAGTGCCAAGATTTGAGCTATTTAATGTTGTTTTCGATTGGGAGCAAGGGGTTATCAAGTCAGTTAAGGATTTATGGGATGAAGAGATTCTCCTACACCATTTATCTTAGGACAAAGAAGTGCTCGGATAGGTCATGATAGAGAAGCTGTGTCAGGACCCAACATAGGCCCTAGGAGAATTCATGGGTATTATTATGGTAATAAGCTCTAATTAAGATTTATTATATGATGAATTATAAGTTAAGACTTTATGGATTCATTTGTTTCATTTGAAAGAGGGTAAAATAGATATTTTACCTTGTGTATAATTGGAACAAAAATGTGATTATTGGGACAATTACAATAAAATAAAAATAGTTGGGGGTGAATTTGTGAATTCAAAAAAGGAAGGGATTTGAAGTGAAAATTGTTGTGGGTCATTGATGATGTCATCTTCCACTTAACCCCATAGAAATTTGGTATATTAGAGGGAGATTGAGACTTGGAGTAGGCCATTCAAAAGGAAAAACAAAGAAACACTTCTCTGTCTTCTCTCTTTAATAAAATCTATAATTCCCCATTTCTCATTCTCTCTCTAAAGATATATAAATTTCACTCTCTCTTCTTTCTTGTAAACTCAAACCCCTTCATCCTAAAGACCATCTCTTCATTTCCATTATTATACATGTAAGGAGAGGTTGATGAAGAATGTCTTCAAGGAGAAAAGCAAGCATGGATTAGTAAAAAGGAGACAGAGAGAAAGGGGTTTTAAAGAAAGATTTGGAGTTGCATGTTAGGTTTGGGGAACTCCATTCACTTTTAATGTGTTTGTCTTGTGTTAAGATTTAGATATAATGTGTAATAGATGCATTTTAGGATGGTGATATGGTTTATAGATATGAGATCTAAGATTTGTACTTTGCATATGTTTGTTTTGATGAAGATTAAAGATGGTAGTATTGAAATAATAGAAGATTAGTTCATTAGACCTTTGCATGTGTTCATTTTAAGGTCTATTTGATTTAACTATATGGCTTGAGGTTAAAATATAATAAGTTTAAGCAATTCGTATGTTGAAGAAGGAAAAAAAAGTCAATTTTAGAAATTGACAGATTGTTAAGTTGAGTATGTTGCTTCATTTTTATAGTAACCTTTGGATTTTAAATCTATTACTAAGTTGAAATTGAGAGCTAAGGGTGTTTTCAAGCAAGGAAATAACCTAGATTTTAAAGGTACATTTATGTAAAACCAGTGTAATTGAGCTATAGAGTGAATGCAAGATAATTGCTGAATTAGGCTATGAATTTTGTGAGCAGAGGGGTGAGCTTTTCGGCAATGTCCCGCTTGTGACTTCTGTCGCACTCGTGAAAGAACATGACTCCTCCTTTTTTTAGTTCTTTCTTCTTCTTTTTCTTCATATCTATTTACAATCTTTTGTCGCGATCATAATGAGTTTCATACTTGCTACAGGTCCTTGCATGCTTAAGAATATGATATGCATGACTTTAAGGTTAAGATGGATGATGTGGGTATGTTCAAATGACTTAAAGTAAAAGTTAACAATGAAAATGTGACATGCAATGATTTATAAATATAGGAAAGAATGGTAGCAATATGTTGTAAAATCATCAATAGACCTAAGTTGACATGTTATTATGGCATGCACATAAATATATATGATTATATTGGTTTACTTGGAATAGCAAAAGTTTGCATGTGTGTGCCTACACTATCATACTATCATATGATTGTAAATAATTTAAGTATGGTATGTTTAGAGATATTTGCTCAACACATGATATTGTATACACACACACACACACACATAAAGTACGTATAGTTATTAATGTTGGGAATTAGTTACATACATCTCACACATAAGCGGAATTTAAAATTTTTAACCAATAGATTTGATCTTTCCATGAATTTACAATATACATATTAATGAGAATAAGAAAAATCACCTTTGATTTTTGTTGAACAGTTGATTTTCCTTCTCACCGAGTTGTCGCAAACCACAGTGTCTAAAATTGAACACCTCCAATGAGTAATCCACACTAGAGAAGGATTGAATGAACCATCAAAGGAAGAGAATAAGGGCTGGCCAAAATCCCTTTGATACTAGCAAGGGGTGGCGGCTAGGGTTGAGAGTGAGAGAAACTCTTTTCTCTTAATTGTTCACCTTAACCCTAATACCCTATCACTTGAATTTTTATAGTTAGGTTAAAAATCCAACTTAATAATAGGATTGATCTTTGAAATTGCTTGAGAAATATTAAATGGGCTTCTGAAATTATTAATAATTTATTTGAGCTCAATTAAATCCAATTTATGTCCTTTTACAAAAGAATATAAACAAAACCCACAAACTAGGCCCTTTGTGCGTATACTTGGATTTAATCACTCAAATGAATTCCAAATCCATCCAAATTAAATATGTAGGCTTCATAACACTTATGAAATACATTTAATTTATTTTGGTCTAAGAATTAGGCCTCCAAGGCCTTCTACCAGAATGTGGTATGAAACCCTTCCTCTGGAGGGTTTATGCGCCAACCTCAATTCTTTGGGCCCCTTTTAATTTCTCCAATGGATCTATTAATTATTATATCAACCCTATAACACTTATAGTCTAATAATAATTAATTATGAAATACATTATTTTAATTAGGTCCATTTTACAGAACATTTCTAAAAAGTTCTGCGAACAATTTTACTTGATCATAATTAATTAAACTCTTTAATTAATTATTCTATTATTCACTTCTCTATTCCTATAATAATATCAAATATTATTATCCTTGTTATTTTACCATTTTATCCTTTTTTCTATATGTGTGTGACCTATTGGGTTCCTGTCCATATTGGCAGTATAATTCGTAATTCTGAGTTCTATTCAAAAATCATATGATTTAAACCCCTTTAAATCATTTTATCAATCCCTATTGATATTTATGATATATTACTATACAAATCATGATTGGCCTCTAGTTAGGCATCATGACTACCTAAATGTCAGAAAAGTCAAGTGGTTTGACTATACCCTTCAATAGAAACAATTACCGTGTAATTACTCCTTTCACCACTCTTATCTGAATTAGATTCTGAGTATGGATTTCTATCAACTCATATAAATCTAATTATGTATGTTATAATAATTTAACCATTGTTCCCAAAATTCCCTTCATGGATCTCTATCCATCTTGGCATATTACTCTGGCCAGAGATTCTCAGAACAAGGTAATTATAAAATCATACGAGATAACTTTCCTTAATAAATCTGGGATGGTGAATCCTTTGTCAATCACTCAAATTTCTTCAAGTAGGTCATGATATACCCAACCTCGTAACTATGTTCACCTCCAGTTGGAAATAATCAATTATGGAGTCAAAGTATACCACTTACTACTTAAGATAACTTTGGTGATCTCAAGTCTAAGGATACTTGCACAACCGCTATGAAGAGATTCCTCACTGACATAGATTTAATATCCATGTGATGATTCTCTTTACAGGTCTCTAATGAACTTGTTCTTCTAAGAAGCATCCACATGTTGGCTTTGATTATCTTCCATAATCACAGTTATAAGAACCACTACTTGAACCATTTAAGAAGCATAACATGTGCTAGTCTATCCAAATTAATAATGTCCTATCTTGTTAATTCTATGACTAGAAATATTTAGATATTAACACATTTGCATGCAATAGACATCTCATATCATGAACACTTTCATGATTGCCTTTGTAGTATGTTTATAATATCTAGGACTTCATTTATTAATTTAAGATTTATAAACTCATGTATTTAAACATAGCATTAATAAATGATTAATGCCTTTTATTAAGAATATGAGTTCATACATATGAAATATATCCCTATTACATGGGCTCTAGGGCATACTCTCTAATAATCTCCCACTTGCACTAGAGCCAATCACTCATATGTCTCAGTCCCATTCTATTTATATGGTGATCGTGCTTAATCTGGGAAAGTGCTTTAGTGAGGGGATCCACCACATTATCATTTGTAGGGACCTTTTCTATTTTCACATCATTTCTAGCTACTATTTCCCTTATGTGATGGTAGCGTCTGAGAACATGCTTGGATCGCTGATGAGACCTTGGTTCCTTTACTTGCGCAATGGCTCCATTTTACTCACAATATAAAGGAACTAGATCAAAAATGCTAGGCACCACTCATAGTTTAGATATAAACTTTTTGATCCAGACTGCTTCTTTAGATGCTTTTGAAGCAGCAATGTACTCAGCTTCTGTCGTGGAATCAACAGTTGTTTCTTGTTTGGAACTCTTCTAACTAATTGCCCTTCTTTGTCAGATTGGAAGCTAGCATCTGTATACCCATTTACTTCCAAACTATCCTCTCTATATACCAAGAATATATCCTTAGTCCTTCTCAAGTACTTAAGGATATTCTTGACAGTTGCCCAGTATTCCTCTCCAAAATTGGATTGGAATATGCTTGTGACACTTAAAGCAAATGCTACATCTGGACATTTATATAACATAACATACATGATAGAACCAATTGCAGATGCATATGGTATTCTATTCATGCTCTCTCTATCCTCTAGTGTCTGTTGACACATAGACTTAGAAAGGTGTTTTCCATGCACCATGGGTATAAACCCTTTCTTAGAGAGATCCATATTGAACCTCTTTAATACTTTATTTATATATGTACTTTGAGAAAGACCTAGTAACCTATTAGATCTATCTCTATAGATCCTTATTCTTAGAATATAGGATGCTTCTCCAAGGTCTTTCATGGAGAATTGCTTGGGTAACCATACTTTAACAGATTGGAGAAGAGAAATGTCATTTCCTATGATCAATATGTCATCCACATATAGAACTAGGAAGATGATTGCACTCCCACTGACCCTTTTATACACACAAGGTTCATCTTCATTCTGTGAGAAACCAAACTCTTTGATTGTCTCATTGAATCGTATGTTTCAGCTCCTAGAGGCTTGCTTCAATCCATAAATGGATCTTTGAAGCTTACATACCTTTTCGCCATTTCCTGATGTGAACCCTTATGGTTGTGTCATATTCACATCCTCAGTCAGATTTCCATTTAGGAAAGCTCTCTTCACATCAATTTGCCAAATCTCATAATCATAATGAGCTACAATGGCTAAAAGTATTCTTATAGACTTAAGTATTGCTACAGGGGAAAAGGTGGTTGAGTTAAAGTCCATACTTTATTCTCATACATGGAGTCTATTTCAGACTGCATAGCCTTAAGCCATAAATTATGTTTTGAACTGTTCAAAACTTCTTGATAGCTTGTAGGCTCATTGTTCTCTACTACAGCTATACCTCTATTTGAATCAATGTGAAATCCATATCTCACAGGGATAGAACACATCTTGTTGGATCTTTTAGAATTTTGTGTATAATTAGGTTCAACTGTAATCTCATCATTACGAAATTCAGTCTCGGGTTCAATCAGTTGATCTACTTCTATTTTTGGGTTTTAAACTTCAGCAAGTTCAATTTTACTCCCACTGTCCTCTTGTAGGAGAAATTCTCTTTCCAAGAAGACAACATGCCTTCAAACAAACACCTTTTGTTTAAAGGGATGGTAGAAATAATATCAAAATGTTTCTTTTTGATATCCTACAAATAAACATTTGTTAGACTTAACATCTAGTTTGTCTGACATTGTCCTCTTCACATAAGTAGGACAACCCCATACTTTCATATGAGAAAGTGTGAGTTTCTTGTTATTCCATATCTCATATAGAGTAATATCAACCAATTTATTAGGAACTCTGTTTAACACATAAACAACAGTTTCTAGTGCATATCCCCAAAAGGACTTAGGCAAGTCTACTCGGCTCATCATGGATCGAACCATATCTAATAGTGTTTAATTTCTCCTCTTAGATATACCATTGTGTTGTGGTGTATATGGTGGAGTCCATTGAGATAAATCCCATTATCTCTAAGATAATCTTGAAATTCTTGGCTTAAGTATTCTCTACCTCGATCTGATCTAAGTGTCTTAATATGTTTGCCAAGTTGCTTTTCTACTTCATTTCTGAATTCTTTAAAATTTTCAAATGCTTCGGATTTATATTTCATTAGATAGATATATCCATACCTGGAATAATAATTTATGAAAGTAATGAAGTAGGAGTAACCTCTTTTGGCATGTGTAGTCATTAGACCACATACATCTGAACGTATTAAGTCCAAAACCATTCTAGCTCGTTCTCCTTTACCAATAAAGGGAACTTTTTTCATTTTTCCCAATAAACAAGATTCACATGTGTCAAATGATTCATAATCAAATGATCCTAAATCACCTGACTTATGTAATTTGGTCATACGTTTCTCATTTATATGGCCTAAACGACAATGCCATAAATATAAGGTATTTAGATTATCTTGTTTCATTCTCTTGGTATCCACATTATGCACTTCTTTAATTAAATCAAGAACAAATATACCATTCTCAATGATAGCTTTTGCATAAAACATATTGTCCTTAAAAATGTAACAACACTTGTCCTTTAAGGAAATGTCATAATCTTTCAATAAACAACTGAAAGAAATAATACTTTTGGACAATGCTAGAACATAATAACAATTATTTAACTCCAGTATCAATCCACTTAGAAGAGGCAAATGGTAAGTCCCCATAACTATTGTAGAGATGTTTTGTCCAGTGGTTGACTGTAGACATATTTTTGCCTTTCCAACTCTTCTAATGCTTCTAAGCCCCTGTAGATCATTACACAAATGAGATCCACATCCGGTATGTAATACCCAAGATTGTTTTGAAGTAATAGAATAAGTATTAATTTCAATCATATTAATACCTGAAGTAGAAGCATCAGCTTGCTTCTTCTCCTTGAGAGAATCTAGATAGGTCTTGCAGTTACACTTCCAATGACCGTCTTTTCCACAATGGAAGCAAGTTCCTTTGGGATTCTCTTTTTTGGTAACCTTCTTCTTGGAAATCCCACCATGCTTTGGCTGCACCTTGGTCATCTTATTCTTTTTTTGCTTCTTGCCTTTAGCAGAGTGACAACCATGACACTTTTTGAATCCTTCTTGAAGGATCCATCAGCTGTTTTGAGCATGTTGATTAACTCAGGAATGGTCACTTGGATCTTGTTCATGTTGAAGTTAAGCACGAAAGGTGCATAACTTGGAACTAACGAGTACAAGATTAAATCTATGTATAGATCATTATCCATTACATAGCCAAGTCTACTCAAATGCTTAATATACCCATACATCTTTAATGCATGAGTAGCGACCGAAGTGCCTTCCACCATTTTGCAGCTAAATAAAGCTCGAGAAATCTCATATTGGTCAGTTTTAGCTTGAGAAGAATAAAGCTCCTTTAAATGCAAAATTATGGTTCTAGCATCCATCATCTCATGTTGCTTTTGAAGCTTTGAGGACATAGCACCCAACATCAGACATGCTACTGCTTCATTATCCTATATGTATTTTCGATAAGCGCCCTTGATATCATCAATGGCATCATCTGAAGAAAGTGGTAGTGGATCTTTATCCAAGACATAATGGATCTTTTTAGCTCTGAGAACAATTCTCACTTGCCTGATCTAGTCAGAATAGTTTCTGCCAACCAGCTTGTTATCCAAGATTGATCGTATATTAATGTTTGATGTGCTCATGATGATGACCTAGATGTGAAAAAGAAAAATTATGAGAGTATGTTCATATATATGTATGCATTAATTAGGTATTTAATTAATCCATTTACTCCCACTATTTTATTACGAATCAATAGCCCTCACTATTTAATCCGAGAAAACCTCATGGTTTTTTAGTGGGCCAATATCCAATCCTTGATATGAAATTTGACCTTGACTTTGGTCAACAAATCAAAATCCATACCCTTGAAAGGTAGGTGTCTCTATACCAATTGTGTCTCTACACAACTATTGGATCATTCGGTTATCAACTCTTGATACATGCATATCATATATGCATTCCCCAATCTTGCCACTAGAACCATTAGCCTTGTCTTTGGTCAACAAGCTAATGGGCTAGCTAAGATGACCCATTTAATTAAATTTGAACATATTCGATATAATGTGAGCTTGACTTTGGTCAACAACCTACATTATAAAGAGCTCTGGTTCTCCTCAAATTAATGGAAGGCTTATATACCTTAGTATTAGTTTGAGAAATTTTAGTTAATTGAGTCTCATCATACATGGTTGGCATACATTGGTATGCTTCCTATATCTATCTCATAAATATAAGCATACAAATATGGTATAGTTATGGACATTACTACATTGATTTCCCCGAGCCAAAAGGGAAATCAAAAGGTCAAACCTAGCTAATATGCATGATTCAAAAAAGTAAAAATAATTACATTATCTTCAAACTTGTTGGATCTCCATTCGGCCCATCTTGCTCCTTGATAGTGGTTTCCATCTCTATCCATAATTCTAATCTAAGTAATCTAATTACATATTACAATTTGAAAAGAAATACAAACCAAAAACAAGTGGCTGAGACATGAAAGTCTTCATTGGGCCGAAACATGCATTATGCTCAATCACATTGGGCCTTGTCCATAACTTTCCATCATGCCAATCATACACCCTTATATGCATTTCTAATGCATAAAGTAAAACATATAATGGATTACTAGCTTTGTTTCAACTCTTAAAACATACTTTTAGTTATTTTAATAATGTGATCAAATTAAGAAACTTTTTCCATTTTGAAAACTTTCATTTTAGGAAACCTTTTTGCATGCATGTGTTCTTGCCTTAATTATCAATCTAATTGATTATTAATTAATTATCAATTGATTTTTTAATTAATTAATCATATTAAATAATTAAAAAATCAATTTTGGGCTTAAAACAAGGGTAGGCCAAAACCCACATAATAAACCCTAAGATGTGTTCACACACAAACTAGTTTTTTGTCTATTGGACCATTTGGGCCTTTTGGAATGAGCCAAGCCCACTCCAGCCTTTAAAACCCATTAATAAACTTAATTTTAGTTTATAATATTTAATTTGAATAAGCTTCTTGGGCCCACCAAGTCATTCACTAATTTAAATCAAGTCCGTAAGCATAATTAAGCTAATTAAATGGTTTTAATGAATTAAAATTAATCCAATTAATTTAAGGCCTATTTTAATTAATACAATTAATTAAAAACACATTAATATATCAGATATATTAGATTTAGAAGATTAAAAATTTTTCTAAACATGAACACACCAAGAACATACCAAGAACACAAGAAGAACACCAATTTATCGAACTTTTCGACTAAACTAATTTTATATACAAAACTTGTTCGATTTTAATTTTGTTTGATCCTATGGCTTAATATCACAAATTAAACACATAAATTATCATCAAAATGATCTTAGAGTGGATCAATAAAAAATTAATTTAGAACAACCCCTAAACTTTATTGAAAAATAAAACCCTACACGCCATTCTCAATGGTTCTTTTCTCAAAAGAATCGTTTTTATTTTTCGTTTTATATATTTGATCACATACATCCAGAAATAAATATTTTTCATTCATGAACAATCAAATCTGATATTTTAAAGTTCATGAAATAAATAACTCAAAAATAAAAACTATTCCACAAAATATAGAATTGTAGATTCATGGCAAAACCTGGCTCTGATACCATGTTGGGAATTATTAGTTACATACATCTCATACATTAGCGAAATTTAAAATTTTTAACCAATAGATTTTATCTTGCCATGAATTTACAATATACATATTAATGAGAATAAGAAAAATCACCTTTGATTTTTTTTGAACAGTTGATTTTCCTTCTCACTGTCGCAAACCATAGTGTCCAAAATTGAACACCTCTAATGAGTAATCCACACTAGAGAAGGATTGAATGAAACATCAAAGAAAGAGAACAAGGGCTGGTAGAAATCCCCTTAATGCTAGCAAGGGGTGGCGACTAGGGTTGAGAGAGTGAAACTCTTTTCTCTTAATTGTTCACCTTAACCCTAATACGTACCCAATCACTTGATTTTTATAGTTAGGTTAAAACTCCAACTACATAATAGGATTGGGCTCTTTAAAATTTTTGGAGAAATATTGAATGGGCTTTTGGAATTATTAATAATTTATTTGGGCTCAATTAAATCCAATTTATGTCCTTTCACAAAAGACTATACACAAAACCCACAAACTAGGCCCTTTATGCATATACTTGGATTTAATCACTCAAATGAATTCCAAATCAATCCAAATTAAATATATAGGCACCATAACACTTATGAAATATGTTTAATTTATTTTGGTCCAGGAATTAGGCCTCCAAGGCCTTCCACCAGAAGGTGGCGTGAAACCTTTCCTTTGGAGGGTTTCTGTGCCAACCTCAATTCTTTGGGGCCCTTTTAATTTCTTCAATGGATATATTAATTATTATATCATCCCCATAAAAATTATAGTCTAATAATAATTAATTATGAAATACATTATTTCAATTAGGTCCATTTTACATAACATTTCTAAAATGTTCTGCGAATAATTTTACTTGATCATAATTAATTAAAATATTTAATTAATTATTCTATTATTCACTTCTCTATTCCCATAATAATATCAAATATTATTATCCTTTTTATTTTACCATTTTATCCTTTTCTCTATATGTGTGTGACCTATTGGGTTCCTGTCTATTTTGGCAGTATAATATGTAATTGTGAGTTCTATTCAAAACTCACATGATTTAAACTCCTTTAAATTATTTTATCAATCCCTATTGATATTTATGATACATTATTATACAAGTCATGATTGGCTTCTAGCTAGGCATCATGACTACCTAAATGTCCGAAAAGTCAAGTGGTTTGACTATACCCTTCCATAGAAACAGCCTTTCACCACTCTTATCTCAATTAGATTTTGATTATGGATTTCTGTCAACTAATATAAATCTAATTATGTATGTTTTAATAATTTAACCATTGTTCCCAAAATGCCCTTCATGGATCTCTATCCATCTTGGCATATTACTCTGGCCAGAGATTCTCAGAACAAGGTAATTATAGAATCATGTGAGATAACTTCCTTTAATAAATATGGGATGATGAATCCTTTATCAATCACTCAAATTTCTTCAAGTAGGTCATGATATACCCAACCTTGTAACTATGTTCACCTCTAGTTGGAAGTAATCAATTATGGAGTCAAAGTATACCACTTACTACTTAAGATAACTTTGGTGATCTCAAGTCTAAGGATACTTGCACAACCGTTATGAAGAGATTCCTCACTGACATAGATTTAATATCCATGTGAGGATTCTCTTTGCAGGTCTCAAATGAACTTGTTCTTCTAACAAGCATCCATATGTTAGCTTTGATTATCTTCCATAATCACAGTTATGAGAACCACTGCTTGAACCATTTAAGAAGCATAACATGTGCTAGTTTGTCCGAATTAACAATGTCCTATCTTGTTAATTCTATGACTTGGGATATTTAGATAATAATACATTTGCATGCAATAGACATCTCATATCATGAACACTTTCATGATTGCCTTTGCACTGTGTTTATAATATCTAGGACTTCATTTATTAATTTAAGATTTACAAATTCATGTATTTAAACATAGCATTAATAAATAAATGATGCCTTTTATTAAGAATATAAGTTCATACATATGAAATACATCCCTATTACATGGGCTCTAGGGCATACTCTATAACAATTAATTAGTATGAACATATATGATTGGGTTTCAACCTTGGAATTGGATGGAAATACACAATTGTATAACTTTATTGGTTGTAATATCTTAATCATATATGTTTACTATGCTAAACAAATATGGACATGTGACAATGTGTTTTAAAGATAAAGATGCGTAGGAATTAGGCATAGTGAATTGTAAAGGTATGCATTTATGAAATAATAACATACATATATGTTTGTTTTCATACATTCATAATTCATATGGATATATCTTACAAGTATGATAGTTTAGTGCTTGTGCAAACATGAAAAATATAAGCATACTCAACATGTGATTCTAAATCTTAGTGTATGCCTTGAAGAAATGTAAAATATAGATATGTATGCATATACCTTTTGAATAAAGAAATTGAAGATAGCATGATGCAAAGTATCATTATCATACACATGTGAATGATCTATATGCATTTGAAATGATTACAAGTACATATTATTTATACTTGAACATATATATGATATCATGCTCATAGAAATTTTATACATGAACATTTATATTATACCCTGCTCATAGTTCTACTTATGTATACACATATATATGATTGGAAAAGAGTAAAGTAAAGGAAGATAAAGTTAAGAGATTATTTTGTCCGTTTTACGGATAGATAGGCATGCCTATAAGGGTATTTTCGTAACTACTACCATTGACCCTATTTGGGTCTTAATACAATATAGTTTAGCCCCATTTAGGTCATTAGCCCACATTGTTTGAGTCCACTTGATTGGTCTCCTGTACGGTTCGGCCCTATTTAGGTCTACCGACTAATACCTTCAAGTGCTACTGCTACAGTTTAGCCTGTTATCCACTTCTATAGAAAGTGTAGGTACAATGTATAGAAAAGTATAATGTAAACCTAAAAGATATAGACACATGGTAATTCTTCACTTGATCTTTATTCTATTTTTATATGAAACTCTATATTATATGTGAAAAACATGATATGAAATAAGATTGCATTTTAAATAAGTAGATATAACAATTTAATATCATATGCATACTTTAGGATTATAAGTTATATGTATGAAGTACAAGTACACTATTGTTGTCGTGGCCATAATTATATTGGTGAATGTATGCTTTTTATAAACATATGTTGCTTGATATTGTTAAATAACTTGTGAGACTCCTTGTATATAGAAGTTATGAAATCATTGATGTAATTTCAAAGCGTTTCCATACCTAGGAATACAAGATATATGTATTTGTATATATGCATTTTGATATCTTTCAACAGTTATATTGGCTAAAATATAATCCTTTTAGCTATGCATTTCTTACTTAACATTAAGTGATGATATGTGTGACTTCTTACATATAAACATAAATTAATTATGATTTTACAGTATTTGTATTTGATATATGCTTAGGATAGAAGTAAATTAATATTTCAATGCAATAGGAAATTAAAATTGTACTCAAGGGAAGAATGAATAGGCATGATAAGGATAACGATTAATTAAAATTATTATTATACACATTGATACATGTAATATGATACACATATTTATATGGCATGGAAATTATTAGTATTTATTAATTCATATAGACCTAATTTATTAATTTAAAGTTCTATGATTTATAAATGGGCTTTCCTATGAATCTAGATGGATATTAACATGCATTCAATAAAGGTGAGTAAATCAAAGTGAATACCTAAGAATAAATTATAGAAATCCAGAAAGTATATTTAATGTATATGAATATTCCTAAGAATAAATAATTGATAATTAAGTGGAATGTTAATAAGTAAATGACTTTAGATATAAGAATAATAGGAGTTTAAAGAGTACCTGGAGATGTTATGATCATTATTTTAAATGATTGGTTTGTATGCTTAAAAAGATGTTTTTATGTGTATGCATTATTTTGATGACTTTTGAAAGAGGTCGTTCGCATGTTTTATGTTCCCCACTAAGCTATATAGCTTAGCACAGGTTTTTATCTATATAGGTTGTCAAGCTATGACTCTTTATCAGGGATAATATCTACAGCAGGATGACCAACACAAGTCATAAGAGAGACTGAAAGTATAAGTCCTCATTTTGGTTTTCCTTTGGATTTTGAAGTTGTTAATTTGTGCTGGAAATTTTGTATAATATTGATGTATAGTAAAGGTCCATTTGGTTAATGGTAGTCTGTGATTCATTAATGTATTGTACAATATAGTATAGTATGGTACAGTATGATTTTAATGATATGACATTTGGAAAGACTGTACGATAGTATGTGATTTTATAATATTAGTTCTAAATTATCATACATAAGATACTAATAATTATTAGTTCTAAATTATCAAAATAAACATTAGTAAAATTAATTATAGTAAAAAATAAAAGTAATAAGCTTAGAATAGTAAAAGTAAATAATGAGGATCATGAAGAATCACCAAATTGGTGATTCTTAAAATTAGACAAAACCATTATTTAAGAATCATGGATCAAAATCATGTAGTACAATACCATGAGAAGATTTATGCTCCCAAACATTGTTCTCTAGAGAACAATACATTAATGAATCACACCATACCACTAACCAAACAAGGCCTAATGGAAAGGTTGTAATGTTTAAAGAGGCACTTATGTAAGTGAGGTTTTAATAGTCAAGTTTGTATGTGACATTTTTAATTTCTCATAAGAATTTTGTATAGTGAAGCAAAGTAAAAAACAATTCATTAGATTATAGTTAATTTGGTTATTTGTCGAAGGGTAAAATTATGCTATTAGAGAGGATGTTATAAGCTATTTGCTCCTCAGCTGAAAGGCAAAGGGAAGATAGAAATTGATGATTTAGAGTCCTTGAAGCTGAAAATTTAAGAAATTGTTGACAAAAATAGGTAAGTATGATGGAATATGACATGGTATGAATGTGATGATGGCACAGCGGAAAAACAAAAATTTTTTATCATACATGCCATATAATTCCATGACAAGAATCGAAACATGCAATTTTAGAGTTTTAAACTTACAACTTTAGATGCCTTTAAAACTTGATTTTGATGATGACCAGCAATCAAGAAGGATATGTCCACCTTAGATCTTCACCACCAATGCCAAGGAACAGCCTTTACGCCACTCCCTCTATTCTCACACACACACTTGCAAAGATGGCTTAAAATCAAGAGTGCTAGCTCTATGATTGTGTATTCGACAATGGGAATGATTTGAAGCCACAAGATCTGATCTTGTTCTTCCTTTAGGTTACTGTTTCAGCCCGAGAACACAAGAGAACAAGAAAGATTTCTTTCCCCTTGAGTATTTCGGCCAAGAGAGAAAAATAGCAAAAAAACCATCCAAGTTATTCATTTAATTCATTAATATATATCACTAATTTAGGTCAAGTGTGAGTGCCGTAAATTAAGTGTTAATTTCAGCCTCCATCACTTCCTAATTAAGAGATATATCCTAATTTAAATTCCATTAGAATTTAAATTCAAATGGCATTAGTCATTTAATCAAAACAAACTTACTTATTTAAGGTAAAATAAGTTGCCGAATTCAACTAGTATTTTAGTTTGAATTTTGGCTACTTTAATTTCCTCTCAAGTATTATATTTTGATTAAATACAAATTAGGATTTAATACTCAATTAACTTAATTATACATAGATAATTAATCAATTGAAATTAAACCTAGCACATGCCAACAAATTTCTCTCGTGACCAACATATTTGCTGTTTTAGGCAAAAAACTCGTTTCACATATTTGCCTAAAACAGCTAGCTGTTTTAGGCAAAATCATGGCTTAACAGTTTTGCCTAAAACAGCTAGCTGTTTTAGGCAAAATCGTACCTTGACAGTTTTGCCTAAAACAGCTAGCTGTTTTAGGCAAAAAAAACTGTTTTTACAGATTTGCCTAAAACAGCTAGTCTGTTTACCCATTTTATGCATTAATTTGACTCATTTTATGCATTAATTTGACTTTAAATAAAAGTCCAAATTAATTCCCAATACACAATTTAAATATTTTAAGCCCAATGCTTTGTGTGCGATCCTATAGGTCCATTTAATGTTGGCAATGAATTAATAAATTAATTCAAAGGCTATATATATTCTCTAGCAAGATATTATAGCATTCCAAATTAAATGAAAATGCATATGGCATTTAGTGACCTAATGCAATTTTGCATAGTCCCTTACCCATAAATATCAGAATTAATATAAGGCATGGAACCAGTCATCCTTATATATATTAATTCCTTTCTTGATATTCCAGTGACACTGAACTCTCAGATAAATAATGATTACTCATTATTTCATCTCGGTATGGCCATACACTTCTCAGTTCACTGATCAAGTGGCCGATGATATTTTCTCTCTTATTGAGAGGGGTAATCCCTTCACTTCTCTCATGCTCTCTAACATGAATTAATGCATACCCAATCATACCCGTACTTGTCACTCTGTTACGAGCACGTTAGGTGTATGTCAAAGTACACAGTAATTCATAAAGAGTTTCATAGAGATTTCAGGTCTAAGAACTCCGATACAAAACTTGCATATGAGAAACACTTATGACTTGTACCATGTAGTGTTCTCATGAGCGGATCGTATCCAGATACCATGTTCTTTAACATGTATCTATGATCTCTGATTGACACTCTTGTCCTAATGATCCGTAAGACAGAACTCATAATATCAGAGAGAGCATACTAGTCTTAATTCATTGTTATTCCCATAACAATGACTGACTAGGGATATTTAGAATGAAGTCTCATTTGTTTCAAGGTCTTACAACCATGTGCCTCACACATGATAACTTAAACCGAAACGACATTCTTGGATAGTTTTACCAATTGATATGCACAGGAATACAATAGATAAAACAAATGCCTCATTTTATTAATTTCAAGTGTTTCGTTACAATGCATTGGGGCTAGGGCTTACACTAACAAAGTATTCAAGAAAATTTATTTATTTTCCTTTGATTATGCTTTATGTATGTGAAAATTTTTGAGTTATAGTTGATTTTATTATGGTTAAGGTTAAAAATATTAAGCTGTAAATTAAATTAGAATTATATTTATGATTAGTTGTGAATTTAAGAACCAATAGGTATGTTTTATAGTTAAAATAAATTGAGTATGACCTTAAAAAAATAATTAAAGAAGATTTTAACTGAATTGTAATGGATGACGTAAAGCCATTTAATCTTTTAATTCTTCAAGTAATAGGAAATTTTTAGTTTAAGCATGCTATTGGAAATTAAGAAAGGTTGAGTTAAGGGTTGAAATGATTAATTAGAGATAAATGAAGTATACTCAATACGAAAATTGAACCCGAATGTGGTTAAGCATCGAATAAATACTATTTAAAGGATTAAATAAGTTAAATTAATGAGAGTTAGAAATTTATTTCATTTGCCCTTAGTAAAATTAGATAGGAATTGTAGAAATAGGATAAGGTTGGCATGCCAATTAGGGACGTTTAGCAGTACTGCATCTTGATATGATTACCAGATTGAATGGCTTTGAAAGCTCTTCTGGTGGGTTTGGTTAATTTTGAATCATAGGTTGAATGGTTCCGAGAGCTATGTCCACTTAGGTATATGTATAAATATACATATATAAATGTATACATGTGTGTGTGTATATATATATATATATATATATATATATATATATATATAATAAAGTATATTTAGATGACCTAAGAATTCCCTTGATGGGAACATTATGGCCATAACGGTCTGGGGTTGGCAGATGTACTTCGATGGGGTTGTGAACAACAAAGGAGCAGGTGTATGAGTAATCTTAGTCACCTCAGAAGGAGGGAAAATTCTATTAGCCAAGAAATTGAGATACAAAGCCACGAATAATAAAGCCAAATATGAAGCTTACATCTTTTGGTTGGTAGCCTTGTCAGCTATTGGGGCAAAGTCCACAGAAGTGTTTGGAGATTTATCTTTAGTGGTTTATCAAGTGAAAGGTGAATTGTATCAAATGTTTGAAAGCCTTAAGCCACCAATTTGAGTTTTGTACCTTTGGATATGTCCCTAGGGAAGAAAATCAACTAGCAGATGCCTTAACCACCTTAGTATCAATGTGGGATAATCCAAAAGGGGTGAGTATAAAGTTTTTGTTGATTTTACGTTCTGATAGGTCATGTTTTGAAGATGAGTAGATTATGGATATCGAGGTGGATGATGTAAAACCTTGGTACTATGACATCTAAAACTATTTGGAAAAGTTAATATTTCCTAAGGAAGCTACTGAAAAGGACTAAAGGATGATATGTAAGCTATCAACCCAATTCATTAATGTAGGAGGAGTGCTCTACAAGAGAAAACCTAATGGAATATAGTTAAGGTGTCTAGATAAAAGGAGGCAAGAAGGGTAATCGAAGAAGTACATATGGAAGTGTATTGAGCCTATATGAATTGTTTAACCTTAACAAAAAAATCATACATCAAGGATTCTTTTGGCTCATATTGGATGCCAATTGTTCTAAGTATGTTAGAGAGTGTCAACTATGCTAGTAGTATGCAGACTTAAGACATCTACTTGTTTTTGAGTTATGCAACGTTACATTACCATGGCCATTCACTGCATGGGGTATAGACATTATAGGTATGATTCATCTGCCTGCTTCAAATAGGCACAGGTTCATTATAGTGGCCAATGACTACTTTACCAAATGGGTAGAAGCAAAATCTTTCAAAAAGGTAGACACAAGGGATATGGCTAAGTTCATCTAAAAGAATTTGATAAGTAGATATGGTTTAGTCCATCACATAGTGTTGGACAATGGGTTACATTTCTTTGATGAAACCAGGCAAATGCTTATTAAGTATATGGTTTAACATCGTAAGTTTTTTTTTTTTTGTTATAGACCTCAAGTAAATAGAGCAATTGAGGAAGCTAATAAGAATGTCGAAAGAATTCTGGCTAAGATGGTTTGAACTTATAAAGACTGGGCCGATAACCTCCCCTTAGGACTATGGTGTTATAGGACCACAACCAGAACTTCAATAGGAGCCACACCATTTTCTTTAGTTTATGGAATAAAAGCAGTATTACCCATAGAAATCAAGCATCAATCTTTGAGGGTAGTCTTAGAGGCTGAATTACCAGAAGTAAAATGGGCTAAACAGAGGTTGTCATAGCTTAACCTATTAGATAGGGATAGAATGAGGGCATACTATCACAATAAGATTTATCAGAAGAGACCACCTTATTCATTTGGGATAAGGTTAAGAAGCATCCATTGAAAGAGGGAGATCTGGTATTCAAATAGATAAGGCCTGGAACCCCAGATATTTGAGGCAAGTTGAGTTCTACATGGGAAGGAACTTTCATGCTTAAGAAGTTGATATATAAGGGAGCCATCATTCTATCAGATAGTGATGGCAATGTGTTTAAAGAATTGGTGACCATACATAGATTGAAAAGGTTCCATGGATAAGACTAAGAAGAGAAAAAAAAAGAATAAATTCCTCATTGATTAAAAATTGAAAAATAGTGACCTTGCTAAAATTAGGTGCCTCATTAGGGTGAAAATCGAAAAAAAGGCACTCTAGGAAAAAATTAGAGGCTGGGAGAAAATAATCAATCAAGAAAACTCGAGAGGGCTGATTGATGATAGGAGTTATAATACTTTTAAAGTTTCATTTTGAGATTAAGTAATATGTGTCATTGGGGTAATATTAAATATTGATCATGTATACTAAAATCAGAAAGAAATGTCATGCATGTATTCATAGCGTCATCAATGTATCTGAATGTAGCATATCCTTTTCACATGTCCAAAATTAAAAGGTTTAATAAAGACTAAAACATAATCCATGATAGTATTTGATATAGTTTATTTGTATCACATATCTTTCTTTTTCTATCTAGGTGCCTAAAATGAGGTAGCCTATTGTCGACAGTTGGACTCGTGACCTATTACTTGTATAAGGCAAAATTGGTGAAGTCAAAAGTGCTGATCTTAGGAATAGTAGTCTTCATAGGGAGCCGAGTCCAAATCCTCTGATAATACTCCGACAGGAAGGGAATAGTTAGAATACCATCTCAGAAGCCCAATGGACACATAACAATGCCCTCTCGATCCTTGAATTAATAAGCACAGTGGGTGGTGACATAAAAGGTAGCCCAATGCAATCCGCATAAAAGGACATAACTAGATGCTCTATCCCAGACTATAGAAGTGATGGATAGCCAGGTGCACCTGAACATAATGTCATAATCTATCAACCCAGCCATCTAGTTGACTCTATCTTAGACTGACAAAAGCTCGCACTACATGTGTCTGAGTATGACATATCTCATAGGGTAAGTACCCATGGCTCTGACTCGAGGGGCAGGCTTTAACGATAGCTTCAACTTTTCATGAAACCATATATAAAAAGGAGCCATTGGGGTGAGTTAGATTTATCTTAAGCAAAAATAAGATAAAGAAATACATGAAAATCTGAAAAGACATGTTTTTTAATAAGAAAAGCTAATACGAAAACCCACAAGGGGCATACTACCTTCAAAATAAGGAGTACTTAAAGCAGCATGGGACTATTGGTGATGCAGGAGTGAGGATTATGATGAACAAAATCTAAACCAATGATAATCTCCACTAAAATTAGAAGAAAGTGATTGTGCCCTCTTCGCACGCTGTCTACAATATTGAACAGTGCATAGTCCCCAATCATCAAGTCATCAGTATGCGTCAATAAGCATCGAGCAAAATAGTAAAGTAAAATGATAACAGATTGAAAAGTGGGCACGTCATCAAAGTCAAGAAAAATGTTTGTCAGAGGCTCCAAAGAAAAAGTCCTCCTATGAGGTACAAAACCCCTAGCCTTAGAAGAAAGAATGCTGAGGATATGAGCTACCTCTCTAGGATAACTAGGAATGATGAAAGGTAGACACAGATGGGTATCGGGGAAAAACTTAGCACCAACTATCTCAGTAAATTCCTCTGGTAAAGGGCATAACTCCAGGTATGTAAACCTAATCACATGGAACATCGGGTCCTAATATTGGGCAACAATAACAATCAAATTCCTATCAAAAGATACTCTTCTCAGAAACTTCAAATTATAATACTAACTTAAAAGAGGGTCCTCCCAGGTTCTTAGGTTATCCAACAATCGATGTAACTTTGCAAGTGCAGAAGTCATGGTAATAGGAATTTTTTATTGGTCTAAGTAAAAAAATAATAGAAAAAATAACTGAAAGAAAAATGACCATAAAGGAAAAGAAAAAGAAAAAGGAAAGAAAGAGAAAATACCTGGCAGAAGCTTCCTTAGAAAAGGGAAGAGTCAAAGGCACAAAGACCAAGAATAGTTAGCACTATTTATAGAAAAGGGATGATAGATGGCTATCCCTTGAGATGCGAGCCACGACCAGTTCCTCTGTCGCTTTTGGATGATGAAAATTCATTTTTCTGCATGTCTCATACATTACATGTACATATTGTTGCATTTTCTTTTGCTTTTATATTTTATAGGGAACCCAAAAGTTTTATGGCAAAAAAAAAATGATTTCGAAAGATTTTAGATGTGAAAATTTTAGAAATTCAAGAGGCATGATAAATTTTAGGGAGTATTTTAGGTTTCCAACAAATATATATGACTAAAATAAATAATACATGTATTTAGATATGTAAATAAAATAAAATAACATAGTAAGTATGTAACAAGGACAAAAATATTGTGCCTTTAGATAAATAATGTAATAAGGGATTAAAAATGAAGAAATAATGTTAAAAAGAAAGAAAAAAAGGGCAAAAAAGTCAAAAGTAGTGACAAACAGGACGTACTATATGGCCGTCTGTCGCTCAAAAATTTGAAAAAAAAAGTCTTTTCTTTTTTTCTTCTCCCTTACTTCTCTCAAAATTGCCATTTTTGAAACCTTAAAAGTGCTCTCGATTTTCTTAAGCTTTTTCCCTTATTTTGGGCCCACTTTCTAAGTCATTTGCACCAAAATTCTCCTAGGAGTAATGTGTACTTCAGGGAGTAGTCCGTTTCTATTTTCTTTCGCATTTTCTTTGATCCTTGTTCACATCACAAGTAAATATTATTTAAGTTTTTTCTCTAAATTTTACTTATTTATTTTGTTAGTATAATTATGCTTTAGACCTCTTTTGGTATTTTTAGACCTTTAGTAGTAGATAATTTATGTGAGCATGCTGCCTTGTAGTTTAGAATTAAATGTTGCCTTTAGGAGTGTAACTTAAATTTGTAAATATTCATTTGCATGACACTGTAGCTAGGAACAACCTTTGTGTATGAGCACATAAGTTGTAAATATTTTAGCAATTAATATAGGTAGCCTTCATTTTTGTATCTCTAAAAGCATATTGTACTTATGGCTATAATTGCACTAGAATAATATAAGGCAAATTTAGTTTCTTTTGCTAAATAACTCAGATTGTGTTGCTTGGTGACCAATGATAGCTTGTGGATTGGTTTAAAATGATTTTTTTGTTCAGGGGGTAGGGACATTCCTAGCTAGAATGCTGCTGAATTTTTGTTAGCATTTTTATAAAACCTAAAATATTTATTGTACCTCATTTGTCATTTATGCTTGCTAGATCACTTGATGATGGGCTTAGGATGTTAATTAATTTGTGGCACTTAGTGCGTATTTTTGTGTAGGTTGGCCATCTCTATCTAAGGTGGCATGCTGCAAAAATTTTGACTAATTCTAATGCATTAGTTTACTTACTACCTAAGTCAGTCACATAAATTTGACATGTAATCTTTTTTTTTCTAGGATACCTTAAAGGACTGCACATGCTACTCTGGCTCAGCCTATACCTGTATACATAACGCTCGAGTAGGCCGCCAGATATCGAGCATTGATACAAGTTTAATTCAGAGCTAGTTGCTTTATACTAGGCAGTTCTTATAGGCCGTTGGACTCTTGAATGAGGTAGATCAACTCCTAGCTAGAGCAGACTGGACAAACTTCTTTGCCTTAGCATTTCATACCTATTCAGATGTCACTAGGGAGGTCTTAGCTACTCAAGAGTATGGAGGCTTTTAGAGGTTGGACACCAAGGAGGATGTGGTTCAGTTTTAGGCATTAAGCATTCATTACAACATTACACTTGATGATTCATTGAGGTTATAGGCCTTTCGATTGGGCTTGATGTGGTCACCCCCGACAGGATAGTGGACTAGACCAGATGGATAGTAGTAGTACTTCTAGGGGCCCGATATCAGTTGAACACAGTAAAGAGTATGATGTTTGCCACTTAGGCATATCGGTTCATTTAGAGAGTGCTATCCACATCTTACTTGGGTCACACAGAGAGCCCCAGGTTAGTTAATTCAGTTGAGATCACCAGTCTATTGGGGATGCAAGAGTGTATGCACGTAGATATTACTTATGAGATCATCACCACACTAGTCAGAGTGGCCACTCATTGCACCATGTCGATTTGCATAGGACGCATTGTTACCTAATTATTGTTGTCATTAGGGGCAGATGAGAGCAGGTTTGGGGACTTTGTTCAGGAGGATATTTATATAGATTTACAGGCTATGCTTACCATGAAGATGATAGAGCTGATTTAGGGATGAGAGGGTTTGTATTAGTTATTGACCATCCCATAGACCATAAAGAGGTGTGGTCTAGACCCTATAGTGCCATATGCATTTTCAAAAGGGGATGTTTAAGATCAGCCACCCCAGGAGCCATCAATAGCCTTACAAGCACCTTAATTATAGCCACTATAATAGGATATCAGGGAGAGGAGCCGCGAAAGTAGCTGGGGGTAAGGGTCAATTTTGATTATGTGTTTGACAAGCAGATAGACCTACACAATCTTCTGGAAGGGTCACCTCAGCCACCAACACATTCCCGATCATTGATTAGACACCAATGATTGCCAATTAGAAGGATAAGGAGGTTTTCTCCTTATGGCATTTGGAGGCATCCACCTCTACTGTTCCTTAAATGTATGGATATCCAAGTGCATCTATATTGATTACACCACCACGTCCAACACACCAAGAGACATCCTCATTTGTTGTGCCACCAATGCATTCATCATCAGCCCCCTCGTCTAATGACATATCCAAGAGATTGATTGCTATGAAGGGAACTATTATGCAATAGGATTAGATTCTAAAGTTAGTGCTAGCAGTGGTGTAGTCTTTACAGGCATTACTAGTGATGGTGCAGGCTTTGTAGACAGAAGTATAAGGTATCAGAGCTGATCTGCCAATTATGGGTCAGAGATTCGATGCATCCTTGTAGGTCGTTGATGAATTGCTCACCCAATTTAGGGAGTAGAGAGATCGCATTGAGGGTGAGGTCTTGAGAGGTAGATAGGCTGTAGCCAAGATAGATGAACAGTTAAAGAGGTACATTAGATACTTAAGGGATGATCTGATGAGATATCTCACACAGCACTCCAAGGCAATCACTGAGGTTAGCTAGGGATTAGAGTAGTTAGCAAAGATGATGGCATAGATTCTAAAGCCTTTGATAGTAGCATTTCTTGAGTTCCATTTTAGGTTCAAGCAGGATGATGAACAACCACCAGTAACACCGCAAGTAGTGGCACTTACTAGACCTCTTAGGCCTTTAGCCTTCAGACCTCAATTTGGACTGGCCTACCGCAGAGGACCGGGGCCATCTTAGTAGATTTGTTATTTTTGTATTTAGGGAGTTTAAAACTTTGTTTAAATACTTTTGATGTATATAAAGCTAGAACTTGTATTGAATTTATATACTTACTTTATGTTTTAATTATTATATTCATGTTTAGTATATCTAAAAAGAAATAAAGAAAAAGGAGATACCATGAGACTAACAAGAAAACATGTGATTAATATGCAATGAAAAGAAAAAAATGACCCAAAAAAGAGAAAAGAAAAAGAAAATATACAAACTCAATAAGCAGAGCACTAATATTAAATCTTTCTCATAGGTACTTGAAGCCCTTATCAAGGGGTATATACCTACCACCATAACCAAAGGATGGGCTAGAGCACCCATCCTCATCACGAGAAGTCACCTAAACAGAGATGCAAAATAAAGAAAAGTGTGGATATTTTTTGATTTTAGAAAGACCTTACATCCCTTTTTACTTGTTGAGAATTCACACAAACTGGAGTCATTTAAGAGGGGAATCACTTTCCTTCCAATCTCTTTTGGACAAGAGAATTATTGAATAGGATGAGGATTGAACCATTGCCTGGGGTGTCAAATGCCTTTTTGCTAGAGCTAATAGGAGGCAAGATACGAAGTACAATCACTGTGAATTAGACATGTCTTTGCTATTAGGTCTAAGTTGTGGAAAGGCCATTTTTAGAACTTTCACCACTAGCTGCCTTGTAAAACATAGATTATCATGAGGTTAGAATAGAATACTACTGAAGCTGGAGCTATATAATGGTCATAATACCATTATAGCAGTCAATGTTCATTTGGACTATAATTAAGAGGACCCTTGGGCAATAAACCATATTATTTAGAGCTCATGATGTTTTGATCTAAACACATAATTGTTGGAATTTAACGGTTACATGCATCACATACATGAGCGGAATTTTAAAATTTTTTAACCATTAGATCTGATCTTGCCATGAATACACAATATAATTATATGAGAATAAGAAAAATCACCTTTGATTTTTGTTGAACAGTTGATTTTACTTCGCACCGGGTTATCGCAAACCACAGTGTCCAAAATCGAACACCTCCAATGAGTAATCCACACTAGAGAGGGGTAAATTAAACCAGCAAATTGGTGTAATACAAGGAGTGGCCGAAATCCAAGAGGCTAGCAATGGAAGTGGCGCAAAAAGGGAGAGAGATTAAGAGAAAATACTTTCCTTTTGTTTTAATCACTTAACCCTAATTCTCATTAGTTGGCCTTTTATAGTTAGGTTAAAATTCCAACTCCTTAATGAGATTGGGCTCTTTAAAATTGCTGGAGAATTATTAATTGGGCTTTTGGAATTAATTATAATCATTTGGGCTTAATTAAATCCAAATTAAATCCTTTCATAAAAGACCATGCACAAAATCCACAAACTAGGCCCTTTGTGCATCTAATTGGATTTAAATACCCAAATGGATTCCAAATCCAACCAAATTAAATATGTGAGTTCCATAACACTTATGTAATATATATAAATTAATTTGGTCCAAGAAAAATCCCTCTAAGCCCTTCTGTATGGAGTTGGCGTGTAGCCCTCTTTTGGAGGGCTTCCTCCAACTTCTTCATTCCTTTGGCCCTTTATAATTTCTCCAATGGTCCTATTAATTATTATATCAGTCCTATAACACTTATAGTAGTCTTATAAGACTTATAAGATAATAATAATTAATCATAAAATACATTATTTCAATTAGGTCTAATTTTGCAGAACATTTCTCAAAAGTTCCGCGGACAATTTTATTTGATCATAATTAATTAAACTCTTTAATTAATTATTATCTTATTCACTTCTCTACCTTCATAATAATATCAAATATTATTATCCTTGTTATTTTACCATTTTACCCTTTTCTCTATATGTGTGTGACCTATTGGGTTCCTGTCTATATTGGCAGTATAATATGTAATTGTGAGTTTTATTCAAAACTCATATGATTTAAACTCCTTTAAATCATTTTATCAATCTCTATTGATATTTTGATACATCATTATACAAGTCATGATTGGCCTCTAGCTAGGCATCATGACTACCCAAATGTCAGGAAAGTCATGTGGTTTGACTGTACCCTTCCATAGAAACAGTTACCGTGCAATTACTCCTTTCACCACTCTTATCTCAATTAGATTCTGAGTATGGATTTCTGTCAACTCATATAAATCTAATTATGTATGTTCTATTAATTTAACCATTGTTCCTAAAATGCCCTTCATGGATCTCCATCCATCTCGGCATATTAGTCTGGCCAGAGATTCTCTGAACAAGGCAATTATAGAATCATGCGAGATAACTTCCCTTGTTAAATCTGGGATGGTGAATCCTTTGTCAGTCACTCAACTATCTTCAAGTAGGTCATGATATACCCAATCTCCTAACTATGTTCACTCCCAGTTGGAAGTAATGAGTTATGGAGTCAAAGTATACCACTTGCTACTTAAGATAACTTTGGTGATCTCAAGTCCAAGGATACTTGCACAACTGCTATGAAGAGATTCCTTACTGACATAGATTTAATATCCATATGAGGATTCTCTTTGCAGGTCTCCAATGAACTTGTTCCTCTAACAAGAATCCACATGTTAGCTTTGATTATCATCCATAATCACAATTATGAGAACCATTGCTTGAACCATTCAAGAAGCATAACATGTGCTAGTCTGTCCGAATTAACAATGTCCTATCTTGTTAATTCTATGACTAGGGATATTTAGATATTAACATATTTGCATGCAATAGACATCTCACATCATGAACACCTTCATGATTGCCTTTGCACTGTGTTTATAATATCTAGGACTTTATTTATTAATTTAAGATTTACAAACTCATGTATTCAAACACAACATTAATAAATGAATGATGCCTTTTATTAAGAATATAAATTTCATACATATGAAAAACATCCCTATTACATGGGCTCTAGGGCATACTCTCTAACAATCTCCCACTTGCATTAGAGCCAATCACTCATATGTCTCAGACCCATGCTATTTATATGGTGATCATGCTTAATCTGGGAAAGTGCTTTAGTGAGGGGATCCGCCACATTGTCATATGTGGGAACCCTTTCTATTTTCACATCGTTTCTAGCTACTATTTCCTTTATGAGATGGTAGCGTCTGAGAACATGTTTGGATCGCTGATGAGACCGTGGTTCCTTTGCTTGCGCAATGGCTCCATTGTTGTCACAATATAAAGGAATCGGATCAACAATGCTAGGCACCACTCCTAGTTCGGTTATGAACTTTTTGATCCAGACTGCTTCTTTGGTTGCTTCTGAAGCAGCAATGTACTCAGCTTCTGTCGTGGAATCAGCATTTGTTTCTTATTTGGAACTTTTCCAACTAACTGCTCCTCCTCCCATTATGAACACATAACCAGATTGTGATTTACAATCATCTTTGTCAGATTGGAAGCTGGCATCTGTATACCCGTTTACTTCCAAACTGCCCTCTCCATATTCCAAGAATATATCCTTAGTCCTTCTCAAGTACTTAAGAATATTCTTGACAGCTGCCCAATGTTCCTCTCCAAAATTAGATTGGAATCTGCTTGTGACACTCAAAGCAAATGCTACATCTGGACGTGTACATAACATAGCATATATGATATAACCAATTGCAGATGCATATGGTATTCTATTCATGCTCTCTCTATCCTCCAGTGTTTGTGGACACATAGACTTAGAAAGGTGTTTCCTATGCACCATGGGTATAAACCCTTTCTTAGAGAGATCCATATTGAACCTCTTCAATACTTTATCTATATATGTACTCTGAGAAAGACCTAGCAACCTATTGGATCTATCTCTATAGATCCTTATTCCCAGAATATAGGATGCTTCTCCAAGGTCTTTCATGGAGAATTGCTTGGATAACCATATTTTAACAGATTGGAGAAGAGAAATGTCATTTTCCATGATCAATATGTCATCTACATATAGAACTAGGAAGACAATTGCACTCCCACTGACCCTTTTATACACACAAGGTTCATCTTCATTCTGTGAGAAACCAAACTCTTTGATTGTCTCATTGAATCGTATGTTCCAGCTCCTAGAGGCTTGCTTCAATCCATAAATGGAACTTTGAAGCTTGCATACCTTTTCGCCATTTCCTGATGTGAATCCTTCTGGTTGTGTCATATACACATCCTCGGTAAGATTTCCATTAAGGAAAGCTGTCTTCACATCCATCTGCCAAATCTCATAATCATAATGAGCTGCAATGGCTAAAAGTATTCTTATAGACTTAAGCATCGCTACAGGAGAAAAGGTTTCGTCATAGTCAATACCTTCTTTTTGACGATAACCTTTTGCTACTAAGCGAGCTTTATAGGTAACTATATTACCTTCCATGTCAGTCTTCTTTTTGAAGACCCATTTGCACCCTATGGGTTTTATCCCTTCAGGTGGTTGAGTTAAAGTCCATACTTTATTCTCATACATGGAGTCCATTTCGGACTGCATAGCCTTAAGCCATAAATCACGTTCTGAACTGTTCAAAACTTCTTGATAGCTTGTAGGCTCATTGTCCTCTACTACAGTTATGCCTCTATCCGAATCAACTTGAAATCCATATCTCATAGGGATAGAACGCATCCTAGTAGATCTTCTAGGATTTTGTGTATAATTAGGTTCAAATGTAATCTCATCATTATGAAATTCAGTTTCGGGTTCAATCGGTTGATCATCTTCTATTTGTGGGTCTTGAACTTCACCAAGCTCAATTTTACTCCCACTGTCCTCTCGTAGGAGAAATTCTCTTTCCAAGAAGACAGCATGCCTTGAAACAAACACCTTTTGTTCTAAGCGATGATAGAAATAATATCCAAACATTTCTTTTGGATATCCCACAAATAAACATTTATCAGACTTAACATCCAATTTGTCTGACTTTGTCCTCTTCGCATAAGCAGGACAACCCCATACTTTCATATGAGAAAGCGTGGGTTTCTTGTTATTCCACATCTCATATGGAGTAACATCAACCGATTTACTAGGAACTCTATTTAACACATAAACAGCAGTTTCTAGTGCATATCCCCAAAAAGACTTAGGCAAGTCCGCTCGGCTCATCATTGATCGAACCATATCTAATAGTGTTTGATTTCTCCTTTCAGATACACCATTGTGTTGTGGTGTATATGGAGGAGTCCATTGAGATAAAATCCCATTATCTCTAAGATAATCCTGAAACTCTTGACTTAAGTATTCTCCACCTTGATCTGATCTAAGTGTTTTAATACTTTTGCCAAGTTGTTTCTCTACTTCATTTCTGAATTCTTTGAACTTTTCAAATGCTTCAGACTTATATTTCATTAGATAGATGTATCCAAACCTGGAATAATCATCTATGAAAGTAATGAAGTAGGAGTAACCTCCTCTGGCATGTGTAGTCATTGGACCACATACATCTGAATGTATTAAGTCCAAAACCATTTTAGCTCGTTCTCCTTTACCAATAAAGGGAGCTTTTGTCATTTTTCCCAATAAACAAGATTCGCATGTATCAAATGATTCATAATCAAATGATCCCAAATCACCTGACTTGTACAATTTGGTCATGCGTTTTTCATTTATGTGGCCTAAACGACAATGCCATAAGTATGAGGTATTTAGATTATCATGTTTCATTCTCTTGGTATCCACATTATGTACTTCTTTAATTAAATCAAGAACAAATATACCATTCTCAATGATAGCTTTTGCATAAAATATATTGTTCTTAAAAATGTAACAATATTTGTCCTTTAAAGAAATATCATAATCGTTCATCAAACAACTGAAAGAAATAATACTCTTGGACAAAGCTGGAACATAATAACAATTATTTAATTCCAGTACTAATCCACTAGGAAGAGGCAAATAGTAAGTCCCCACAACTGTTGTAGAGATGTTCTGTCCAGTAGCTGACTGCAAACATATCTCTGCCTTTCCAACTCTTCTAAAGCTTCTAAGCCCCTGTAGATCATTACATAAATGAGATCCACATCCGGTATCTAATACCCAAGATTGTTTTGAAGCAATAGAATAAATATTAATTTCAATCATATGAATACCTGAAGTAGAAGCATCAGCTTGCTTCTTCTCCTTGAGAGAATCTAGATAGGCCTTGCAGTTACGCTTCCAATGACCATCCTTTCCACAATGGAAGCAAGTTCCTTTGGGATTCTCTTTCTTGGCAACCTTCTTCTTAGAGATCCCACCATTCTTTGGCTGCACCTTGGTTATCTTCTTCTTCTTCTGCTTCTTGCCTTTAGCAGAAGTGACAACCATGACACTTTTTGGATCTTTCTTAAATGATCCATCAGCTGTCTTGAGCATATTGATTAACTCAGGAATGGATACTTGGATCTTGTTCATGTTGAAGTTAAGCACAAAAGGTGCATAACTTGGAGCCAACGAGTACAAGATTAAATCTATGTATAGATCATTATCCATAACATAGCCAAGTCTACTCAAATGCTCAATATACCCATACATCTTCAAAGCATGAGCAGCAGCTGAAGTGCCTTCCACCATTTTGCAACTAAATAGAGCTCGAGCAATCTCATATTGCTCAGTTCTAGCCTGAGAAGAATAAAGCTCCTCTAGATGCAAAACGATGGTTCTAGCATCCATCATTTCATGTTGCTTCTGAAGCTCTGAGGACATAGCACCCAGCATCAGACATGCTGCTGCTTCACTATCCTCCATGTATTTTCGATAAATGCCTTTGATCTCATCAATGGCATCATCTGATGGAAGTGGTGGTGGATCTTTATCCAAGACATAATGGATCTTTTCAGCCTTGAGAACAATTCTCACTTGCCTGATCCAGTCAGAATAGTTGTTGCCAACCAGCTTGTTATCCAAGATTGATCGTATATTAATGTTTGATGTGCTCATGATGATGACCTAGATGTGAAAAAGAAAAGATATGAGAATATGTTCATATATATGTATGCATTAATAAGGTCTTTAAGTAATCCATTTACTCCTACTATTTTATTGTGAATTAATAGCCCTCACTATATAATCCGAGAAAACCCGATGGTTTTCTTAGTGGGCCAATATCCAATCCTTGTTATGTAATTTGACCTTGACTGTGGTCAACAAGACAAATTCTATACCCTTGAAAGGTAGGTATCTCTATACCAATTGTGTCTCTACACAACTATTGGATCATTAGGTTATCAACTCTTGATGCATGCATATCATATATGCATTCCCTAATCTTGCCTCTAGAACCATTAGCCTTGACTGTGGTCAACAAACTAATGGGCTAGCTAAGATGACCCATTTAATTAGATTTGAACATATTCGATATAATGTGAGCTTGACTGTGGTCAACAACCCACACTATAAAGAACTCTGGTTCTCTTCAAATTAATGGAAGGCTTATATACCTTAGTATTTGTTTGAGGGTTTTAGTTAATTAAGTCTCATCATACATGGTTGGCATACATTGGTATGCATCCTATATCTATCACATAAATATAAGCATACAAATATGGTATAGTTATGGACTTCACTATATTGATTTCCCCGAGCCAAGAGGGAAATCAAAAGGTCACACCTAGGTAGTATGCATGATTCAAACAAGAAAATAATTACATTATCTTCAAGCTTGTTGGATCTCCATCCGGCCCATCATGCTCCTTGATATTGGTCTCCATCTCTATTTCTAATTTTAATCTAAGTAATCTAATTACATATTATAATTTGAAATGAAATACAAACCAAAAACAAGTGGCTAGGACATGAAAGTCCTCATTGGGCCAAAACATGCATTATGCTCAATCACATTGGGCTTTGTCCATAACTAACCATCATGCCAATCATTCACCCTTATATGCCTCTCTAATGCATAAATAAATGGATTAGTAACTTTGTTTCAACCTTTGAAACTATATTTTGAGTTATTTAATGATGTGATCAAATTAGGAAACTTTTTCCATTTTGGAAACTTTCATTTTAGGAAACCTTTTTGCATGCATGTGTTCTTGTCTTAATAATCAATCCAATTGATTATTAATTAATTATAAATTGATTATTTAATTAATTAATCATATTAAATAATTAAAAGAATCAATTTTGGGCTTAAAACAATTGTAGGCCGAAACCCACAGAAGAAAAAACTCTAACTGTGTTCATACACAAACTAGTTTTGTGTCTTTTGGACCATTTGGGCCTTTTGGAATGAGCCAAGCCCACTCCAGCCCCTAAAACCAATTAATAAACTTAATTAATGTTTATAATGTTTAATTTAAATCAGCTCCTTGGGCCCACCAAGTCATTCACTAATTTAAACCAAGTCCGTAAACATAATTAAGCCCATTAAGTGGTTTTAATGAATTAAAATTAATCAAATTAATTTAAGGCCCATTTTAATTAATCCAATTAATTAAAAACACTTTAATATGTCTTATATATCAGATTTAAAAGATCAAAAGTCGTTCTAATCATGAACACATCAAGAACACACGAAGAAAACCAATTTATCGAACTTTTCAACAAAACTAGTTTTCATGCAAAACTTGTTCGATTTTAATTCCGTTCGATCCTACGGCTTAATATCACATATTAAACACATAAAATATCATCTAAATGATTTTTAAATGGATCCATAAGAAATTAAATTAGAACAGCCCCTACATTACCTAAGGTTTCATGCCAAACCCTAATGAGTTTCACGCCAAACCCTAATCTTAATCATTCAAAAAATTCATTTTTGATTCCACCATATTTATTTGATCACACATACAACCAGAAATCAATATTTCTCATTCATGAACAATCAAATCTAATATTTCAAAGTTCATGAAATAAATAACTCAAAACAAAACAAAACTTATTCCGTAGAAAAATATAGAATTGTATATCCATGGCAAAATCGTGGCTCTGATACCATGTTGGAATTTAACGGTTACATGCATCACATACATGAGCGGAATTTTAAAATTTTTTAACCATTAGATCTGATCTTTCCATGAATACACAATATAACTATATGAGAATAAGAAAAATTACCTTTGATTTTTGTTGAACAGTTGATTTTACTTCGTACCGGGTTGTCGCAAACCACAGTGTCCAAAATCGAACACCTCCCATGAGTAATCCACACTAGAGAGGGGTAAATTGAACCAAAAAATTGGTGTAATACAAGGAGTGGCCGAAATCCAAGAGGCTAGCAATGGAAGTGGCGCAAAAATGGAGAGAGATTAAGAGAAAATACTTTCCTTTTGTTTTAATCACTTAACCTTAATTCTCATTAGTTGGCCTTTTATAGTTAGGTTAAAATTCCAACTCCTTAATGAGATTTGGCTCTTTAAAATTGCTGGAGAATTATTAATTGGGCTTCTGGAATTAATTATAATCATTTGGGCCTAATTAAATCCAAATTAAATCTTTTCATAAAAGACCATGCACAAAATCCACAAACTAGGCCCTTTGTGCATCTAATTGGATTTAAATACCCAAATGGATTCCAAATCCAACCAAATTAAATATGTGAGTTCCATAACACTTATGTAATATATATAAATTAATTTGGTCCAAGAAAAATCCCTCTAAGCCCTTCTGTATGGAGTTGGCGTGTAGCCCTCTTTTGGAGGGCTTCCTCCAACTTCTTCATTCCTTTGGCCCTTTATAATTTCTCCAATGGTCCTATTAATTATTATATCAGTCCTATAACACTTATAGTAGTCTTATAAGACTTATAAGATAATAATAATTAATCATAAAATACATTATTTCAATTAGGTCCAATTTTGCAGAACATTTCTCAAAAGTTCCGCGGACAATTTTATTTGATCATAATTAATTAAACTCTTTAATTAATTATTATCTTATTCACTTCTCTACCTTCATAATAATATCAAATATTATTATCCTTGTTATTTTACCATTTTACCCTTTTCTCTATATGTGTGTGACCTATTGGGTTCCTGTCTATGTTGGCAGTATAATATGTAATTGTGAGTTTTATTCAAAACTCACATGATTTAAACTCCTTTAAATCTTTTTATCAATCTCTATTGATATTTTGATACATCATTATACAAGCCATGATTGGCCTCTAGCTAGGCATCATGACTACCCAAATGTCAGGAAAGTCATGTGGTTTGACTGTACCCTTCCATAGAAACAGTTACCGTGCAATTACTCCTTTCACCACTCTTATCTCAATTAGATTCTGAGTATGGATTTCTGTCAACTCATATAAATCTAATTATGTATGTTCTATTAATTTAACCATTGTTCCTAAAATGCCCTTCATGGATCTCCATCCATCTCGGCATATTACTCTGGCCAGAGATTCTCTGAACAAGGCAATTATAGAATCATGCGAGATAACTTCCCTTGTTAAATCTGGGATGGTGAATCCTTTGTCAATCACTCAACTATCTTCAAGTAGGTCATGATATACCCAATCTCCTAACTATGTTCACTCCCAGTTGGAAGTAATCAGTTATGGAGTCAAAGTATACCACTTGCTACTTAAGATAACTTTGGTGATCTCAAGTCCAAGGATACTTACACAACTGCTATGAAGAGATTCCTTACTGACATAGATTTAATATACATATGAGGATTCTCTTTGCAGGTCTCCAATGAACTTGTTCCTCTAACAAGCATCCACATGTTAGCTTTGATTATAATCCATAATCACAATTATGAGAACCATTGCTTGAACCATTCAAGAAGCATAACATGTGCTAGTCTGTCCGAATTAACAATGTCCTATCTTGTTAATTCTATGACTAGGGATATTTAGATATTAACATATTTGCATGCAATAGACATCTCACATCATGAACACCTTCATGATTGCCTTTGCACTGTGTTTATAATATCTAGGACTTCATTTATTAATTTAAGATTTACAAACTCATGTATTCAAACACAGCATTAATAAATGAATGATGCCTTTTATTAAGAATATAAATTTCATACATATGAAAAACATCCCTATTACATGGGCTCTAGGGCATACTCTCTAACAATAATAAGTCATAAGACTGGTGACAATAAGGAACTATTAGACATGAGGTGAAAGCCTGACAACAATGAAGACACAATTAGATCAGGTGTGTCGATAACCTTGATGATGATGGTTTTCCTTACAATGGTGCCAATCAGCAGAGTGGTGACATAGTCATTAGGAAGTGCACAAAATCTAGCCAAGATCACAACATTAAGCCTAAATATCTCTAGTATAGACCTATAATTGCAAAACACAAGCTCCAAAGCTTGTCAATGACTCCTCAAAAAATCATATTTGTCAGAAGCTCCCCAAGTGTAATGTTATTTCAAAAGGGGTAGCTGCACCCACTAAGACCCCCAACCATCACAATTGGAAGGTTAGGTACGTCTATAGATGACACCAACCAAATATCACTCAATCTAATTTGATTCAGCATGCCAATAAACTAGCATTAATAAAACACAATAAGCCAATCTGACTTTGCATGCTGACAAGTTGGCATTGGTCAAATTAAATCAAATTTCTAGATTCTACATGTCGATAAGCTAGCGCTAATCAGATTCAATCAACTCATCTTGATTTTGCATGCCGATAAGCTAGTGCTAATCAAATAGTCAATCCAGGGTTAATACATTAACAAACTAATGTTAACTACCTGAATCAGCATTAACACATTAATAAGATGATGATAACTACCCAATTAAAAGACTCACTGCCTCAGATGATGACATATGTTTTAAACAACAAAGAGACTCACAGCCTTAGAAGATACGTGTTTTAATCAACCAAGAGACTCATTGCCTCATATGGTATATGCTTTAATCAACCAAGAGAATCACTACCTCAGATGGTATGTGTTTTAATCAATCAAGATATTTAATGCCTTAGGTACGCGTTTTTTCCCTTTTACTCTGAATTTTGGCTCACTTTGGCTCCAGTACACCAACTCCCCAAAATTAGGGGCAGCTGTAGACACCATGACCCAAGGTAGCCTAAATTAGGGTTACTAAATGATGAGAAAATAATATATTACTGACAATAGGGGTGGATCTTGAAGCTTCGATTGTGAATTTCTCACAGTTTTCTTAAATATTTTATGATTTCTCAATTATTTTTGAAAGGTTTTAACAAAAAGCATGAAAAAACTTTATCTTGGAATTCAAAAGTGACAGAGGGTCGTCTGCCATGTGGGATATGGTCGTTTGTTGCCTTTTCTCTCCTGTCCAAGTTAGATCAGGGGAATTTTTATAAATTATGGGTTTTTTACTTGAGGGACAATTGCCTTTCATGAAGGACAATTGTTTGTGGTTAAATACCTAAATTTTCCACATTTTTAGAAATTAAAAAATAGAAGATAGATATCAGGGGATTTGAATCTAAAATTTAGGGGGTTTATCTCTCCAAATTTAGAGGGATAAAGTTAGAATTAAACTCTAACTCTACCTTAGGTATAAAAGGAAAAGATTTTAGGGTTTCCAGAAGGGAAATCAATTTGATATAGAGATAAATCTTAGAGGGGAAGAAAAAACTAATTTTCTCTCTTTCTAAGAAGGAAAACTCCCTAACAACTTTTGATCCAAACACATACACACATAAAGAATCATTCAGTTTTCTAAAACACAAAGAATACAATTGAAATGGAGATTTGGACTTTAAAGAATTTAGAGTCAGAATATCTCCCGAGGTTAGTATTCTAGGCTCCTCTTTTATATTCTCTTTAAAAATTATCATGCATGATCATGTTGATTATTACTAAAATAAATGTGTTTATGAGCTCTGTTTTGATGATATACATGTTTAAAATATGATGATGTACGAATTTAGATCAATGTGCATGCTAATATTTTGATCAAGTTAGGGTTTCCTCCATTATTATATATGTTCAAGCTTTTTTTTATTCTGTTATTCTGGATTTTAATGAGATTTTACACTAGTTAATGTATGTTTTAGGGTTATAATCTTATTTTGGCATGTTTTAGGCTTTAATAATCAAGTAATTTGGGTTATTCGCAATTTTGTATGATTTTTGGGTGATTTTTCTACACTCTGTTCTGTTCTATGAGTGATAGAAGGGAAAAAGCTCCCATGGGCGGTTGTTTGTCAATGTGACAGCTAGGATGTCATAGGAGTTCCTTTTCATTTCGTCCCTCTTTTAGTTGTGGCTGTCTGTCACCCTTCCTGGGGCATTTTTGGCTGGTTTTTGGGTCTTTATTCGCATATTTTATTTATTTTATTATTGTTTGCATTAAATCTTTTTGCATTAAATCTTTGATCTCCAAAATGTTTTTTTCAATTTTGTACATATTTTAATTTTATACATTAGGTTGATTGAATAATTCTCTTTTTTGTATTTATCTGTGTTTTTCTAATAATGCTAATTTATTTACCTTTTTACGGTTTATGTCAATACATGAATTTACTTGATCTGAGAGATTTTGTGAGGCATTTTGAATTTGAAGTCATGCCCCAGTTGGCTGATAACCACCACCTGCCATTTAGTTATCCTTGATGCTAGCAAGGGGTGGCGGCTTGGAAGGGAGAAAAAGATAAATAAGACACTTAACCCTAATTCCCTTTATGTTAGGATTATATATAGGTTAAAAAATCTACTCCTAATGGGATTAGGTCATTTAAAATTATGGAAAATACTAAATGGGCTGTTGGAATTTGATTTATTAATTTAGGCGTAATTAAATCCAATTTTAGGCCCTTTTATAAAAGACCTTGCATATAACCCATAAATGAACTTTGTATGCACACACTTGGATTTAATTACCCAAATCAACTCTAAATCCAACCAAATTAAATATGTGGACTCCATAACACTTATAATACATATTTAATTTATTTTTGTCCAAAAATTAGGCCTCTAAGGCCTTCTTCCTAGGTTCTGCATAGAAGCCTTCCTTTAAAGGGCTTTTGCATATAAACTAACCTTCTGGACTAATAACTATTTCTCTAATGGACCCATTAATATTATTTCAGCCCTTATAATGTTTATAGTCCAATAATATTTAATTATGAAATACAATATTTGAATTTGGTCCATTATTGTGGAACATTTCTAAAAAGCTCTGCAAACTTGTTTACATATGCATAATTAATTAAACTCTTTAATTAATTATTTTCTTATTTATTTTTCTTCTCCCATAATAATATCAAATATTATTATCCTTGTCATTTTATCCCCTATTCTATATGTGTGTGACCTATTGGGTTCTTATCCATGTTGGTATTATAATATGAAATTAAGAGTTCTGCTCAAACTAGGACTCTTCACCAAGAATCTTAGTTGAGCTATGACTCTTATAATTTAAACTCTTTTAAACCATTTTATCAATCCCTAATTGATATTCATGATACACTATTATACAATTCATGAGCGGCCTTTAGCTAGGCATCATAACCACCTAAATGTCAGGAAAGTTAAGTGGTTTTGACTATACCCTTCCATATAATAGTTATTGTGCAATTACTCCTTTCACCACACTTATCTCATTTAGGTTCTGAGTATGGATTTATGTCAACTCATATGAACCTAAATATGTATGCTTTATTAATTTAATCATTGTTTCCAAAATGCCCCTTTTAGATCCCTATCCACCTTGGCATCCTACTCTAGCCAGAGATTCTCTAAACAATGTAATTATAGAATCATGTGAGATAACTTCCCTTAATAAATCTAGGATGCCGAATCCTTTATTTATTACACAAATACCTTTAAGTAGGTCATGATATACCTAACTTCCTAACTATGTTCACCCCTGGTTAGAAGTAAGCAATTATGGATTCAAAGTATATCAATTGCTACTTAAGACAACTTTGGTGATCTCAAGTCTAAGGATATTAACACCACTTATATGAAGATATTTCTTACTGACATTGATTTAATATCAATGTGTGGATTCTCCTGGCAGGTCTTCAATGAACTTGTTCTTCTAACAAACATATACATGTTAGCTTTAATCATCTCCCATGATCACAATTATGAGAATTGCTACATAAACTTTTCAAAAAGCATAACGTGTGCTAGTCTATTCATATTAACAATTTCCTATCTTGTTAATACTGTGACTATGGATATTTAGATATTATCACATTTGCATGCGATAGACATCTCATATCATGAACTCTTTCATGATTGCCTTTGCACCGTGTTTATAATATCAAGGACTTCATTTATTAATTTAAGATAAACAAACACATCTATTTAAACATAACATTAATAAATGAATGATGCCTTCATAAATAAAATGAGTTCATATATATGAAATACATCCCTTTCTACATGGGCTTTAGGGCATACTCTCTAACAATTGCTTTGCATTATGTGAGATAGGAGAGTGGATTAAAATTTAAAACTCAATTATAAAATAACACATAACTAAGGTGCTTAATAAGAATCATTTTCCAATGTTTTGTTGGGTGGCGACTCTATGACACTACCTCTTTTAGGCCCATTGGTAGATGCCTTCATGGGTTGACTACCAATAATAATTTAAGGTTGACCCCTTTTTATTGTGAAGTAGCCAATTTATGATTAATAGTAAGCCTCATTCGGTCTCGAACCTCAAAAGTTGGCCTTCAAGCAGGAACCCAAATATGAGAGTGGGCTCCTGCGCGCGTCACACTTTTAATATCATATTTATTCTACATCATGCATGGTAAAATCACAGCACCTCCTAAACATTAATTCAATGAATATAAGTTCTCATTTAATCTTAAGGAAAGGATATCTCGAATGCACCAATTTTGACTCATGAAGTGAATTTTGAGAGACAAAAAAGGAAGAGAAAGAAAAAATAATATAATAAATAAAAATGAAAAGAAAAAAGAAGAGAATCTTTACTTAGCATTGATAAATCCTGAGGAACATAGACACTGAACATGATACAAGACTGATAAACACTGAAAGAGGTAGAGTCCAGAAGGCTATTTTAACTTCCAGTGATAAGGGAAAGGATTATGCTAGGATCACCCCTCATGTATCGAAGACAAGTTCCCTATTGTGCACGGGTAAAAGATGATGCAAGTTTTTGCAATCTCAAGAGAACCACTCTTCCACAAGATAGGCTATAGTTCCTAAGATTGTTACTACCCCACACTTAAACCTTGCTCGCCCTTGAGAAAATTAGAACAATTCCAACTTCTCAAAATAATCAAACTCAAATAAAGAATCATACATTTCAAAATCAAGTTTAGCAATTAACAAGAGTACTTAATAAAATTTTCAACTAGAATAAATTCAAATGAGACAATATAAGTTAGTTTCCTTATGTGTGTGTAAGACCAAAACATTTTAAGTATTTTCAAAATAAAAAACACCAATGCAAATTCATAGTAAAGTTTAGAATGATTGTACATTAAAGTGTACAAATGGTTTCACGCTTGAAACTCTAGAAACACCATAGGCCTATCCTTTAGCAATGGAACCCGAAGGTCATCTCCGCTAAACAACTTAAAACAAACTTAAAATCACATAGCTCTTTCAAAGGTTGTAATGGGGCTAAGGTATAGGTTATCAAAGAATGGATAAAAGATCAACAATAAGAATAGCCACTCTAAGATAAAATAGACTAACAATTCACAAATTTCATCTTAAGTAACAAAAAACTTAGCCAACCCTTCACAATTCAAAGCTTTTATGAGAGAACACATATTAAAATTATCCCCAATTCCAAAATTCATACCCTTTTTTGAAAGTCATATCTATTTTTTTCTTGTAACTACCCCACACTTATGATCTTTCCATACTTGCTAGCTTTATTTTCAATGCTTATTTTTTTCTTATTTTTTTCTTATTTTTCTTGTTTTTTCTCTTTTTTTTACACTAGCTTTGTTTTTGGCAATACAATAATATAACATGGATAATCACAAAGTCACAATTCACTATTCACTTAACTTCAACAATAACCCTTAATAATAAAATTCAAAAATGTCTTACTACACCCATCAAGATACCAACTTTCTATTAATCCATCCAATCCTAGAGTGGCCAATTCTAGAAGGGAAGATAAAAGCTTTTTACGATATATGGTAAAATAAATAAGTGTAACAAGAAAAATAAATATGGCACACATTAAGCATACCTTATTAGGCTCAAAATGGCTAACAAAGGATAAATATGCATATAGGGTAGAAAATAGGTTTAAGATATGGCTCAACAAGAAAAATATTGCCTAGATCACTTTTTAGCTTATTTTGAGTTGCTTTTATGCTTTGAAGGGTGATGAGAAAGGTTCTAGTGTTCTAAAATTCATCACTTAACTATTTCAATACATTGTTTTTCTTTAAGTTCAAAATTGGTCTTTTAGTGATAAAAGAATAGAAACTAACAAATATAAGTCAAGTTGAATATTAAACTAGCAAAAAATTCATTAAACAACATGCTTGTTTAATGCTAAATAAAAATTTTAAATTTTCACATTCTACATTAAAGTTCAATATGTTAAAAATTTTAGGAAAAATTGGGGCGAACTAAGCTTAATGTACAATATATGATAAATGAATTCAACCTACTTAACTAACATGCAAAAAATAAACTAAACATGCAAACTAAAAACCAAACTAAACAACTAGAACAAAAACAAAATGACTAAAATAAAATAATTCATGAGTAAAAAAATGAGCAAGGTAATAAAAACTCCCTCAATTAGATTTTCAAAATCTAGCTTAGCTGAGCTCTATCCCCCTTTTTAAAATTTTGTTGTCCTCAGCAAAGAATGAAAAATTTCAGGTCACTACATAACTTTTGAGAAACAAGTTAGAGCCTAGAGAAAAATGTAAGCTAAAGCACACTACACCTAGAACCATAATCAAGCCAAAAATAAAGCATGAGACCAATGGAATTGAGTGAACAAGCAAACATGCCTCTAACACCAATAAAGTGCAATGAACAAGACTTAATAAACATGGTAACTAAGTGAACAAATGTAACTAGGCCAAACTTGCTTAAGTGCTCAATGGATAATATATATTACAAGATACATAATCTCAAGTGTAAAGTGAATTGGTGATGGTTAGGCTTAAATAGAAGGAAAAAAGATTTTAATTAGTCATTGTAAGCACAACGTAAAATAAGCCAATTATAAATGCATTCACAACCTATATCAAACAAATAATAAAGTTCAATTCCAAACAATGGGTAGCTAAAAGTAATGGAATGCAGATAAACATA